>OZ001351.1:23458124-23799929 GCA_963924055.1 Drosophila limbata
GATCCGGAAAAGGTGTGGAGCTTACTTATACTAAATGTAGGCAACTAAGTGTATACTTATAAATTGTTAAAACTTATGTAGAAAACGACAATCCGTTATTTTCTCACTTTGTTCTTATTATTTCGCACACCTGAATTTCGACTTAACCCAACAAAGTTGACATTATAAAAGATAAGGACATAGCAGGACTTGAACTCTTTTAGGATATACATAGCTTAAAATGTGAACTATTCAAATAATATATGGGTTTATTATAATTATGTTTTTTTAACACATTTTTTTACCAATATAGTCTGTCTCATATGCTGTTCTTATTATTTCGCACACGTCTGTATATTTAAAAAAAAAGAGAGGCAGAAACAACATTAATATGTTATGTTGCGTTCGATCCGTATCGTGCGACACTTGTGTTCACGTCGTTTGTTAAAAAACCATAAACTTTTTTTATTTCAAATAAGTTATTTATGCATTCTATTACTCACAGCTTTCTTTTAGTTATTGGATTTTGTATGCTTTATTATGCATAATTCGCTAAAAACTACAAATGAAATGGAAAATTTAAAAATAACTTCCATTGTGTGTAGCGTGCGCTACAAACTGTACCGAAATGACACTTAAATCCCTCTAAGCACTATACAAAAGTTGACGGTTCATCTCTTAAAATCCAAAAAAAATAATATTTTCATCTGCAAATTTTAATTTGAAATATTTAAATTATAAATTGCTAATGAAAAACCATATAAAAGTCTGTCCGATATATTTGGAAGATAAATTACAAGATTTCACGAACCCACATACCAACGTTGAAGTCTCTAGCTCTTATAATCTCATATTGTCCAAGTTCTTTTTTGTGCAATGAATACTATGTTATCTACTTTAATATATGTTTTTCGAGTTAGTTGATAATTTATTTAATATCCATTATCATGGCTCTGCACGAAATACTTTTCACAAGCCAAGACAAAAATTTCTTAAATTAAACTTAAACAAAAATTAAACCAAGTTTAAAATTTGTACACCTTAAAACTGTTATATATTTTATTTTTATATTGAAATGCTTGCGATTTGATTCTAGGTTTCATCAATGCAGTTATTCTCAAACATATTTACTGCCAAATGATTTGTGCCAATAACAATAGATTTTAATGCAGTGTGCAGCGACTACTGCCCCCTTTCATTTCTGATGCTGCGGCTTATTGCAGAGAATTGTTGGTGGGATGGCGGGGAGAGAGGGGAAAGATGGGAAAGAGGGCTATGCTATTGTGATTGGGATTGGGGATTGCGATTGTGATTGTGTCTGATGCCGCGGCGGCTCGATTAAAACACAACAATTTACTGATTTCTTATTCAGCCGCTCCGCAGCGTCGCCATCGTCACTCCACTCTCTCTCTCTCTCACTTTCTCTGTCTCCTGGTCTCTTGGTCTCTGTCTCTCTCTACGGTCGCCGCTCTCGTTGCTCATCCACAACGTAAACACAGACGAAAAACTGCTAAATCATTGCAATACAAAACCAACAAAAGCCACTGCGTACTCTTCTTCATCCATGGGAAAGGAAGTTCGACGGCATTGCCATGATCTACGCTGCGCAAATATTGAAAATACAATCCGTCGTCTATGCGAAGTATTGATATGCCATCCTCAACATATACACATCCCCGTACATCCCCGTACATCAATACATACATACATACATATATTGGAAGAGTGCTTTTAACAACGCAGCCCGTTGTCTGCACAATGATTTATTGACGGGCTCTCGGTGAGCGCAACTTCAATGTACTTCTCGTATTTTCACCGCATTTAGTTGCAATGCAGACGTCTCTCTTTATCCTTTATGCCTTTCCCCTCTCACCGACTCTCTGCTGCTACCCATTATATTCATATTCTTTAAACTATATCCAAGTAACAACGAACGAAATAAATGCAAATGGCAAACAGGCAAATGACTCAATGAACCCGCCACATATTTTTTTTTATCAAGTTTATCATTTATCTGGCGACATCGTCAAATGGACTTCTAATAAATAGAATTAATACTGTTGCAATTAAATGCAGAACTGTCAAACTATTGTCAATTGAGAAATGTAGCTATATATCTGGCAAATAAAACATGAGAAGCAATTTTTTTTAGATTTAAGATCGTTTGTTAGAGGAAAAATTTAATTTCTATTTAGATGTCCACAGTCGCATAATTTGGAGTTGAATGAGTTTGTGAAACTTATGCTTAATACTTAATATTTGATCTACCCTTAACATTTCATAATATTCAGATTAGAGATGAAGAACTATCGATAGTCGGCGCCATCCATAGCCGACGATAGTATTTTCAAAACCATCGATAGTCGACGACAGTCCCGGACACTAAAAATACATACAGTTTGTCAAGAAACACTTTACACTCTGAAAAAAAAGTTAATTTTTTGACTTTAATAATAATAGCTTTTTATATAGTATGTATTTGCAATACTTTCCTTAACCCATTAAGTACCCATTCGAAATTTCGAATTTTTGTAAACATCTACTTTTTCAACTTTGTTTTGATGCAAAAAAAATTCTTCAAACAATTCTAAGAGTGACTGTAAAAAGAAATTTTCAAAAATCTCTTCGCTAGAATTTTTTATGATTTTGGAAAAGTTCTAGCAAGCCACTTTTTGTATGAAAATGAGGAAAAAGGGGTTGAAAAAGTCATTTTTAGCAATTTTTAAACTATCGATAGTACTTCGGGAACTATCGAAAGTGGGTGGCTGCTGTCGATAGTAGCTCGGTAGCGCCCAACCATCGATAGTGTCGATAGTGCTATCGATAGTTCTCCACCTCTAATTCAGATAATAAGCACAAAGTGGTATAGCATCGAAAGTATTTATTTCTCAAAAAGTCGCTGAACAAATTTACTATCCATTGCTTTTGTCTCATCTTACTATTACTTACTAACAATACTCCTACATTAATAGCTTGTTAGTTCAAAATCGATTACAATTGAAATTACAAATAACTTTAAGCTCAAAAGCATTTCAAGCAAAACAGGCAACAACAAGCGAATCGCGACAAAAACGTCAATAAAATGGCTAGCAAAGCATCTTAACCACATTATTGCCAACTAAATAAAGTGCAAGAAGCTACCAAAAAGGGAAAATAATTGCCACAGCAAAGTTAGAAAGAAGAGAGTAACAGAAAATACGCTAAGAAAAATGTACAGAAAGTGTTAATAAATATTAAAAAAAAAAAAAGAGAACAAAATTATAGGATATATAATAATTGTACGCTGTATACAGGGTATGTCAGACCACATATACGTATGTATATATGTACATACAAATATGCTCGAATTATGATGTTTCTCCAAGTGTATGCAGTCTGGGCGCCTTGGAAAATACTTCGATTCATTAGCAAAGTGCATTTTCTTGTACAATATGAAGAATATTTTCTTTTTTTTTGCGAGTACAGTGCGCGCCTGGTATATGCGCATGAGTCATGCAGTTAACAAATCTATAAATTAATGCTTAATGCCCCAGAGGAGAAGGTAATAATGGGGGAGCACAGTCAATAGCTTTAACTGCATATAGACATACAATATAAATAGGGGTCGTTTCAGACAGAGGGGCCAAAGGGGTGTTAAGGCCTGAAATATTGTGCACAAAGAGCAAAAGTAATAAAGACGTGCTTAAAAATCGTTCATTGAATTCGTGACAGAAATACTTTTAGACAAGCCAAAAAAAGGGGTGCAATAATCGAGGGGGCGGCGAGGGGCGATTGAAGAGTAATGTAGATGGAAATGTCAGCTAAAAAATGCGACTGGGCAAAAGACAATATTTGCTTGTCGGCAGACAGACAGACAGGCAGAATCAGTGGGCCAAAATGAAAATGGCCAAGTGGCAGCGGCAAACAAAAACTGAAATAAGATGGCCAGAAAAAGCGGGCAGAAGGAGTTGCCCAACTGCAGTGGCATCAAATGGCAAACGCGACAGAAATGCTGAAAGAAAATCCAAAGAAAGAAGCAAGCAAAAAACGCGGCAGTCAAACGGAGAGTGATCGACTGCGAGATTCTCCCTACTATTTGCAGGTTGTCCCTACAACGCACCATCGGTCAAACGGACACTTTTTCTGATATAAATTAATAACTCGAAAGTTTAGCAACTTTTCTGTCCAAAGTTTTTTGGATACCATTCTAAATCTCGTTTGGAAATAGTTTTGAAAAAAATGGGTTTGGCACTGTCCATCAACGCCCCAAAAAAAATATATGTACACAAATTTTCATACTTTTTTTTTTTTAAATAAATATTAAAGTAATGTTTTTTTTTATACTTTCTAAGTATATTTCATGTTTTTTTTTATTTCATACTTTAAGGAGCATATTTTTGATGCTTTATTGTTGTCTGTATGTCATAATATTAATAACATCCACTCCATCAGTTTTTCCTTTATTTTTCCTTTATGCTTCAAGCAGGCCGGCATTGTTTAGGCATAGGTTATGTGCTAAAAAGTTAAATTTTGGGAGAAGTGACAAAAAGGACAACTAAACTTACTGTTATGAGTTCACAAGAAATTACTCTACAGCATGTATATAGTCACTTGGCTGACATAAGCTGACATTTTTTTAAAACTCTTCCCAAATAATTATTTTTGGAACGTCTCTTTGTGGACACTTACTACAAGACAGCACGAACAATACCAACACCATAGATCTACCAACATATGGTACAAACCCAACTGATCACAATTCATCACAATTTAAATTTTAAAAACCTGAGCCACTTGAACTTCACCAAAATATTTGCACATTTTATGAGCTGCAGGCTTAAAAGCTGTTAAGTTAACATCAGAATGCAATGTTAACATTTCTGTTATGCAACATACCAGTTTGATGTATTCCTAATGGGTACATAACAAAAGTTAGGTAATTTTAGTACTTTTAAAAAGTGAGTTTGTATCAGAAAAAGTGTCCATTTGACCTATAGTGCACCGCACTTTACATATTTGCGTGTTGAAATGAATCCGTAACAATTATAGTACTGAAAACAAAAATTAAAAGTTAAAATTATAAGTTGAACTTTAAAAAAAAAAATTAACAGATTAAATAATCAAATGGAAATAAAATAATTTTTGATCTCAATTTAAAAAAAAATAATAATGAAATAATAATCAAATTAGAATTTTTTATTCAAAAATCAGGCTTATATTTACTTTTAACTATAATTATTATTTGCGATCCCAGACTTTAGCCAATTGTGCATCTGTCACCATTCCTCAACGGACTTTAAACAGATGATGTGTACCAAGACGTATACTATATGTCTTCAAAAATAAATCGTCATTTTAATTTGAAAAATAAAATTCAATTTCGTAAAATTTATTTCAATTAGCAATCATTGAAAGAGACTTGATCTACGTAAGATACACAGTAAAGATTCTTTGAGATAGACGCAAGTCTACATAAAGAAAGACGGGGATAAAGAGATTGTTGCCAATCAAATTTTCTATTTATGCTGTTGTGGAATCTATATATATACTTCATATATATATGCATGCACTTTTTAAATGAAGGCATACCCCATTGTTATTTTGACGGAGTAAAAAGATTATAAAGCAGGGAAAAGCCAATGTGTGAGGAAAGAAGGGAAGAAAGGAAATGCGACTGCTGCCGATTAGATTTGAGGGGTTTTTTTCCAGCTTTTCCCGCTTTATTCCTTTTCCGGATTCCTTTTTTTGGTGGCCGTGTGATGAATGAAATTATATGCAACATGCACTGACCGCAGCACGGAAATGCCCCTTAGCTCCCCTTTGCTGTTTGGCTTAACAAAAGACAAGGCGTCGAAGGATGGGAGAGAGGAGAGGGCGGGGGTAGGAAGGTTAAAAGGGAGTGAGGGGAGAGTGGAAAGCTCAGGTGCAAGCGAGGCAGGGCAAGAGCCAAAATAACAGCGTCTGCCATTTTTGCAGGTCACTGCGCGCATACAAAAGACAAAGGCAACGCCGACAGTTGGCACAAAATCGCTGAATGAGCCAACAGTGGGTAGGGGGGAGGTAGTAAGTAGGGGAGTGAGGGATTGGGGGGTGGTTCTAAGTAGACCTTTTGTTGGCATTGCAAACTGCAACTGACAAGCATTTTGCGTATGGCAAACCGTGTAAATTGTTGTCGCCGCTTTTTTGGAAATGAAATTGAATGAATCAACTTATTTAACTTCAACTCGCATCTGTTGGCAGCAAGCGCGAAAAGATAGACCAATTCTCTAGCTGTTCGTGTATGTGTGTGTGTGTGTGCACAGAAAAAAAGTCCAGGATTCCGGAATAAAATCAATCTGATGCTGTGTCAGAAGTTCTGTAATATGATATATATTTGATTTAAATATTGTTCATGCTTAAATTTAAAAAGAAACAAATTCATAATTAAAATCAAAATGTTTAATTTTCCTGAGCTTTACACCAAAAGGTCGAATTTCGCTATTTTCACAAATTTCAGCTATGTTGTGTGATAATTTCAGCTTTCTAGCTTTAACCGTTTGGCCTATACGTTGATTCTCAGTCAATGAGTCAGTCAGTCAGTCAGGACAAAGAGTTTTATATATATAGATTAAGAAATTTAAATGAGAATCTTAGGATAATTTTTTTTTTTTTTGTATCTGTGAATTAAGCTTTTTTGGACTACGGAAACCCAAAATTATGAACAAGACCTCTAAAATTTTGTTGGATTTAAGCAAACAATTATTACAGAGACTTTAAGCTTTTCTAACAACTCACAAAAATTGAAGACTTGGAATAATACGTCATATTAAAATCAAAATAAAAATTTGTTTGTTGAAAACATTTTCATTATTTATATTAAAAAACGAAACTGATTTAAAATTTAAGGACAAATTAAAAAATTTAAAATATTTTTCTTGTTTTAAACTAAAGCAGGGCTCGAACCGAAACCTTAGGTTCAGGGCGGATATGAATCGGTTTGAGAGCCGAACCTTAATCTTGTTCTATGGTTCGAACCCATGAACCGAACCGTTGCCAAAATTTTGGTGGTATGCAGCCTAGGCCAAAAGTCTGGCAAAAAAGCAAAAGCAACTCGATGCGGACCTCAAATTAAGCGCTGACAATTGCATCTTGAGTCCAGCAACTGCAGCAGCAGCAGCAGCTGTTGTTGTTGTTGTTGTTGTAATTTGCATGAACACACACACACACGCAAACACACACAGCACGTGCCATGAGTGTGCTTCAAAAATGTGAGCACACACAGTAAAAACATAATTATAAACACATGTTGCGCCCTCACACACACACACACACTCACTCTCACACACACACACATGTTGTGCCTGACCATCTTTTGAATTTGACCATCATGTATTCTGTTACATGATTCGAATTTCTGAAAACTTTTCAGCCAGCACATCGACTGACCGCCTCTCGTTTAGTTTACTCGTATCTGGCCAACAGTTTTCATCAGGACTCTGGGAACTTGGTCACAATCAGGCGGGTGTCGTGGGCGACGGGGAGGTGTGCGGGGGGAAGTCCGAAACTCTGGCTACAGACTGTGTGTGTGCCACCTCGTGGTATTGAATTCGACACTTCATATGCATAAGTTTATAAACCAGGCAGCAGTGCAATTAAAGAAGACATAACTGAATTTTTTAAAATGAGTTTTTTTTGGAAAATATTGAAAATAAATAATTTAATAAAAAAAAACATGAATAGAAAGCATACCTGTTACATTTCGATTAGAATTGCTAATCAATTTGATTATTTTTCGGAAATAATCGTAGTGACTTTATAATTCACTGTTGAAATTTGTGATTATTTAATGATTACGATTACAAAATATCAGAAATAATCTAAAATTATAACAACTAATCAAAAATTATCATAAATAATCGAAAATAATCTTTTTGAGTTTTCGGATTATTTTTTTTTTTTTCTGATTATATTTGATTGTTTCTGATTATTTATGACTATTTAGTAAAAATCAAATTCATTTAATATGAATGATAATTTTCTAGTTACTTTAAAAATAAACAAAAAACTTTAAATTTTATAGTTATGTTATGGATTGTTTCCCTACATTTATAGCACAGTTTATCACAATTATTTTCTCTTTTAGCCATGAAAATTGTCCATTTTTCATCCTGAGGGTAGCAATTTTCCTAATCAGTGGTTCATTTATTTATGCATACATAAATTAATATTTTTTTAATAACTATTAATTATATCACGTTTCCCAATATTGGTTAGTATTCAGTAAGATCTCAACAAATTCTTCAGCAAGACAAATTTTATAAATGTAACAAAAACATAAAAAATTGAATGTAGAAAATGGGAAATGGGAAAAAGCAAGTAAAAAACGTGCATAAACCAATAATATAATAAACAGCTGCGCCTATTGATGGTCCACATATGTTCTCCATTGTGTACAAAAATCCCTTGTGCTCAATGATTTATATTAGTTGCATTTTCTTTTTTTGTTCCAAAATGAACTAATTAATTTCAAATAGTTTGAATGTGATTTACCGCTGTGATTAATAAACCGAATAAATTGATGCTTCACCTACAGTTAACACTTTAAAATGTGAATCATTTTATTTGAAAAAAAAAAAAAATATTAGAAACGTTAATTACTTTTCTGTAAATAATCGAGAACTTTTGAGAAATCCATAGCGAGTGATATTTGAATGTATGTCTGTTGTCTGTGTGAAGAGAGGCTTCACTGTATTGCCAACTGGCCAAATTGAAATTTATTAGTGCACTTGACAATAGCAGCAAAACGCTGAGCGCACATTTTTCATATTTCAATTCAGACGATTTGTCGATTCTTTTCAAAATACCCTTACGCAAGGGAGAGTACATTGACTGATAGTTTAATAGTTATCCAAGAGTGTCAACGGTGTAATCATTTCACAAGCAATATATATTTTTTAGTTAACATTTGAAAATTTTCTTAAACTTTTTCTACTCACTTTCTTTAACGAGTCCAACTGGGATTATTATATTTTTAAAAATCTCATCAAATTTTATCTTTCACTAATAAAACCTTATAGAATTCTAGTTTTATTTCAACAAAGTTCCCTTGGAGTTAATTGTAGTTCATCTGTAAAAGCATTTTTTTTATAATCAAATTCTGATATTTTCGCTTTAATATAATAAATTTTGGGGCAAATTCTAAAATTATCTTAGGTGTATTTTTATAAATTCAAAAATAATTTTCTTGTTCCATATAATTTAAAAAAGAATATTATCTAATTTTTTTAAATCTAAATTGATTTGAAATAATTTAAGAATCAGTTTAACTGTTCTTATTAAATACAGTGAACTCGATGTTTCCATTTATAATTTGAAATGAATTTCTGAAAGATTGCAGAGAATTTTTTTAACAAAATTCTGAATAATAAATAAATGAAGTAAATACATAAAAAAATATTTGAATTGCGTACCCAACTGTGATTGTGACTAGTGCCTTAAATATGAGATAAACTGAAAGTGCCTTATAGCGATATTTGACTGTACTCGATTTTACTCCATATAGGTGATTAATTCTGAATGCAATAATTGCTTTTATACTTCTAAACGAATTGAAAGAATGTGCAGACGTTCGATATGACAAAGTCAAGTCACACACACATCTACAAACACACATACATATATATATACTAATGCACAGACACATTTACAGATAGAGATAGAGATAGAGAGGTACGCACAGCTTGCACTTAGCACCATCAGGGCTTAGCATTTGCAATGCAATTGCAACAGCGCTGCAGAGAAATACGAATTACCCACCCTCCAACCCCCCGCTCCCTAGCGTTAGCTGGCTGCCCCATGTGCTATTTATCTATCAGAGCGAGCACGCTTATTGCCACACCGTGCCACACCGCGTCGTGCCACATGCCGCATGTCGCACGCTGGACTTATAATCACGGGCATGAAATATGACAAACAGCAAATCGCGCGAGTTATTACATCGAACGGGCTCAAAATATTTCATTTATTGTCATGGCAACGCTTGTCGAGGGGACAAGGCGGGGCAGAGGGGAAGGGAAGATGTGTTGAGGATTGACGGGTGGGGGCTGCAATATGGCAAACGCCAGCGGAAAGCCATGGCTAATGAGTTGCTGCCTATGCGAGTATCTAGATACTTTACATACTTCAGCATGGCCACACAAACTTATTTGTTTGTTTGCCTTTGGTTTTGTGTTTAGTCTTTTAAAGCCTTTAAAATGCACACACTCACACAAATCAAGTGGAGCAACTTTAAGGTCCTGCTTCGCTCGCTGCTTGCTTATTAACTTTACTTTATTTTTTCACATTGTATTGGTAAGAGTCGTCGACAGACAACATATTGAACTTTCAGTTGAATTAAACTGCCATACAGTCACACAATTTAATGATTGCCCAAGAAAGCAACATTTTAAATTTAATAATTTAAAAAAAAATGTACTGAAACTGAAGTCCGATTACAACCAAATTTAGTCAGGATGTATGGGACTATCCCATATGCATATTCTTTTTTTTGGTTCAGATATCTCAAACAACAAAAAATATACAATGTATAACGATTCCAAGGGGAAGGAACTAGCTCATAATTAATTATATTTTTTTTTGCCCCTAGACTTAACTCAACTTTCTTTCTTTTCAGTCTATAACTCAAAGTTTACTTTAATTTAATTTATTAATTTTTTGTTTTAGTTTCAGTTTAATTGTCAAAAATAATTAACATTACCCCATACATTACCAGTATTTTTTCGTTAACAAGCCAGCTGTATAATATAACCAATTTTTAATAACTCTACATATACTATAAGTAGTATTGTACATTTTTGAGCACAATCTTATTTTGAACCTCGCAGTCTTTCACAAAATAGTCTTTAAACTAATCTACCCGCTCTATTTCACTGTCTGTGTCTGGTATTCGGATTTGCCAAACAAAATAAAGTGTCTTTTAAATGTTGCAAAAAATGCGGAACAAATAACTGATGGAACTGATAGATACACGAGCATGTAGAATGGAGATGCGAGAATAGAGATGCGAGAGCAAGATGGCAATTGTGAAATGCAGTTGACGTTTCAATGAGACATTGACGGCAACCTCGCTGCGGTCTCCCCCTCTCTCTCTCTCTCTCGCTCTCTCTTTGTCGCAGCTCGCTACCTCACTTTGGCTGACTGTTAACTGAAATTGACATTTTGGTTTTGATTATTGCGACCTAACAATGGAGTTTGCCTGGCAAATTGACTCAAGCAACGAATCAATCAAAAGCACAATACACAAAACTACGAAAAGAGACGAGCATGTGAAGAAGGGGGGGAACAGAATGGGGGGGGGGTAGTAGGTATAGAAAATTTGTGCAGCATTTGGCTATAAAAATGATTTAATTGGTTAGCACGTTTTTGGCAAGTGAAATTGGTTGAAACGGTCAAATGCTTGGCTGATCCATTTTGTGCTTTCGGCTTGCCACAAATCAATTGACAATTTATAAACAAGTTAGGAGTGGTCAATTACTTATACCTAACCTCACTTTCATTCAACCTAACCTCACTCTCTCACCCTCTCACTCTCTCTCTTTCGCATGCACACACAGTTAGATAAATCGAGCCACCTGCCGTGTGCATTTGTTATTCATGAGCAGCTATCAACACCAAACAATGTCCAACCATGCCTTTTGTGTTGATAACAACAACATCAACAACAACTAACGAACAAACAAACAAACAAGACGAGTTAGGAGCAGAAGAAGAAGAAGAGAAGCAACTCGGAAGAGGCACTCGTTGGTTTGTGTCCCGTGTCCAAAAGCTTGATTGTCCAATGGGCAGCCTGACGTTTCCGCTTGCCAAATGCAAATGGAAATGTCGCAAAAAAAAAATAAAAAAAAAAAATAGAAAAAAAAATGGGGCTAGTTCATTGCCTGAGCATAGTTAGAGTATGGTGAAGGTGGGGGCTATTAGGGTTGTAGCGTAGGGTTGTGTAGTCGAGCTGAGTTCTGCTGCAACTGCCAACAGCTTTTGTTATGAATGATGATGGAAAATCTGGCAGCAGCATCTCAGCAACTGGGCCGCCAAAAAATTTCAAATGAAATGCTTTCCTTTTTCTCTACCACCACCGCCCTCTTTAGGGGCAGTTGTCAGCGAGCGGGGGCTAGAGACAAAAGGGTAGCGTCGTAATGTGGTGATTCAATTCAGTTTGTGCAATGAGCAGCCGGACAAAACTTTGAAAAATGGTAAGAACTGGAAATGTGGAACGACCAAGAATCGTAGAAATCGCACTACGTAAGAACTCTACCAAAAAACACCAACCCCCCCCCCCCCTCTCCTCTGCAACACCCCTCCACAACACAACATCCGCACCACACCGTATCTATTGGTATTGAAATGCAAATGGTCGTTGCCTGCCGAAATTAAATTATGTGGAAGTAATGATAACCCTTCTGCTGTGCGACCGATGCGGCCAACGTTGATTCAATTGCCAGCCAGAGGACAGTTACATCCCCCTCGCACCCCTTCGCAATCTTCTATCTGGCTATAGCCGCCTACCACCTACCCGGTACTGCCCCGGTACTGCCCTGGACAACTCTACAGTTTAACTGGGCGACGCAACGCCCCTTTTGGCAGCTGTCTTCTATTTGTATACCCATTACCCATGGAGCTAAAGGGTATATTGTGTTTGTTGCAATCCATGTAACTGAAATTTGATTCCATAGTATATATGTAAATATTTATATGTACTACATTATTATTTTTTCCTTTTTTTCATGCGATTGCGAATTTCGTGGTATAAACACCTAGATCTCAGATACTATTAGAGCTAGAGTGACCAAATTTTACACACTGCCTGTTTAAATTTAAAACAGCAACTCCATTTCAGCTTTTATATAACAGAGAGGCTTCAAATTTGGTAGTCAGATGCGTATTAACCCAACGATCAAACGATCAAAAAACTTCATTACACCCAAAGCTTTTCAGATGTAGCACTCTTTTTTTGATAATAAATACAGTCGAACTTCCCTAACTCGAATCACCATTATCCAAAGAAAAGGTCGAGCCATGGAGATATTCCACTTATAGAGTTCTTTTTCTTAAGTTTATTAAATTTACTGCCACTCATTTAGCTCGAGTTAGAGAGAAATTCGAGTTACAGAAGTTCGAGTTATGGAAGCTCAACTGTATTTCCATTTATTATTGTTAATCAATACACATAATCGCATCAAGGTAAGATAAATATAACGCTAGTTATAGCTGTTTTAATTTTTTAAGCATGTTTGAGATAAAAATAAAAAGATACAATTTATAAAACTGAGGTATTTTTATATATGTTAAGGTATTTTAAAGTCGGCGACTCGACTATAACGTACTCACCTCGTTTTTTTGTATATTCTTTTGGCATTGGCTTTCGATTCGGTTTGGCGAGCTGCACTCACCGCTGCGGCAACGCTTCAAAATGCAAAATTAATTGGTAGGTGTGGCGTCACCAGCAGCAGTACCATCTCCACCAGCTCCAGCTCCGGCACCGTCTCCATCTCTATCTTCAGCAGAAGCATCAACAGCAGCAGAAGCTAACAGTAATTAATTGTCTGTTCAAGTCTCTTCCAAAGGAAAGATGTAAAAAACCCATAAAGTAGGCAACCGACACCAGTAAAGGTATTCCAAGTGAAATAAGGTACCATAATTTATCTATAACACTTTATAGACTGAATATAGGTCAATAGCAGTTCCCTGCTGTTATCGATTATTTGGTATTCTCTTTAGATGAAAGCTTATAAAATATAGGCATAAATCTATCAACTTTTCAGTGAAAATGATTGTACTAAAAAAATAGTAGTGTACAACAATTTTCGATGCACATTATTATTGATTAGTAAATACTTTCATTTCATAAAAAATTCTCTTATTTTTTTATCAATGAATAATTTAGAAATAAACTACCGTGTCCACTCGGCAAATAATAAAATGAATTATTTTTGATATTTCAATAAAACTTAAACATCCTATTAATTTCTAGTTTAGTTTAAATAATTCAAAAGCTAAGTTAAAAATAAATTGGTTAGTATGAAAATTTAAAATACAAATTTATTGTCATTTTCATTCATATTTTTCGGACTTGATTTTTTAAAAGTCACTGACTCTTATATGCGATCCCTGCATATAAATATATATGTATGAATACATTAACGATTGCTACCCTCAAAACGAATGACAATGACAACCCTAATTAAAGGGATGCAAGTGTACGTGTTGGTCTGTCTAAGCCAAACAGTTTCAAGTCAATGCAAATTCTAGACGCGATTGTTTTGCATTTTTGGGCTGAAGAAACAAACGAAGCTACGAATTTGGAATTATTTATTGACGCGACGCGACGCGACAGATAACGAGCTGATTGGGCGAAGGCAGCGAAGGCAGGACAATAAAGCACTGTAATCCACTCAAGGACTGCTTAAAGGAGACAAACAGTTTAGCTGCTGGTGATGGTGCTGGTGCTGGTGGTAACAAGGGGGCCTAAACAACATCCCGGCCAGCGAGATACGAAACAGTTCCAAATGACGACTGGCCGGCAACAATTCACAAAATTGTTTTCGTGACTTAAATTTTTGCGTTTGTGGAGGACGTGTTTGGAAAGCATATGATGTGATTTGCCATCAAATTGAGTTGTCTTCTCGTCGTTGACGTCGCTCGTTCCTATCCTGTCCAACAGCATCCATCCCAGTATAGACCAAGCCTGGACGACGTTCGTTCGTCCGTCCGTCCGTCCGTCTGTCTGCCTGTCTAACTGTCCTGCCTGTCAGCCAGCTACCAGAAATGCAATTAAATTTAGAAAAATATCAACAACAGGCCGAGCGAGAGCGAAAGAGATAGAAAACTTTAGCTAGTTTGCCAGAATAATAGTTTATAGCCATAATAGTGGCAAAGTAGATGCAATGGCCGGAATCGTCTACGACTGCGACTCTGGGTAAATTTGTAAGTGAAGCATTTTCTTTTAACTAGCGATGACAGCGCGTCAAACTTTTGTTTAACACGACAGGAAACGATGCGACACGACAATGCACGAATAGGCAAATAGAAAAACGTGTTACGGCGTGTCAAAACATGTTGGCTCGTGTTAAATCGTGCTTATTATTTTTTTGAAAAGGAGAAAAAAGGGGTTAAAATAGTAATTTTAAGCCATTTTCAAAAAACCATAAAAAATATTAGCGAAGAGATTTTTGAAAAAAGAAATGTTTTGCAGTCACTATTAGAATTGTTTGAAGATTTTTTTTGCATCAAAATTTTTTTTTTTTTTAAATTGAGGAAAAAAGTTTTGAAAATTGACTTTTACATAAATTCAAAATTTTCAAAGGGTACTTGCTTTTAGAGCAATATTATCTCGTAATGATCCGTGTTAATTTATGCAAAATACACTAAAGGGATCCTTTACTTCAAAAATAAATAACATCTTTAATGCTTAACGAACTATTTTCGTTTTTCAATATCCAAAGGAACTCATCGAACAGCTTTTCATGCTGGTCAACGATGAAAAATCCCATTTTCCAAACCTAACGGAAAGAACTCGCTGATCACTCTGAGATATTACGCTTCTAGATCTTAGATCATGATTAATTTTGATGAGACAATTTAAGGTGTGTTGTTCCGAGATTCGTTATACTCAATAGTCATATTGCTCGTGTCACGCGACCAGCTCTAACTCTAGGACAAAGTTCTAATATGGTGAATGTATGATAAGTAAGTAAAGTGCTTGTTGCCTTTAAATAAATATGCTGAAGCTTGCCACGTTTAGTTTTCTGTGTATGTAAGTAGCACTTGTTTCACTTATTATTATTGTTGTTGTAGCTGAAATCGTTGAGAATTGTGTAGGTTTATTTAGGTTTATTTAGGCATAGGGAGAGTAGGTCACCTACACGAAACTTGAACTGAAACTGAAACTGAAACTGGAAGATGTGAAAAGTCTTGAGTAAAGATACATTTTCTACAACTAAATTACACTATGCAAATATTTGCAATGCGCACACATACACATAAGTACATACATATGTACAAATGTACTTAAATACAATATACACAACTTCTACTTAGTACATATGTACATACATACATATATTTGGACTGTGCTAAAGCGACAATTGAAACAAAAACTCACAAAACAATTGCCGAAACTCAACACGTCCTTTGCTTTGAGGCAACAATAATTCAGCCTCATAGCCAAACATACATACATATGTATGTATAGTATGTATGTCTGTATGTATATGTGTGCACAGTCGAATTCACACATTGGCAAAGGACACAAAGGCGTTATCAAAACAAACAGCAGCTTGTGTACTCGTCTACGCATCAGCATTTTCTATTTAAAAGCTCCTAAATCTCTGAACCCACCTGGCCACTAAATTTGTCCTTCTGCACCTTCTCAGCAAAAATAATTCAAGCTTGAAATCAGTTCTTAATACAACTTTAATTTTCAATTGATTGTATACTCAGAACTTTGAATTTTAATTTTAAGCAAGAAGTTGTTCATACATTATATTTTACTTATTTGATAAACATATTAATTTTTTAATGTGATCAATCACAAGAATATTCTACAAACTAATCAAATATCATATTATTTTACTATAAATCAAACTGATCAATGAATTAATTGATTTTACACATGAATTTTGCGGATCGAGTTCCGAAGCGGGCAGCTTGATGAGATCATATTGTTGAATTCACTCTAGTTTTTTAAAAAATAGGTGTGTACGTAAATTAAAAATTGAAATTACGTTTTCACAGCTACTGACATCTGCACATACACGAAAAAATTAAGAAAAATGATAGACATTAAATAACTGACTTTTTTCATCTGTGTCAAACAAAAAATGTTTTAATGCAAAAAGTTTCTCTAAACAATTCTAATAGTGACTGCAAAAAGAAATTTTTGTTATGATTTGAACTTGAAACTTTTAGACACAGTCTTTTAGATTGAAAAAGGTATAGTTCATTTATGTAAGTACTCTGCACACATCTCATAAATACTTTTCCATCGCAAGAGAGAAGATGCGCAATGTGCTAAAAATCCGTGAATTTGAGCGCGAAGCCGACTGCGCAGTCGCTTTTACTTACTTACGTATTTAAATGCATGCTGCATACACGCTGACAGTGTGCACTCTCGGAGAGCGCCCAACTGGTTGCGTTATTCTCACTCTCTTGGTTTCTCGCTGGCATTGCGTCACCGACATCAGCCAAGCAGGCATCAAAACAATCGCGCAAACTTTTCAAAGCTGCTTATAATTCCCAAGAACTTATTTAGCGAACTGTTGAAATAAAACGCGCATTGTTAGCTTGGCATAGTGGGCAGTCGAGAGTCTCACAGCGAAAAGGGTTTCCACGCACTTCCCCGACTAATTGTGTGACACATTTTGATTTACAATGAATGAAATGAATAAGAAAAACTGCATTGAGAAAAAAAACCACTGAGTTTATAGTAATGTATAAATGTATTGAGAAAAATAAGCAAATTCTATACTTACGTTTAATGGATAGATAATGATATATTACGATGATATGTGTGGAATAAAACAAGCAAAAAACTAAGAAAACAATCCCAATCCTTGGAAATTGTAAAATGTAACAGAATTTATCTATGTATAAGGAAAGTAAATTTAATGGATAGATGTTTAGAGCTGCGCGGAGGAGAACACAGAAAAATCAACCGTGTGCAACAAAAACAACACGATTACTTACACTGTTATATACGCCAAAAACAAACAACAACAACTTGGACAACAACAACAAAACAACTCTTGCTTAGAAGATATAACCAAACACAAAACCCGCTGTGAGATTTGTACCATGGAGGACAAAATCCCTCCCGGTTAATGATTGCCTTTTTGCGCATTTTAAAAAATTTCAGTTTCTTTAAATATAAATTTTTGTAGGGCAATGGATAAATCAAGCAACCAATTAGTAATGTAAAAATCGATTTTCATAAATAATCGACAACTCACTCGTTCAATTAATTATACATATGTTGAGCTATGAGCTAAAGCTTCAGATTAAAAGTTTTGAATTTTTGGATGCCTCCTTTGCAATACATTTTTTAAAAAGCATACAACCATCAAAATTTTCAACATAGAGCATCAAATAATAACTACAACTTTTAAGAAATTGTATTCATTAAATTTTTTTAATAGAACAAGAAACAGAAAAATTGCACTTGAGTCAATGTGCAGTCGATCGGTTCATCCTGGTGATTTAATTCCTGTGCACGTTGTTAATTTTGTATCTTTAATATGATTTTTAAATAAAGTTTCACTAAAACATTAATCAATTTTAAGTTTTTTTGTTCTTCCTCTGAAAATGTCCATATACTATAGTATGAACTTTATTGGGTCTATTACATACATTGCAACGAATACAATATACATATGTACATATTAGGAGTAAAATGCTACAACCGACAGTTTTTCCGACTTTCCAATTGAAATTTTGATGTGAAAAAGAATTTTAAGGCAACCGCAAAAGAAATTTAAATGAAAATCTTAGTAGAGGTGGAGAACTATCAATAGTCGGCGCCATCGATAGCCGACAATAGTAATTTCAAAACCATCGATAGTCGTCGATAGTCCCGGACACTAAAAATACATACAGTTTGTCAAGAAACACTTTACACACTGAAAAAAACTTAATTTTTTGACTTTAATTAAGAAAATAATAGCTTTTTATATATATGTGGAATGGTCATTTAAATTTCGTTTGAAAGATGCAAGACTTTCCTTAACCCATTGAGTACCCATTGAAAACTTCGAATATTTGTAAACATCTACTTTTTCAACTTTTTTCCTCGGTCTCAGTCAAAAAATGTTTTGATGCAAAAAAATTCTTCAAACAATTCTAAGAGTGAATGTAAAAAGAAATTTTCAAAAATCTCATCGCTTGTATATTTTAGGATTTTGGAAAATTGCTAACAAGCCACTTTTTGTATGAAAATGAGGAAAAAGGGGTTAAAATACTAATTTTTAGCAATTTTTAAGCTATCGATAGTACTTTGGGAACTATCGAAAGTGGGTGGCTGCCATCTATGGTAGCTCGATAGCGCCCAACCATCGATAGTGTCGATAGTGCTATCGATAGTTCTCCACCTCTAAATCTTAGCCTTTATTTAAAATTGGGCATAAATTAAGTTCTTATTTTCGATACACAGTTCGGCAGGCAAGTGAAAGATTTTTTAATGTGTGATAGAGGAAAAAGAAGAGAATTGCAATTGTGAAAAAAATCATAGCTTAGCAGTCATAGGCACACACAGAAATACATGTATGTATGTGTATGTGCTGCATAAGTATGTGTTTATATATACACACACACACACACATGTATGTATATGCATTGGCACCGGCTGTTTGTATGTATAAAAAATCTGAAAATGATAGAAAAATGATTAATTGCAGTTGGCAGTAGTTCAGCAGTCAGTTGCGCTGCTCCCGCCTCTGCTCCCGCTTCTGCCACTGACTCAGTCGCTGCTACTGCGCTGTCGCTGCGCTGCTGGCAGTGCAGTAAACCTCAGTCGAGCTATGAGCTAGAGAGGAGGCCACACAATGCCAGCGATCTGCATGTGTGTGTGTGCGTGTATTGGCATTCATGGCTGCTCATATATAAGTATATATGTATGTATACATATAGAAATGTATGTGTGTGTGTGTGTGTAGTATATTTTTTTGCAGCAGCCTCTTTCGGAACACAACAGCAGCTGACTGCAGCGATATTAATGATAGATATGCGTTCACTTCAATGCGTCACCCGCATCCAGCTCCTACCTCCCTCCCCCCCCTACCAGCCAGCACTTCCCGCACTTGCTTCGAATTATACCATGATATTTATGTATGCTTGCAATAAGAGCAGGACAGAAAGTCTGAAAAATGTGAAGGGAATAGCTTTAAATATTTGCGCTTATATTTTAATTTCAGCTAAAACAATCATTTGCAGTAATCTCAATTATTATTATTACTTCCTTATTAGGACTCCCAGCACTACAAGTATAAACTTATTATTTCATTATTGCATTTCAATGTGTAAATGTTTCAAAATGGGTAATTCCAAGCATATTATCAACATTATTTGTATTATAAAAGACAAGCTTTGAAGCCTTGTCGTTTTCGAATAATTTATAGAAAATGGAAGTCAAGTTTGATTTCTTCTTGACAAATGCGAAAGTCTGCGAAATGTGGCTAGTAATTTGGAAGAAAATACTCTTAAACCATAATAATAAATTGTAGTTTTCGATTTTAGAAATAATTTTGATATGTTATTATCATTTTATTTATATTACAAGTTTTATTAGTAATTTGTAACGCAACATCGCGAACGTGACAAGATTTCCACCTAGTTTGTGCCAAGAATTTCAAATTTTATTCAATGTATCGAAACTTTTTAAACTTGTTTTAAATTAAACATTCAATATTTTTCTATGTTTGGAAATGGTTCATGCTAGAATCTTACTATCTTATAAAAAAAAACCTCTTTACGAGTTAAAAGTCTAGTGACGAAAACATTTTTATGCCGTAAAATTTCTGATATCAAATTTTGTGACGAATAATATTAAGTTTAAATATAAATTATTTTAAAAAAAATTTTTGCATTCTGTTTTATGCTAATCTTTGTTAACTTTTAGGTGTCATTAAAAAATAAATGCAATGAACTTAATTTTATTAATTAATTTTTTATTTTGAAAATTGTATTATTTTTTGAAAATATACCTCATTGTTACTCATACAGTGTGTTTTATATTATTTATGGAAGGTATTATTAAATTGGGGAAATATTTCAAAGGGATAAGGATTCCGCCAAAAACTATGGATTAAACTTCGAACAAAAAAAAAACGATGCCAAATTAAATGCTGATTCACAATAAACTCTCACAAGTGTTTAGTGAACTGATAAAGATGCGCACCATAATTTTGATGGGGACAAGGATTCAAATCCTGAACAGGACGAATGAAATATAAGTTTTTAAATTATTTTACCAAATATATGACTAGTGTTTTGTAAAATTCTTGCAATATTTAGGGTTCGGTATAACAAATCTGTCTATGCTTACGCTTATTAAAGAGATTATAGGCACATTTAAATAAAACAGGATAGCTGATAGTCGAGTACTCGCCACTTGAGTAATCTTATTTGTTGTTGTATGTGCTTAAGTGTGTGTAAATGTTCCTTTTTTGCACTAATTTCTAGTTATTCATTTAGTTGCAACATTCATTTCGACAGCCATTGACACACACACACACACACAGGAAAAAGGGAAAATGGAAAAGTCTATTTGCGTGTTAGTGTGTGCGTAAATGTGTGTGTGTGTGTGGTAATGCAGTCTGTCCATGCGGACTCAAGTCGTCTTCTATTTATCAGCGCTAGAGCAGAGAACCAGAGCAGCCAGTTGAATGGTGGTGGGAAGGGGGGCAGTTGGTATTCTCCTCTTTCCCCTCGCTACCGTCTACTGACGAAATGGCTCTGGAATGGCAGTTACGCCACTGACAAAATGTTACTGCAAATATGCCAAAAAAAGGTCATACGAATATCAAAAATAAAACAAAAACCAAAGTGACAGCAACTGTTCCCTTAACCTCCCCCCCCCCCACCCCCCTTTCTCGCCATCGTTGCTTCTGCTTCAGTCTCGATTCAGTCAAAGCCACGACGAGTCGAGTTCCCATAGGGTTTTTGTCTGCTTTGCAAAAGTCTTTTCTGGGCATGAGGGAGGCGAGAGCTGTGGGGAGGAGAGGGGAGGGGATTGGCAGTCCAGGACAACGACTAGGAACCAGGACGCAGGCAGCAGTTGCTCTTGATGAAAGGGTTCACAACTATTATCCAACTATGTATTTAGCGCGTATTATATGACCTCGTCTCTAACTTCCTTCCTCTCTCTCTCTCTCTCTCTCTTTCGCGCCGCATCATCCTGGGCACTGAGAGAAACTGCTCAGTAATCTTACGAAATGGGTTGTCAGTGTTCCATTATATTTCTACATTTTGATACCCGTTACTTTAAAAATAAGTAAAAGGATATATTGTATTCTTTGAAATGTATGTAACAGGGAGAAGGAAGCATCTCCGACCGTATAAAGTATATATATTCTTGATTAGTATCAACAACCGACTTTCCGCCCGGACGTCCGTCCGTCCCTCCGTTAGTGTGAGCGCCTAGATCTCTGAGACTCCAAAAGCTAGAGTAACCCAATTTGGCACACAGACTTCTTTTAACCCCACGCAAATCAAGATTGTTTCAAATTTTTGCCACACGCACAGTTTTTAGAATATTTTGGTTTTTTTTTTTTGGTTATTATCTATTACTATAAGCTATCATTCTACTTAATCGCAGAAATATCGGCTAAACAGAACGGTGGTAATTGCTATTTTATGTTTCAAGCAGGGATTAAAACCCTAACCGAAACCGTAACCTTTAACCGGTAAAAACCGATTGAAATTTAGAACCGTAACTGAAACATTAACCGAAAAAAAAATTGTCTCTGTAAACCGAAAAAACCGTTTAGTAACCGTTTCATTTATAAGGGTTAATTTCGGTTTTTTATATATAAAAAAAAATACTTTTAATTTTTAATTTTGATTTTTGATTTTAATTTTCTTATGTTAATTTTGAATTTTTATTTGTGATATTCATGATCGAATTTTCATAACACTGAATAAGAGCAAATAAAATAAGTTTGTTAAATGAAAAGTAAGAATTGTTAAAAAGTAACTAAACTACATCAAACTGAAGAATATGTAAAAGAAATGTCTGAATGAAAAATAAAGAAAGTAATGCCTTTTTAATTATTATTATTATGTTATTAATATAACTATATTTTTGCAAAAAAAAATTTTTGTGAACCGAAACCATACCGGTATTTCAAAACCGAAACATACAAAAACCGGTTCACCGTTACAAAACCTTTACTCAAAGATTTTGCGTAACCGATAACCGTTTCGGTTTTAGTCCCTGGTTTCAAGCAATGTAAGTGACTTAAAGCAAGCAATTAAATATATTTTAAATTTATTTATAGTAAGTCATGGTTATCCTATAGTCGATAACTCGACTATAACCTTTCCCGCTTGATTCTATTTAACTTAATTGTCTTATTCTTAAAGTTTTAGTTGTATTATTTTTTTCACAGTGCATTTTGCATTTTGCCTACGTCACTCGCTGTCCATGCGATGGATGTTTTTATGATGATGATATGTTTGTTTGCCCCACTGGGCTAGTTTACAGTGGGCCCAGTGCATTGCATTTCGTACATTTTGATGGATATTGTTGAAAATTATTTTAAAATTAGGTTAACTACTTTGAAATAAATATGTATTTATATAATATTTATTGTTTAATTTCAGTAGAATTTTTTATATTTTCAAATTGATTTCAGTGGTACATGTTTGATTGTATTACAAATTTTATTTTTTAACATTTAATTCTTAAAAAACAGTAATTTTTACTTGAATTATTATTTAATTCTTAAATTTACTTATCAATCCTTATATAATTTGACTTTATTATGATATATTAGGAAGTTTTTTCAATGTACTTATAAGTTTTATTTAACAAATAATTTCATATTTTACATTAATTTTTTTACATTTTACGTCAAATTCTCTTTACAATAGTTATCAAAAACCTTGTTTAGAAATTGAAAAACGGGCCTATGAATTTTAAAAATTCTTACAATAGGTTGAAATATATTAATATATGAATTAAGTATATATATTTTTTTTAGTACATGCTTACATGTACATATAAATTCTATACTTTTTTATATTTAACTATCAGTAAATTAATTTCTGCTTGATTTAAAAAGATGGAATAATAAAACGAAAATCGTTAACTTAAGTTTGAGCATTTAAAATGTAATACATCTTTTCAATAAATGATATTATAAGCATTAATATTAATTATATTATAAGATTTAAATTAATAATATTTAAAAAAAAGGCTTGAACCAATACTTTAAGCTCAAACCGAACCAGAATCTTGCTTCAAGTGTCGAACAATCCAAACAAACAAAATGTTGGATATTTGCAGCCTTAGCAAATAGTGTTTGTGCCACTGTGCACGCTGATGGTCTGTTGGCTACATTGGGACTGCTTGACCCTTGACCCCAGACCCCATACCACTCACCACTGCTGATCCCCTGACCCAGCCGCCTGCCCCAGGCCTTCATCCATGACTGCTTATGCCCACTTGTAACATATTTTTTGGGCAGCGGATTAGTTGCATGCCATGTTGCCACTTGAAGTGTTTATGTGTATGAAGTGTCGCACACTCACACACACAAACAGATACCAGCATATCACACACACTCACACATACATACAAACATATAATAGTATATCATGCGACACTTAATAAAAACAATGTGCTCAACATGCCGCCTTAAATGGAAATCCATTTTCAGTGTTTGTTTTTGCTCGCTTTTCATGGAATTCATGTTAAGTGTGTGTGATTGTGTGTGTGTGTTTTGGTTGAGTTATTTAAATGTCTGCTTTTGCTGGCTCCAAAAATGTATAATTAATTGTTTTAAAGCATTCTCAGCCACAGTCTCTGAAATTCGTCACCCACTTTTTAGTCTAAAGAAAAGGAAGATTGGGGAGTCTGCTTACAATATCATTTTGTGGCTTTTCTTTGTACATCGTTTGCTATGTTGATGATTATAAGTAGTCGTCATCACATGCTGCTTAATCGTTTTGGCAATTAGTTAAGCAAATAACATTTCTGATTCACTTGCCGTGGGTATCAACAAAATTGATTTTTATTTGGGATCTTATTAAAAATCGTATTTTTTAAAAGCAAAAAAAAAACTTTTAAAAAAAAGTAGACAATCATTATTCCCTTTCGGGCGTATCTTCTCACAGCTGTTTTATATTATTATATTGTATATTGTAATTATTGATCTTTCTTAACTAATTTCTCCATATTCTCTAATTTCAAACTTTATGCTTAATTGTAAATATTCTGATGTGCTAGTATAGTACAGTTATTACCAAAGAACCAAAGACCTACTCATTTTTTACCATTTATGTATGTATTATATATTTTATGTCATTCAATGTAGAATCACACAATTAGTTGGGAAAGTGGACAACCCTTAACGCTGTGAGCCAAGCGACTGCCCGTTGAGCTCGCCGCTAAAAGTGTTTCAAGTGCATCAAAAGCTCACGGAATACACAGTTGAGAATTATAAGAAGTATGAATTACAAATGTGTAGTCTACATTACGGCTGCTTTGACAGACAGCGAGTGGAGTAGAGAGATAGGCAGCGAGAGAGCGAGAGTAAACCCGCTGCGGCTTCTTCAGGCCGTTCGACGCAACTGCGCGGTCGGCATCTTAACAGCAGCGCTGCCCTCAAGTTTGTCATTTTTTTTAAGCACATTGCGCATTTTCTCTCATTGAACAATTAAATATTTTTAAGCTAACAGCTTTACATACAAGTATTTTATTTAAATATACAATGTTATTGTTTTCATCAGAAAATTTCAGATATTTCCAAATTTCTATGCAAATGTAAAATTTTTTGGGCTTAAACATTTTTTTATTTGTAAAAATAATAATAATCATGTGATTTTCCTATTTTGTTAAAATAATTTTTTGATTACATGTATATTTATTAATTGTATCTACAAGTTTAAATCTGAATTTATCATCTTTAGCTCAAAAATATTAATTATTTGACAAGTTATAGCTTGAAATTTTTGTGGAGACTTTTCTCAAGTTGCAAGCAACAAAAGCAAATATAAAACAAAGGGAAAATGTATGTACAAGTATGTGATGGGAAGTGATGTGAATGTGCATGTGAATGTGGCAATAAATGGATCAATACTCGAAAATCAAATCCCCATACAATACCTATGTATGTATGTATGGTATGTATGCACTTACATATGTTCGCATATGTTAACCTTTCCTATCGGAATACTTATGCACGGATGTACATACGTATGTAGGCTCAGAGTCCCGACTCCGGCTGTGACTTTGGCTCCTATGGTGACCGCCTTAAATTGCATCCTTGCCGAGCAAAACGATTTCTAATGGCGCCTCCACTTAGATTAGGTCAATTGGACTCTGCTGTGAGGACTCTTCGTTGCATGTGGCCAGGCAAAAAATCATTCATTTTACATGCTCACACATGCATACAAACATATGTATGTACATACATATGTGTATGTAAATATGCACAAACCAAATTTATAGACATACATGTTCATACAGACAGCTATGGCCACACAAATAGCACAAATGAAAGACAATTATTTGAACTTTTTTTAGTAACAACAAATGTTGAAAGCAGGGTTTAAAACCCTAACCGAAACCGTAACCTTTAACCGGTAAAAACCGATTGAAATTTAAAACCGTAACTGAAACCGTAACCGAAAAAAAAATTGTCATTTGACCGAAACCTTAAAACCGAAACTCTGTAAACCGAAATAACCGTTTAGTAACCGTTTCATTTATAAGAGTTAATTTCGGTTTTTCAAACACCCAAACAATAATTATTTTCCATTTTTAATTTTTATTTTTTGATAAAATTTTTTAATGTTTAATTTTGAATTATTATTTGGGATGTTCATGATCGAATTTTCATAGCACTGAATAAGCGCAAGTAAAAAAAATTTGTTAAAAGAAATATTAAAATTGTTAAAATGTAAATAAGCTACATCAAACTGAAGAATACGTGTCAGAAATGTGTGAATAAAACATTAAGAAAGTAATGCCTTTTTAATTAATATTACATATAATAATCTAATTATATTTTTGTAAAAAAATTTTTTTTTGTGAACCGAAACCATACCGGTATTTCGAAACCGAAACATACTAAAACCGGTTCACCGTTACGAAACCTTTATTCAAAAATTTTGCGTAACCGATAACCGAAAACCTAAATGCGAATATAACCGAAACCGTAACTGAAACCGATATTCGTTTCGGTTTTAATCCCTGGTTGAAAGCTTAAATAATTACATAATTTCTCCATGACTGTTATTTTAAAAATACATTTTTTATAACAATTAAAAATAATTTTTATTATTTTAGTAAAGAGATAAAAGAAAATAAATAAGTTACTCTTTTAAAACAGAGTAATATTGAAAATTCCACTAACTAAAATTGATTTTTTTCTATTTTGCTTTTTAATAACAATAATACAGAAAAGTATAACACTTTCGAATTAGTTAAATTTTCAGTTAACGTAGTAGCAAATATTATAAAATTATCTCTTAGCTCAAATTTAACTGAACTATGAAAACACTTAAGTATACTCATTATATCCTGTGCCCATTGAAACTGGTCAAAAAGGGTATATTAGATTTGTGTGATGTATGTATGTAACAGGGAGAAGGAAGCATCTCCGACCCCATAAAGTATATATTTTCTGGATCAGCATCAACAGCTGAGACGATTGAGCCATGTCCATCCGTCCGTCTGTCCGTCCGTCTGTTTGAGACAGCCGATCTCAGAAACTATAATAGCTAGAGACTCAAATTTGGTATGTAGGTTGCTGGATACCGGACGCAGATCAAGTTTGTTTTTAAATTTGGATCGGACCACTATATTATATAGCTGCCATAGGAACGATCAGTCGAAAATCAACTTTTTTGTTGTTTGAGATAACTAAACCAAACTGACAGAATATGTATATGAGATGGTCCCAACCAATATTCTATTTTATGGAGACTGGCACAGGGTATCCTCCAGTCGAGCAAACTCGACTGTAGCCGCGCCCACTTGGTTTTCTATTATTAATTAATATAAAACTTCTCTTTCGCATACATTTTTTTGATAAATCAACAAAAATATTTGTAAACTTTAATTTTTTTTTATTTATTAATAAAAAAAAAAAAGCTACAAAAACATTTATTCGCCCTTTTTGTACATTTTTAAAGTAATATCCAATATTTAATTTGCCAAATATTTTGAGAAATTACCAACAAAATCTTCATTTTTTTATGCATAGATATACATATAAATACGTACATATATTTTAAGAGAAAGTAAACTTATATTTAAATTTTAAGTTTTGGCTTAACTTAATTTGTGAAGATGTGGATCCATTTGTGTGTCCATTGGTGTATATGTATTTCTGGTCAGAAAGCCAAAGGCGAAAACTTTTTGATGGTCATTGATGGTGATACGTCCGGCGTTGAACTCTGAGGTAAACGTAAAGGCAGTTGAGCATAAAGACTACGGATGCGATTGTTCACTGGTTAAAGAGAGAGAGAGGGGAAAGAGAGAGAGAGAGAGAGAGAGAAAGAGAGGAGTTACCGGTCAGCAAAACTGCTAACAAGCTGCTAGCGACCAACGTTGAAAACCCCATGGGACATTTGGTCGGCTCGGTTAGGTTTAAGTGTTTTATGAACTTGTTTCAATGAAGTCATACAAAGTGCGTGTTCGTATATGCGTGTGTGTGCGTGTGTGTGTGCGTGTGTGTGCGTGTACTTGCAGGTGACATGTGGCAACAGATGCCATGTCTACGTTTAACCTGACCTGGCCGTGGTCTGACTCTGACCCGTCTATGTCTGGGGCATTGAAGCTTTTAATTTGATTTTCGTTCAAGTGCGGTTTTACCCCCCTCCCGCTCCCCCTCCACTCCCCTCCCACACCATCCACCTCCTTTTCCTCTTGTGTATGTGTGATTACGTGCATTTGTATGTGTGCGTGTGTGAGGTATTTGACAAGTTCGGAACTCAATCCGGCTTTGTTGGTTGCATTGAACTTGAGCCGTTGCTGCCACACGTTGCGCTCTAATGAGCGAACCCAACATATCTCTTAATTAAAGCCAGTCCAAAATTGCCAACTACCTGCGACTGATCGACTCTTGGACACCCTGTAGGCAAAGTTTTCCAGCAATTGACCCCATTCGAAACTTTGTAGGGTTGAGAAATAACATTGAATTGAAAACTAAAGGATGCTTGTGAGAAGGACAACAATATTAACTATTACAAAAAAAAAAAAAAAAAATTTAAAAATTAATCTAGATTATTTTATGTAAATATGTAACAAGAATGAGTCAAATTGTGTTTAATAAGTTACTAGCTAAAGTTCTATTGAGCTCTGGAAAAAACAAGAATTTAAATATTTAATTTTTAATCACAATATTTCCAAGAAACATTTTACAAATATTATTTCTAAATTTTGAATTAATTTGAATAGTATTGAAAAAACCAGGGATTAAAACCCTAACCGAAACCGTAACCTTAAACCGGTAAAAACCGATTGAAATTTAAAACCGTAACCGAAAATAAAAATTTTTGTTTTACCGAAACCTTAAAACCGAAACTCTGTAAGCCGAAATAACCGTTTAGTAACCGTTTTATTTATAAGTGATAATTTGGGTTTTTTATACATGCAAAAAAAAATTACTTTTCATATTTTTAGTTTTGATTTTTGTTTTAAATTTTCTTGTGCTTAATTTTGAACTTATATTTCTGATATTCATGATCGAATTTGCATATCACTAAATAAGCACAAATAAATAAATTTGTTAAATAAAATATTTAAAATGGTTAAAATGTAACTAAACTACATACATCAAACTGAAGAAGATGCGAAATTAGTGTGTGAATGAAACATTAAGAAAGTAATGTCTCTTTAATTATTACTATAATATTATTAATATAATTTTATTTTTGCAAAAAAAAATTTTTTAGTGAACCGAAACCATACCGGTATTTCAAAACCGAAACATACAAAAACCGGTTCACCGTTACGAAACCTTTATTCAATGATTTTGCGTAACCGTTAACCGAAAACCTAAACTCGAACATAACCGAAACCGTAACTGAAACCGATATTCGTTTCGGTTTTAATCCCTGCAAAAAACTAAACCTTTTGACTTTCAATATTTTTTATTTGACTTGCGGTAAAAGTCACAAGCAATTACATATAATTAAACAATAAAAAATTAAATGATAAGAAATGATTTTGTTTTTGTCAAAACATATTATTCAGATTCAGATAAAATTAAGCAAATTTTTAAATGCAAAAAAAAAAAAAAAAGTTAATGGCAGATATTAAAACCGAAACGAATATCGGTTTCAGTTACGGTTTCGGTTATGTTCAAATTTTGGTTTGCGGTTATCGGTTACGCAAAATCTTTGAGAATCTTTAAAAAAAATTATAATTAAAAATCAAAATTAAAAAACAAAAATAATTTTTTTTTTAATGTATAAAAAACCGATATTAACACTTATAAGTGAAACGGTTATTTCGGTTTACAGAGTTTCGGTTTTAAGGTTTCCATCAAATAAAAATATTTGTTTTCGGTTACGTTTTCAGTTACGGCTTTAAATTTCAATCGGCTTTTAACGGTTAAAGGTAACGGTTTCGGTTAGGGCTTTAATCCCTGGTTAATGTCAATGCTCTTCTAATCTAGACTAATTTAATTTCCTTCAATCAAAGAATGTTGTTATTGTAAATTATTGTTGACTTTTTAACATAAACTTGCATATTTAATAGTTTATACAGAAATGTGGAAAGCAGCGAGGCGTTGAGCTTGGTAAACAAAACTGAAAAGCTGGAAAACTGGTCAAATGCGGTTATAATAAAGTGTAGAAGGAACTCACAAATTGTCGAGCATTTGGAAAAGTGATGGTGCAGTGCAACATGCAGCTGCTTGGCAAAGTGACCCCGCCCAATTGGAGGCGTAACGGACGCCAGTCAAAGCTGGCCAAGGGAATTGGACAGAGACAGAGACAGACACAGCCCAAGCGAATGGACACCAAGCTCGAGCCGGAGTTAAAGGCCGAGCCCGCATCTACATCGACCGTCAGTTGGAGGAGCATAATGGCCCTGAATACGGATGAATTTTGCCGCAACACAAGCATTCATGGACTCAAGTACATCAACAGTCGCAAGCTGCACACCGCCGACAGGTGAGAATCAAACAAACAAAAAAATATGTACTCGTATGTATAAAGATTGAAATTTTATCTTTGGCACGCCAAAGATTTGATACCCTTGCAGACCACTTTTAGATTTCAAAGCACACATGAAAACTTAGTTGCAAGTGAGTTTAAGAATTTCCCGGAGTAAAACACTAAGAAATATAAAGTTTTTAATAAAAAAATATATTCAGGGATGCCACAGAAATCGCAAGCGAAATAGAATTCCGCAGAAAGCAATTCCGCACGGAAATTTCCGAGGTGCCACAGAACTTCGAATGATTTAATGTTTTTTAGCACTTTCACCAACCTTTTCGAACTAGGCTGCTTAGGGTTGACACCTTCTCAGATTACTTTTTTAAGTTTATAATTGCAGAACAATAGGTTTTTAATTTTTTTCTTATTTAATTTATTTATGTAATAATTGAATTTGTTTAGCTGAAAAAAATTTAAAAGTAATTGGCGCGAAAAAATAAAAATTACTCGACAGCTCTAGCAATTGTCTGCCATTAGTCTGGCAACTCTTCGAGAAAAAATGTTTTCACAAATTGCACAATAAGTTAAAGGTTTTTTTCGGTAAAACTTGATTAACCTCAAAAGACCTATTTTTGTAATGCTTAATTTAAAGAAAACTGATGTGGTTCCATATATTTTTTTTAAATACCTTACTTCGAATTCTGACTAAAAATTGTGGCGAAAAATGGAAGTCATATTTGACTTCATCGTGATCTGCGAAATGTGGCGAGTAATTTGGAAGAAAATACTCTCAAACCATTATAAAATAATGTAGTTTTCGATTTTAAAAATAATTTTGATATGTTACTATCATTTATTTATTTTACAAGTTTTTTTTATTAATTTGTAACGCGACATCGCGAACGTGACAAGATTTCCGCCTAGTTTGTGCCAAGAATTTGTTGATCAAATTTTATTCAATATATCGAAAACAACTTGTAAAACTTGTTTCAAATTAAACTTTCAATATATTGCTAAGAATTAAAATGGTTCATGTTACAATCTTACTGTCCTACTAAGTGTAATCGTTAAAATATAAAACGGTCCATTTTGGAAGTCAATTTTTGAGAAATTGGGCAAAAATATGGAAAAAGTGAATTTATTTAGTGCTTAAGAGGAGGTTCTTTTGGATTTTTTTGAAAAAATCGAATTTTTTTTTTTTACATAAAATGAAAGTTATATATATATAGAATATATGTGCCAAAGGATTTTTCAATACGACGCGTATTTCTTGAGATAGGGCGTGTCAAACGTACTCATGTTAAACGCGTTTTTCTCGAAACCATGTTTTCTAATCTAATTTCAAGTACAGGTCTTGTTCTATTGATCCGATTTCATTCATTCAAAAAATGTTTTAAAGTATATACTTTTTTGTATGGCTTATACCTAAAATTGGCATAAAAAATTGTTTATTTATAATTTTTAAACGAGATCAAAGTAAAAAAAAGTGTAAAAATTTCATTTTTTTTTTTTAAACGACCATGAAATTGGTTTTTTTTCACCAAAATTAATTGAAGTTAGGTATAAGCCATAGGAAATTTTATCTATTTTAATAAATTATATACATTTTTCATTTTACTTTACTACCAGAGGCCCCACACTTGAAGAAGCTGAGCGATATTTTGAGAGTCGAGGTCGACGAGATCCGCCATTTTGAAGCCGCCATTTTGAATTTCTCAAAAATCACTTTTTTTTTTAATCGTCAATAAACAACGAATCAAAGTTCGAAAGCAGAAGTTCGTATGTATTTTAATTCTCCCACAAAACATTCTAAAATTTTGCTTGAATTTCGGCCAAATCCAAAAGAACCTCCCCTTAAATAAATAACTTGAATACATTTTTGGAAGAAAATTTCACTTGAACACAATTTAACGTTTTTCGTCGTTGTGGACCTGCTTCTTTTAGCTACATTTTGTAAGGATTATTATCTAGTCAGTTTGATTAGGATAAACAGTATTTTACAAAACCAACAAAGTTTATACTAAACTATAGCTAAATTTTAAATTTGGGGTTTTCAAAAAGCATTTAGAAGGATGAAAAACATTTTATTAATTCTTATACAATAGCGAGTTTATGCCTACTAACAATCCAATTTGAGAAAATTAGTTTGGTATGTATAAAATATAATTTTAGATTTTTATCATGAGTTTGTTTGTTATAGCATCAAGAGACAAGAAAATAATAATGTCCTCTGCAAGGGTATAATACAAGTGACAATGAGAATCAAGTGTAAACAAGTGTAATGCAGAGTGTTCTTTGGCCTGGCATTTTTCTCCGTGCTCTGTTTCGCCGGATTTTTGATGCAGGAAGCCTTCGACAAGTGGAACACAACGCCCGTGATTGTTGGCATAAATCCGGAGCCAACATATATAACCAACGAGCCCTTTCCAGCGATTACCATTTGTAATCTCAACCAGGCGTTGATTAGCAAAGCTGCCCAAATCCCAAAAGATACAACGAAGTTTAACATGTTGCAAGTACTGTGCCGACGCAAGATTAACACCCAGCTAAGCCGGAGCAACAACAATTGGGAGGAGCTCATCAGCAATGTGAGTGAACAATGGAAATAATCATTGATGGTCTTCTATTCGGTTCACTCCTTATACATATGTATGTAGATATCCCAGCCTTGTAGCTCCTTGGTTATTGGTTGTAGCTTTGGAGCAGTGGACAATCAATGTGAGTCCATGTTTCATCCGATTATCACCGATGAGGGTCTGTGCTGTGTCTTCAACATGTTGCATCCACGTTTCATGTACAAGCACAAGTAAGTGAATCCCCAAGTTATGCCTAAATTCAGTCTATTTCATTGCATATTTATGCTCAGCATCCGAAGTTATATAGCTTAATGACAGCATATGTAACAGACAGAAAAATCATTTCCGACCCTATAAAGTTAGTAAAGTACGTACAGTGAATCACTAATGTCTTCATACACCCTAAATTTGTAAAATTTTCGTATAATAAAGATGTTTTGATGCGGGTTTCTTATATTAATCTTTTAATCACTTACATTCCGTTCGAATGATACAAAAAGTTCGTTAACCCATTAAGTAACCATTAAACATTTTTTAATTTTAAAAATATTCTATTTTTCAACTTTTTTCCTCGATCAAAAACAAAAATAGTTTGATGCAGAAAAACTTTTCAAACAATTCTAAGAGTGACTGCAAAATTTTTTTTTCAAAAATCTCTTTGCTAGTATTTTTTATGATTTTTTGAAAATTTCTAAAAAGACACTTTTTGTATGAAAATGAGGAAAAAGGGGTTTAAATAGTAACTTTTAGCAACTTTCCAAAAATCATAAAAAATAATAACGAAGAGATTTTTGAAAAAAAAATGTTTGCAGCCGCTCTTAAAAATGTTTGAAGAATTTTTTTGCATCAAAATATTTTATGTTTAAGACCTAGAAAAAAAGTTGAAAAATAGACTTTTACAATAATTTAAAATTTTTCATGTGTACTTAATGGGTTAAAGAAGTTTTTGCACCGTTCGAACGGAATTTAAATAAATAAAAGATTAATATAAGAAACCTGCATCAAAACTTTTTTATTATACGCAAATTTGACAAAGTTATGGTGTATGAAGACATTAGTGGGCCATTATCAAATAATAATAAATAAGAAAAACTTTTAAAAAACGCAAAAAAAAAGGGTTGTTCAAAATCCCATTAGCGTAAAACTTGCTCTTATCAGTTCTGATAAAAATGTTAAAAAAAAAATTATTTTAAAGAAAATGTAAATTTCTAGAAAGTTTTTTGAACACCTAGATTCTTAAAATAAGACAATCTCGATTTTGTTGCAGGTCAATATTCCTAATTTGTTTTAGAATTTGTTTTCGAATTTGTTTCTTATAGTTGTCCTGTCTAACAAAAATGTGTAAGATAATAATCTTGATATTAACAAATAATTTATCTTATCAGTTCTGTGAATTTACATTTTATAACACCTTAGAACTGGGTGCTGGGTATCTTGAAGTCGGGCACACTCTAGTGATCAATCGTTATCAATTTTCACAGTGTGCCGTTAACACTGCGCAACATAACAACGGAAAAGGGTTACCAGGCGGTCAACTGGCATGCGGAACTGGGCTACAGTCGTAGCCTGAAGAAGCCACACAATCAATATTACCCACGTGCCGCACTCGGCACCGGGGAATCCCTGGGCTTGTCACTGACCCTGGACGTTGAGGCGGCCGCTTATTACTGCTCGTCATCGAGCAGCATTGGGTTGAAGATTGCTCTGCACAGTCCAAACGAATCGCCGAATGTGCGGGAAACAGGAGTACTGATCTCACCGGGCCTGGAGACAAAGTTGCGCATTGAGCCGGCCAAGATAATGACGGAGTTGCCTTTGAGGAAGGTGCATCGCAAATATCGACACTGTCTGTTCCGTGACGAGGGCAATTTGAGTTACTTTGCACATTACACACAGCGAAACTGTGAAATGGAATGCATGTCACGGCTGTTGCTGCAACACTGCGGCTGCATTGTCTTCTATATGCCGCGCATCCATGGCAACGACACCGTCTGCAGCATCCGTGAATCGCATTGTGTGGAGAGCGTGCGTCTTCGTACATCAATTGGACTGGCTGTTGAATCCTGCCTGGACAATTGTCTGCCCAGTTGCTTCGATCTCACATTCAATGCGATTCCCTACGCCACGAGAATCTCGTATAATGACTTTAAGACTGCGTATCCCAGCATGGAGAACTATAGTCAATTCAATGTGGAGCGTAGCATTGCCATTGTCAATCTGTATTACAAGGAGCACACATTCCGAGCCAGCAAACAGACCGAGTTCATTGGCATTTCCGATTTTCTATGTGGGTAGAAAACCAAAAAAAAAAAGAATTAAAAACCTAAACTACATTTACATTTTTCTGTCTGCCTCCATTTCACAGCAAATGTTGGCGGTCTGATGGGCTTGTTTCTGGGCTTCAGTTTCCTCTCAATTGCCGAGTGTGTGTACTTTGCCGTCATCCGGCCGTGTCGCATTTGTGCCGACCTTCGTCAAAGGCGTCCCGTGTCCACCTTAGAATTGTCCAAAGCAGCAAATTTCACAGTCCAAAGAGCTAAAGTCCATGTAATTACAATGTTGCCAAAAGACCAGTGGCAGCGACAGCGAGAGCGGCAGCAACAAAGGCAACAACAGCTTTCAGCCATTTCACCTGCCACTTGGCTTAAGACGGAGCTGGGCATCCAATCGAATCGTTCTTGAATCTTTATACATTTATTTGTTTAATGTTGTTTGACTATAAAATATTAAAGTATTTAGTAACTACGTCGTTTTTAGGCAGCGTGAAGTTTTTGGGACGCTCATAGCTCAGCATAAATTGCTTCGCTACCTTCTTCACCTCATCGTCAAAGATCTGGCAAATAAACAGAGGCAAATCAATTTTACATTAAATTTGGAATTTCAATTGTTTTTTTACTCATTTACCCTAAATATTTATGTAACTTTAACAACTTCAAAGTAACGAACTTAATCCAACTTAATTTTATTACTTTCTAATATTTTAAAAAATCATTTGTTGACTAATTCTACTGAATTGTAAAGAAATAAGGCAATTCAAACCTAAGTTTAAAATTATATACTGTTAAAAAATTTTCAGTTTCAAATTACCTAAATAAATAAAATAAATTTGGTTGGATTTAATCGATAATGTAAATTTTAAAATTATTTATTTTTGCCCAACTCTAAAAAAAAGTCAAAAATTTAAGCGATTTCAAACACCCTTAAAATGAATTTAGTTTATTTGATGATTTCATAAGTTTATTAACTTGTAAGGAGCTTAAACTTTTTTAATTCATTCATCTGAGGATCAGAATTTTAAAGCTATTTCGAAATTATTATTATGTTACTTAAATTAAATATAAAATATAAAGTAAATGTTTATGTTTATGTTTGTTTTAATACTTACGTCACATTCTTTCATTTCGAGCAGGGGTCCGAGATCAAACTCCATCACGGGCAAACTTTTGGATACAAAACGTGCTGCATTTGCCACCTCGGGCACCGCGTGCTTCTGTAGCAATACCATCTCCCAGAGGGAGCTGCTAAGAGCTCCAGACTTAACCGGGTCCAATGCCGACTCATCGTAAGGATCTTCCATCTCTTTAGCTGCAAAAAGGTTTAAATAGGTATTAATTCAATATATCAAAAGGTATTACAGTTGATGTTTACCACTTGCTGCGGCTGTTGCGCAAATAAGACGTTGGAGGCCCGTGTGGCGCAACAACAGGTTGCAAATGAAGCGTATCATAATAATGGCATCCTCGGTTGGACTCTTCAGGCAAAGACGCGCCAGACGCTTGACAAAGGCAGCAACCAGATTTTCCGGCAAATGTGTTGATGTCAAAAATATGTCGGCCAAATAAAATAGACGTGCTTTATACTTGTTGTAGAATATTCGCGGATAGAACATATTATACAGCTTCACATAGACATCTGGATAGGTGATGTTCTGGTGTTGCATCAGCGAAAAGATACCCTGTAAAGCAAGTAATGCGATGGGTCCCTCTGCAATACCATATTCATGGATATTACTTAATATATTTAATTTATTATAGTCTAAATTCCTTACCGAAAGAATGCAGTGAATCCATTAGAAAATCGGTCAACAGTATGGGATTCTCTAAATGTGGCAGAATTCGTTCCAGGAGCACAACTAACACCTGTCGATGCACTTTCTCCTCCACGCCACTGCACGAGCTAGTGATGCCATTCCAAACTGTATTCAATAATTGACGCGTCCGATCGTAATCAAAGCTTGGATTTTCCTTTGTTCCCGCACCAATGTGATATTCTTTAGCGTTCAGAACCGTCTTGCCCAAATCGAACAGATTAATGATGCCCAAATAGTTGAGTGCCTGGTTGGGTGACTCAACAAAACTGTCTGGCTTCAAATCCGGCAACAGTTCATATGTCATCTCCAGCACGTCCAGGCAACGGGCATATTTTTCCAAGGCCGCGAGAGCAACTGCTGGCGTTGTCTCTGATCTGACAACGGCTTCCAGGATGCTGCGCTGCCGGTCGCGAACCAACGATTTATTCTTTCCATCGTGAATAATCAACTGCATGCAGTCCTTAAGAGCTGCAGCGGCTTCCTCCTTGGAAGAGCCGCCCACACGGGTTAACAGCATGGACCACGTTTCATCCAACACAAAAGCTTTCGCTTTGGAATTGGTCTCTTTTCCCTTCGGCTGTCCCTTTGTCTTTGACTTTGCCTTCTCCTTTACTTGCTCCTTCTTCGCAGTCAACTAAAATTCAGGAACATGTTTATTCAAGAGCGAAGATATTTACAGCGACTACAAGATTATTTGACCCACCGCTTTTACATATTACAAGTTTCAAATGAGTTTAGTAGATTTGTTTAAAAATGTTAAAACTTAAGTTAATTTATACATTATTTAAACAACAAAAACAAAATATAATCAAAAATTTAATGGGTCAATTAAGCTGTGAGCCACTGTAAACATATCAAATTCACTTACACGACCAGCAACAAATTCCACCTCTTTATTATCCACATCGCTTATATTTAAGGCGGCTTTGGCCTTTTGCTTTGGCTTTGTAGCAGCATGTTTAGTTGGTGCCTTCGCCTTCTTTAGTTGGGCTGGATTTTTAGATTTATTGGTAAGTTTCATAGCACGACTGAGATATAGTTGAGGCAACAGTTAACAAAAGTAAATAAAACGTGCGGCGTGCAGCTCAAGAGCTGCCAACTTGTTTCCAAAATTGTCACGCGTTTCGGGCAAAATTAGTACATTTACTTACTGTTTTGGCACATGTGTTTTTAATACATCTGAACAATTTTTCTGAACTGTGCACAAATAGTCAATTAATAATTTGTAAGAATGAATGTCAGCACTGATTTTAAGCCAGTGCTGACACGTGCCGCACTTGCGTTGCAGAAAAATGAAGAGAAATCGAACTTTACGGCTATTGTATTTCAAGAACCACAAGCCCCACAGGCACCAACAGCAAGCAAGCAAATCAAAATGAAAACAAACACAGCTGAAGGAGTTGGGGAAGCCGCAACTAATGGAAAGTTAGGCAAGGAAGCAGACGTCGAGTTTGACATGAAGAAGGCGCGCCATGAAGTACTCAACTTTGCCATGGCCAATCAGCGCACAATCAAAAACAAGCGTAAAATGGAGATATTTCAACTGATCAAACTTGGCGCCAAGCCGCCAAAGAAGCCGAGTAAAAACTACAAGGACCTAAAAGCCGAACGCCAACGCCTCAAGGACAATCGGGAGCAGCGCAAGAAGTTCCATCAACTGGGCAAGAATCAAGCAGGCGCCGCAAGTGTCAAATGTAACACAAGCAAAACTCAACGAAATCAACTGCAAAAGAAACGTGCACCGGTTGCCAATATCGGTCAGCATTATGGCAAAGCGCAACCAAAACTCAAGAAGCGAAATTAAAGCATATAAATCTAATTGTCGAATTGTTTTGTATTTTGGCGGGGCGGATTTGATTTTGTAAACAAATGAATATGTATGTATGTTTTACATATGTTCATACATACATACATATGTGCTGCCAACTTTTGAGATGCTTATTTTAATTTATAAATTTTCAAAAATCATTCTTCGGCCTTTTCAATTCAATCTTGCAGTATTTCTTAATTTGATTAATAATAATAGAATTCCCGCAACCCGCTGTTTTCGATTGTTTACCACAATTAAACTTTTCAAAAAAGCTAACATTTGTTTAGAAAAAAGCTGCTTTGGCCCAGAACATCTGGGAACACTGGTCTGAATTTACGTTTTTTAAATGATTGGCAGCCCCAATTGCTTGGCGCTGCCAACCTTTTGAAAATCATCTGTATTTGTTGTTGTTTTTGGTGCACTTGATATTGGTCAGACGTGCGATTACGTGAATTCTGCAAGAAACAATACTTGTTATTAATTGTCATAAAAATGAACGCAGCCCCACGCGCCGCTCTCAACCAGCTAGTACGACGCGGCTATAGCCAGGCACAAAAAGGCGCAAGTGGTTCGAAGCCCACAGTCAGCGGAAGCAGAGGCGCCGCCGCTCCTGCTTCAACACCAGTTAGCAATGTTACGGGCCTCAGCAGCGCCTGTGTGAAGCCGACATCAACACCCGTTGGTCCCGGAGCCTCACCAACTAGCGACTACAAAGTTCCCGAATATTTTTGTTTCAATCGGTTCTCATATGCCGAAGCTGAGGTTGAGATGGCCAAATTTCGCTGCCCACAGCCGTCTGCGGTCAAAAAGTAGTAAATTAATGTAAAGTGCGACAAATCATAAAAATAATGTAATTAATAAAATTTACATACATGTATATTAAATAAAGATATGAAATTACATACATATGTGCACAAGAATAGAACGAAACACCACAAGCGCACACATACAAAGCATACAGATTAATATATGTATGTATGCATGAATATATATAAGTGTAGATATGTCACAATGACATGCCAACCTGTTGACCAGAGTTGGCAGCCCAACACTTTATCGCACAAGTTGGCAGTCCTATCTGCATTTATTTTTTGTGCTCTCGTTCTCTCTTTTCACTTCTATTTCTCTTTATAATTTCATGGCGAGTGGCAGTGCTGTGCTGTTCTGGTTAATCGACATCGAAAATATTGAGCGCGGGAAGTGATATATCTAGTGTTTCACAACCAATTTGTCATTGCAAAAAGCAGATTCAAGTAAATAATAATTTTTTCGTATTTGTGCTAAAAATAAATTGTGTCAAACTAAATTAAATGAAAACAAACTATCGAATTTGCGACAAGGCACAAGCCACGGGGTAGCAGCTCTGTTTGTGCGTGTATTTGTGGTACAGTTGGGTAGAAAAAACATTGCTGGCCTGGCAGCGCCGCACAGTTTTATGAGTTCCACAGCAGAAGTAAAGCGACGCAAGCGAATAAAAAAAAATCATTACTCTCTAAAATAAAAAAGTGCCGTTATGTTGTTACTAATTGCATGCCAGTATAACGGACAAAATAATTAAAATTAGCAAATCAGTGCAAAATAAAATGAACGGTGTTGCCAATTTGCTCATATTATTCACAAACAGGGACGTCTTCTCAAACGCAATCGCAATCGAACGCAGTGCAGTGAAAGTGTGTGAAACAGAAATCATAAAGTCGTTTATAAAAAGAAAAAACAGAAAAATGTAAAACCATTTAAATGTAAGTGCGAGACAGTGATGTAAATTTAGACACGTATAATGATAAAAAAAGTCGTTTTTTTAATGAGATGGTGCTTTTCATATGTGTGTAGTTATATATTAATATTAGATATATGTAAGCGTATGTACACACAACTGGCGCGCAAAAATCAGCGTAGTTGCTATTAGAGCACCAAAAATGACAAAAATGGGCGCCAGAGTTGTCGCGCTATCAAAACAGTGAGGAGCGCGTGACGTTCACGACACGAAATGAAATTTGTAAATTAAATAGAAACAAAATAAACGTGTAATTTTTTTTTTAATGCAGTCCAACTATTTTATTTTGTTATTGTTTTCATATCAATATAAATATAATTGAAACATGCTTTAGTGTTGTATATTAAAGATGCATAAAATTAATAAGTGAATGCACTCACGACACAGCGAGACGGCCATATCTAATTAGGACGGCCCGTGTTGCCACTGCGCCGTATTTTGATTTTTGTTTTGTTTTGCATTTGCTACCTCTCAAATCGTTTAAATTATTTTCCATTTTCTCTTGAACATTTTTTGCAGTGACTTATGAAAGATGCGAGCTGGAAAAAAAACGGAAACAGAGACAGGAAAGACTCGACCTTGCATAGTATATGTTAAGAATCTGAAGGAATCTGAGACAACGGAATTAATCAACTCGTCGTCTTCGGCTTACAACAGTAAACAGTCGAAAATAGTGCGCAACGTCGCAGTCAAAGTTCCAAATAAGCGAACAAATACGGAAAGGGAGCGGGAGCGGGAGCGTGAGAGGGAACGAGAAGTAAGAGAGACGCGAACGACACGACGCGCTGCGTCCATTGCAAACGTCATCGGCAAATCTCCGACATCTGCTGCAGCCGCACGCGGCCGTAACATAAAAGGCAACGTACCAAAAGCTGCAGTAACAGTTAAACAAGCAGCAGCAACATCACAACAACAACAGATAAGAACCTTGAGCAAGCGGAGAAACACAGAATTACCAGTTGCCAGAGGAACAACAACAACAACAACGTGCACACCAGCAACGCTCACGAAACGCCGGAATACAACGCGACTCGTTGAAACGGAACCCCAAAAAACAAAAATGTACAAACAATCGAAATTATCGTCGTCGTCAGCGACGCCGCCGCCAACTATTGCGGCAAGTCGTTCGAGGCGTTCGATAAAACCAAATCCCAAATATGCTAGCGAGGATATGGTGACCCCAAAATATGTCTCCTCATTGGCCAACGAAAGTATAAATAAGCGTGCGGGCAAACAATTATTTACGGACGATGATGACGATGACGACGAGGATCTGCATGACCTAATTGAGGAGGACAATGATGATGAACTCAATGATGCCGCATTTATACCGCAAATGCACAAATCTGATGATGATGACGATATGAGCGAGAATGAATATGAAGAGCAGTTGCGACGTGAAAAGGTTCCCCCAAAACGTGGACGTGGACGTCCACCAAAGAATCCACAAGCGATTGCAGCTGCGGCAGCGACACAAGCGGCACGTTCGGCCTCTGCATCATCATCCACACAATTCGCAATGCGTGGCATGTCACAATCCGGACGTGGTGGCGTCACGAATCTACAACAATTGCGTCGCACCATGGCGGTAAATTCGAATTTGGCACGCTCCAATATGCCAGCCAGAGTTGTGACGTTGGGCAACAAGCGCAAGCTGGAGGATCATAATGAGGCGCCAATAGCACGCAAAAGAATGGCAACCGAAGGTGCTGGTGGTATTGGACGTGCGCCACCTGTTATCAATGGCAGCACATCTGTGGCCAAAACGACTGCAATTGGCCTGAACAAACCCAAGGTTATCATGGGCAACAGCAACAACAACAGCGGAGGCGTGCGTTTGATACAGGCACCAAATGCCAAACAACTACAGGCGTCTAACTTTAAGATGAACACGCCGACAACGGCACGTGTGGGAAATGTTGCTCGCCAGGTTGCGACCAAATTGCAGAAGACAATGGGCGGTGGAGGTGGAGCAGGAGGAGGAGGAGGAGCTGCTGCGTCAGCTAAAATGAAGTCGGTTAGCGATGATGTGCCGACATTTACAATTGTTAATATTAATGATATTATCAATCAGGACGATGTGCTCATAACGCGTTCTTCCAACAACAATAGCAACAACAAGAAGATATCGCCAGCAGCACGCAACAACAATAATAACAATAGCAATTCACGTAACAATCAATCCTCATCCTCCGCATCCACACTGAACAACAGCACGTCCAGTAATAATCTAAGCCTAAGCTCATCCATCAAGCGACTCAAATCGACGCCCACAATTACAACAACCGTGACGACAATGAAGGTATCTTCATCATCATCAGTTGGCAAACAAAATCCATTGGAAATAAAGCCAAGACCAAGAATCCTTAATGCCGAAATGGGCAAAAAGGCGCCAATGATGAAGCCACTGATGAGCATGGGCAAGGAACTGTGTCCCATGACTGATGGTCCCGATACCGAAGATGAAGACATGTCCAATGATTTGGATGATGACATTACCATATCACCACAAACAGCAGCAGCAGCTGCACAATCACCACCGAACACTCAAACGCGTGTGGTGCGTCGTGTCCAGACGGCCAAATGGTTGCCCAACACACGGCGCAACATTCTATCGACGACAACGTCGGTGAATGCCAGCAATAATCAAAGGCAGCAACTCCAACAAAAACAGCAGCAGCAACAACAACTGGGCGCAGATCGCAAATTGACCAAACTGCTGGGCGAGAGTAGTGATGATGATGTGTTTAAGAAGCCGGCAAGTCCGTCAACGTCCTCAACACATCCACAACGTCGCTCCAAAGAGAATGCCACAGATGAGGATGATGCCGCAGCAACAGTTGGAGGCACAGATGCATCGGAAGGTGAAAGCAAGCCGCCGGTTAAATACTTTCCACCGGAGACAACAACATATTGTGAGGAGGATGGACGCATCGTTAAGAAGATCACCTGCTATGAGACCTGGCATGTGATTAGCACGCCCAAAGAATCAACAAACAAGACACGCCAGCAACGCACCTGCCTCGAATTGCCGCTGGTCAAGCTGGCGAATGTTGCATCACGGATCAAGATGCCGTCCAGCAAATGGACAAGCAAAGTGACCCTTTATAAGGTCTCACCATCGCTAATGCAACGCCAAACGATGACCATATTCACTGGCGATTTAAAAACCTACAATATACCCGAGGAGGAGCGTCACAAATATCAGCCATCGTGTGTACTCTTCCGTAGATCCGTGCTCGATCGCAGCCAATGCCGTGTGCCCTTTGATCGTGCCATTATCTTTAAGAACAAGTGCTTCTATGCGAACATCGAGGGCAAGCATGTGAATCTATTGGGTGCCCCTGAGGTGGTCAACACTGTAAAGGATGTGGAGGTATTGATAGATATTGTCGATTCGCTGGCATTATCAAGTGACCTCGTTGAAATGGTCACATCCAAGTAATAAGCAAACATCTCCCAAACTCGATTGGGATTTATAATTGCTACTTGGAGTGTGTATAATACAAATATGCATAATAATATAATAATTAAATAATTATAATACATACGTAAATACACACATAAATGTACATCCGGAGTCCGGCAAAGTCGTTGTATACCTTACAGAAATACAAAAATTAACAACAAAAAAAACTTATATTTTTTGGATTACCTATAATAATGGTTCTTATATATTTTTTTTAAATTCGATTAAAATTAGTTGTAATAGTTAATAGTTACTTTAGCTGCTCGTTATATTTCTACATAAATTTATATATACAATAAATACAAAAAACAAAATAACAAGATTAAATTTAAAAATTGCGGGTCGGAATCCTGCATTTTTAATTTTATAAACAACGCATATTTTAATAGAAATGTGCATATTTTATATGGAAATATATTTAATTATCTTTTTTTTCGATGCATACATCTGAAAAGTATATATTAAAAAAAAAAAATGAAATAATCCAAATTTATTTAGTTATCTTTCGAGTGGAGAGCCGGACGTACGACTTTCAAAGCGAAAACTATAATTTTAACAATAGTTTTACATAATTGTATGTATGTATGGCATAAACAATTTTTAACAAACAAACAAAATCACTTTTTAATTTGCAAATAAATAAAAATGTAGTTGATTTATATGTATGTAAACAAACATATACTACACCAGAAAAAAAAGAAAATAAAACAGAGGAAAAAGCATATTTAATTTTATTTCTACATAATGTAAACGATGGAAGGAGTTATAAATAAATATATATATATTTTATTTTATTTCTATGTAAATTGATTAAAGGTTTAATCTATTAATGAATTGACTTTTTTCTTGATTTCTGCATTTTATTGGTTGGGCTAAAAAGTTTTAAAATTTTTGAGCATACAGTTAATGCCTTAAGGTTTTGACAAATAAATATGGAAATATTTTTTAAATTATTTCTTAGAAAAATTAAATTTGTTTTAGCGAATGACAATAAATGAAGTAAGTTAAAACTAATTAAATTATTGAAAATCTCTTCTTAACTGACATTGACCAGTGTGTACCCACTTAAGAGGTGCAAAATTTATCATTTGCTTTGCAAAGTAAATTTTTCATGCCCAGGAATAAATGAATTATAGCGAGATCTTGCAGTATTTCTATTATTGCCAGCGTCTAATTAAATTAATGTTTTATTGACAGTTAATCGCATCCTGTATGCATTTTTAATACTTCTGAGTGTGCATCTAAATATTTGGATGAAAGGAATCGATAGCTGCATCGATTTATCTATGGATTTGCTTAAAAAATATATGTATTGGTGTCATAAAAAGTGCTGCTTTTTAATATTTTAATTTTCTAAAAGCATGACAATTTGTTTTATGCTGAGCTTTGCTTTGCTTCGTGTGCATACAGAAATGTTACCATATTCACTTCGATAAGTATCGGACGAGTGTATGTGTCTTTGTGTTGTCGCTATGCGTTGAAAGCATCCCTGGTTCGATACACACATAGTATCGATATCAGTCTAGCGCTGTCAATTATTTACCTATATATATATATTTTGTCTGCCAAAAATATAATTCTAAACGCCCAAAAAACAATAGTACACAAAATTGCAAAGTGGTGTACGAAAAACGCTTGCAAATGTTACAAAAGCATTGATGAACTGCAATTGCAATTACAGCAGTGCAGTGCCATATACAAATGTCGGAGGAGGAGCTGCTGCGGCTCCATTGACAACCCAACCCAAAAACAAAAAGCATAAGCGAGAGCAGTACATACAATGTAAAGGAAGAAAAAAAAGAAGCGAAAAAAAATAATACAAGAAAGAAGAAAAATTGTGTGTAAACGACAAAGTGTAGACTTGAAATAATAATAACAGGCAATAGTTGATATATATATATATATCAATAAATATATATATTGGAAATATATATATACCGATTAATACGAATTTAATATAATAACAGAGACAGACAGACAGACGGAGAGAAGATGGATACAGAGAGACCAAATGGCCAAGAGACAAAAGTCATTTATCATATTGACGATGAGAGTACACCGTATTTGGTTAAAATACCGATACCCTCCGCTCAGGTGACACTCAAAGACTTTAAACTGGTGCTCAATAAACAGAACAACAATTATAAATATTTCTTTAAATCAATGGATGCTGACTTTGGAGTTGTTAAAGAGGAAATTGCCGATGACGCCACAATATTGCCTTGTTTCAATGGTCGCGTCGTATCGTGGCTTGTATCCGCCGATGGTACAAATCAATCTGACAATTGCTCCGAGCTGCCAGCGAGCGAATGTGAGATGCGTGTGCGTAATCATTTAGCACTGCAACAGCAGCAGCAGCAACAACAGCAGCAGCAACAACAGCAGCAACAACAACATCCACAACAACATCCACACCAACAACAGCATCCACAACAACAACAACAGCAGCAGCATAAACTTGGCGGCTTGCAAATGCTACAGCCACCGCCACTCACATATCAATCGGCATCGGTGCTGTCCAGTGATTTGGACTCGACGAGCCTCTTTGGCACCGAATCGGAGCTAACATTGGATCGCGACATGACCGACTATAGCAGCGTTCAACGTCTCCAGGTGCGCAAGAAGCCGCAGCGTCGTAAAAAGCGTGCGCCGAGCATGTCGCGCACATCATCATACAGTTCCATTACGGACTCGACCATGTCGCTAAACATCATCACAGTTTCCATTAACATGGAGGCTGTTAATTTTCTGGGCATCTCGATTGTCGGTCAATCGAATCGTGGCGGCGATGGCGGCATCTACGTGGGCAGCATCATGAAAGGCGGCGCTGTTGCTTTGGATGGACGCATTGAACCGGGTGATATGATATTGCAGGTGAATGATGTGAATTTCGAGAATATGACCAATGATGAGGCGGTGCGTGTATTACGTGAAGTGGTACAAAAACCGGGACCCATCAAACTGGTGGTGGCCAAATGTTGGGATCCCAATCCCAAGGGTTATTTCACCATACCACGCACGGAGCCAGTGCGACCAATTGATCCCGGCGCTTGGGTGGCCCACACACAGGCGCTAACCTCGCACGACAGTATTATGGCCGATATACCGGAGCCGATCAAGGAGCGTCTCGATCAGAACAATATCGAGGAGATTGTCAAGGCCATGACAAAGCCGGACAGTGGCCTGGAGATACGTGATCGAATGTGGCTAAAGATAACAATACCGAATGCATTCATTGGCGCCGATGCTGTGAATTGGGTGCTGGAGAACGTTGAGGATGTCCAGGATCGTCGCGAGGCGCGTCGCATTGTGTCGGCGATGTTGCGCAATAATTTCATTAAGCACACGGTCAACAAATTGACCTTCTCGGAGCAATGCTATTATGTGGTTAACGAGGAGCGTAATCCCAATATGCGAACACATCCCCATCATCAGCATCCACATGGTGTGGGACATGCGTTGAGCCATGCCGATACGGAGAGCATTACCAGCGATATTGGTCCGCTGCCAAATCCCCCAATCTATATGCCATACTCGGCCACGTACAATCCAAGTCACGGCTATCAGCCGATACAGTACGGTATTGCCGAGCGTCACATCTCATCGGGTTCGAGCAGCTCCGATGTGCTAACCAGCAAGGATATATCCGCATCGCAAAGCGACATCACCTCTGTCATACATCAGACCAATCAGCTAACAATTGCTGCCCATGGATCCAATAAATCATCCGGTTCATCGAATCGTGGAGGCGGCGGAGGTGGAGGTGGCAATACCAACGATCAGGACGTATCCGTATTTAATTACGTATTGTAGAAATTTTTTGCAATGAAATTGTGTGTTTATTATTAATTAATTAATTAATATAATTATTCTTTTTTATACATATACGAGTATACAACAAACAAACAAAACAAAACAAAAAACGCAAAAACAAAAACAAAACAATATAATATGTATATTTATAAGAAGACGATGATTATGGTGATGATCATGATAAAGTCGCTGATGGACATTGTGTCAAGTATGATTAGCTAGCTGCTCTCTCTCACCCTCTCTCTCCAGAGAAATGCCAAGATACGGCCCCGCAGAAGCGAAGAAGAAAGAGAAAAAAATGAGATGTGAGCGAGAGAGAGAGAATGTTGCAGGATGAATGAATGTAAGCCAGTTAAAATGAGCATAAGAATGAGATGATAATTTTGAATAAAGTTCTAAGAATTTAGTAATCAAAAAATAAAAGATATAATGAATAATTTTGCAAGTTGTTTTAACTTCTTTTACTATCTTTCTTTATATAGATATCTATTAAAAGATCACCTCCGAAGCTGCTAATTTCTATCATTATTTTGTATACGAAATATTTTCAAGTTATTTTTCTTTCAATTTCTACTTTAAGTCTTAGTATTTTTGTAAACAAATTCCATGTATATTTCGTAAATATGTTCCAGTTTAAATGGCTATTCATTTATTTAACAGAGAAAATACCTTAAAGCGCATACGTATTTCATTTTCTGTCTACAAATAGCTTTGTTTTATCCGTAAAAGTATCTTTCTTACAATGACTCTGCTTAGTTTTTCTTTTTAGCTGACTTCTTTCATATTTTTGCAGTTTTTGCAGATCAATAAATGTATTAAATATTATATTATCTTTAAAAATGTATCTACAAATCACATGCATGATTTATGGGCTGTCGAGAAGCTTATGATAAAAATGCCTATATAAATGATAAATATTTGCAGTAAACAAATTCACATATTTAATTTTTCAACCAAAAATTATTTTTCTTGGTTTTAATCTTTGTTCCTCCATTTTATTATAGTTGCTCATGGCTCTTAGCACAAGTAAATTAAAAAATAATTATGAGATCTATTTTAAATATATTTTTAATATAAAAAGCAATTACCTGGCCAACTTTTTGTGATTCATTTTTGAATTACGCTCCCATGCGTGACACTTTGCAACACTGCTCAACTAATCGAAATCGATATGCGAACAGTTATCGAATTGAGTATTGCCAAAATAGAGATTCGTGATTAGGAAGCAACTATATATAAAATATGTCAACAGAGGTGGAGACTGCGACAGCGGCTGATAAATTTTCAGCAAATGCCGAAGAATTGGAAAGTTACTATTTAATGCTCGAAGCGGGCAATATCCCAGAATTGCAATGGCAATTTCCCGGCCGTCGTGCGCCATCGCCGGACGCCAGTGGCGCCGGTGGCAACAACAACAAAGAACTGGAAGCTGCCACAGAAGCCGTAGAACAAGAGTAAGAGTAAACATTCCAGTTCAGTTCAGTTCGATGATCTTTCAACAACATCTGCTTCTTCTTCTATGCAGACCACAAAAGGCAAATGACTTTGATTTCAGTGACGATGTCGCTCCAACTCAGATGCGTGTGCGAAGTCAAACGTCAACACCGAAATCGGCCAAGAAAAAGACAGCGAACTTTGCGGGCGTTTTGGAGACATTGAAAAAGAAGAAGACTGAGGGTTCCTAGCAGACAAATGCTCTATATAGCATACAGTATATGTAAGATTGGCAAACGGCATTAACTATGAGACCACAATCCTAAATCGATGCAGTACTGAGAGCATCCGCAGCAATCAATAGTAATAGCAAGTATTGCCAGGACTTTGAGTTCTCGAATATCCTGGCGGAGTTTATCTCAAGCTTTTATATGCTATAGCTACTCATGTTTCAGCTAGATAAGAATAGTCTCTTCTAATTAAATTTATATCTATTTACATATAGAAAACCTATACACAGTAAATTCATCGCCGTAATCGAGAATATCAAAAGAGGATTGCTAGTTTTTTCAAAATATAAGAATGCATAATAATTTTACACTAGCGTGTAAATAGAAAATATTGTAATATACATACATAATTTATACACGTTTACACTTAAATAAGCCATATGTAAATAATTCTATTTAAATATTAGCTATACACATATTATTAAATTTTTTTATACACACAGTTACACACAATTATGTATAGGCAGGAACTAATTGTTTAAGTAAATGTCATCAATTCTAAATGCAATTGTTAATGTGGCAAAATTAAAAATAGTTATTCAAATTTATTACATTTAATTTGAATTTTTCGTGTTCAGTTTAGTTGATTGATAAATGTGGAAAACAAAAATCTTCAATTAAGTGAAGTCCTAAATAATTTCAATTTTACATAAATGAAAAAGGAAAACATAAGCTGAAAACAAAGTTGACAATGTGATTTTCTGCGCTATCGCCGTTTATTGGAATTATTGGAGAATTCTTGTATACAATTAAAAAAAATTTATTTAGTTTTATTTAGAGTCAATTCTATGACCGTATTCATAAAAGCGCAATTATTAATTTATAAAAACTATGAGTATACTCTGAGCTCGACATTATCATCTTAGGGGTCAGCTGAAATTTCTCAGTATTTTATATACTCATATTCCAGTTATTATCAGGTTTTGTTCACTCATTACAATTGTTGTTTTATCGACTTAAAGCGAATTATATTTGCAATAATAAGAAACAGACTTTATTAACTTAGTCAGTTTCCTCTTTTCGATGGCATTGTTATTGCTATCTCTATTCAACTCATTGCCTACTGTCTCTTTCATTTGTGTGTACACGCTATGAAAAATACATGATTGTGTTTATTAGCTGTTTTAAACGGAATTTGCTTTCGCTTTCATAGCAAATAATAATTTAAAATCAGGCATTTATAAAATTCCCTCTATCATCATTTCTCCTTGGGGAGTGCTAAATTTAAAAAAAAAAACTGAAACAATTATGATTTTTTTGTATGCTGAGTTTAAAAAATGAACTGGGATTAAAACCGTTTCCGAAACCGTAACCGTTAACCGGTTTTAGCTGACTAAAATTGGTAGCCGTAACTTAAACCTTAACCGAAACTGAACTTTTTTATTGAACCCAAACAGAAAAGCCGAAATCATTCAAACCGAAATAACCGTTTGGTAACCAGTTTATGCATAACGGTTAGTTTCGGTTCAATCAAGCATCAATTAATTAATTCATCAATTTAAAATTAATTTTGGATTTTTATATTTAATTTGAAAATAAATACTTTGAATAGAAAACTTTTTTATTGAAATCAAAGAATTTTTCTTTTAATAAAATCATTATCTGGATTCCCTGAAAGTTAGAAAACTTTGAATTTAGCCAATTTAATGGGTTTAAAAAAACAAGAAAGTTTGGAAAACTTTTGAGAAAGTAAAATTGTTTATTGTGTTTTGTAATAAATTAAACCAAGGCTCGAACCAAATACCTTGGAATCAGAAGTTTTTTAGGCCTGACTGCGAATCGAAGTCTGGCTCTTTCCCCATAATTTTGAAGATATGAAGCCTTAAGATCCAAACAAAAACAATAAAAAATTCGTTTATCATTTCGTTGGTTTTATTGATTTAAAATGGCATAAGTGTGTGTATATATGTATAAAGTATAATTGATTCCTTATAAAGTTTCGTCAATTGTCGATTGGTAGTTGTTGTTTTATTTTCTTTACAAAGTTTACATACATATATATAATATATATTTTATATTAACTATATGTGCACATAGTATATTTTGAGTAAATTATCATTACATAAAATATGATTATTAATTTATTTGCTTGATTAGGTTAAGGTTTAAGTGCGGGCCTTTTGTATCTACGCGTGTGTTTGTGTGGGTGTGTAGATAATGTAATCAATTCAGTTTTTTTTTTGTTTTTTGTACATTTTAAAATTACATCAAGCTAAGCAATATTTAACAATGTTGTCTAAAATTCATAACAAACTAAAATGAGAATTGTTTATAAACATGTTTTGAATGCTTTTCCCAAGCTAAATCAAACATAAAGTTGTATAAAATGAAAGGAAAATTTTTTTGAAAACAACTTGATTTCGACATAGATAGAGAGATTATAGTTATGATAGTACAGTAAGTATATAAGTAGTGTACATACACGTATAATATAGTGCATGTTATATAGCATATGTAGTTTTAGGTATATTAAGCTTAATTTCAAAACAAACTCGATTGCTGTAAAGCACGTGCGTCCTACGTTTTAAAAACGTGTGTGTGTGTAGTTCGAATAAAAGGTATAACAAGCTTAAAATTATAAAAATGAAAACATTCAACAATAGTACTTTGCGTGTTCACAACACGGCTAGGTCATAGTGAATTTCTTTTTTTTTTTTTCGCATTTTCGCGGGCATTTCATTATGGTTGTTGTTGTTGTTTTTGTGGTGGTGGTGTCGGTTGTTGGTTGTTGTGCGACGCATTTGTTGTTGTGTTTGCATCCGTTTTGGATTCATGTCATTCATCCTCTAATGCTGTGCTTCTGTGATGCGGTGGTTGTTGTTGCAAATGTTGCTGCTGCTGTTGCTGCTGCTGCTGTTGTTGTTGTTGCAGTTGTTGTGGCTGCGTTGCAACATTATCGCCAATTTCGCTCTGTATGATTTGTATTATTTGATAAAACGTTGGACGCGATTTGGGCGTTTCATGCCAGCACGGTCGCATCAGCTCATTATAAACAAAGTCCGAACAGAGTTCAGGTTTGGGTAAGCTGCAAACAGATGGTAAATAGGAAACATTAAATACGATAGTGCAACATGTGGCAGACACATGGACATACCGATCGCCCTTGCGCAGACGATTGAGAAAATCTTCCTGCGTTAATTCCTGACAGGATTTGTCAGTGGACAGATTTGGTATCTCGCCGCGTGAAAACATTTCAAACAACGTTACGCCATAACTCCAGACATCCGAATACGATGAGAATTTGCAGGTTTCAATGGCCTCCGGTGAGTACCTAATCAAAAAATAATGTAAAATGCATGTAAATAAATGTTGTAAGCAATTTGAAAATTTCACACGGGTGTTTGATACCCTGTACCAGTGTATACATAAAATATTTTCATAATAAACTGACCGAAGAGACCCTGTACTTATTTTAGACAAAAAAGATAATTATGGTAATGACGTACATAAATAAAGACATTAAAACAGAATTCGGGATGAATGAAATTTTCAAGTCAGATCCAGACTACAGTATACTTCAAATGTGCCACAAACTAAAGGTAAGGCGTGGCATAGTTCTAAAACAAACATTATGTGCTTAGATGTTAGTTTGATGCCTCTAGCTCTAAGAGTTTTAGAGATTTAAGTGCTTATACAAAAGGTTAAAGAATAAATATATCGAACATTATATACACTATGTCTGTTACATAATTTAGCCTGGTACAAGGGGAAACATGGGAATCAAAAGCAATTGAACAATCACCATTTAATGGGTATATCACGCTGACTGATGCCATAGTAATAGCCATCGGCATTTGCAAATTGCGCCAGTCCAAAATCGGAGATTTTCACACATGAACGATCGACTAGAATGTTGCGTGCAGCCAGATCCCGATGGATCAAACCCTTGCCGGACAAATAGTTCATGCCCTGCAAAATAATATAGCTCAAAAATGTTGTTTGATGGAGTCGAGAGAATTTCAAAAGGCAAACTTACGTGTGCTATATCCAGAGCAAAGGTCAATAAACGGGCATTCGTGAGACTTGGCTTGCGGGAACTTAGATACACAATGAACGAACCAAATTCAAAATATTCCATGATGATGCTCAGCGATTTTTCAGCCCAATATTTGAATTTGACCACATTTGGATGATCCAATTTACGCATTATGTCAATTTCGCGTATAAAATCATTGGTCACCTGCACGGTTTTCAGTTTCTTGATGGCAACCTGTTCGGTGGGTCGATCCTTATCATGATATTCGAGTTCGCCCCGGTAAACGGTGCCATAATGCCCCTGACCGATCTTATCCTTTTCACGATAAATCACTTTGCAGTCGGATAGCTGCATTACCAGGGGCAGATCATGAGAATTGGCAAAGAATTCACCGGGGCCACTAAATAGATTCCTGGTACTCGAATCATGCATTTGGCAATCGGACTCGTGGCGTCCATTTGGCAAGCCATGGCCATTATTCATGGCCGTAAATTCACCATTGTAGTCGCCATCATCAGTGTACTCCACTAAAGTGAATAAGGAAAACAGAAAATAGATACAAAATATCATTAAAATTTTAAATATTTCTGCAAGAAGGATCATTAATTATTTGTGCTCGAAGCAGCGCATTTGCTGTGTTTTTTGGATTTCCTAGAACTATAAATTTTATGTTGTTTTGTTCTCTTGTCGACGAAGACAAGACAGGCGACATGAAGAAGCCAAATAAAACAAGCGGAAGAGTCGAGTGCACTCCACAGTAATATACCCTGAGCCTAGGCCTCGGCACGCCGAAGATTTGATGCCCATGCAATTCAAATAATATAATATAAATGAGTGATTTTAACCAATTTGTACGCTATTTTAAAATTTAATTAAAAGTAAAAATATTTAAAAAAACGAAAAAAAATCGTTGACCTAAGCTGGAATCGAACACACGCCCCTCGCGCGTGTCTCTAGAATTAGACCGACAAAATTATTAAATAATTAAAAATCACTTGCATCGACCGGACCGGGATTCGAACCCCGATCTCCCGTTTCGCGTGCCTAGCACCTATCACTTGGACCACTCCGCCGCTTGGACCGATGCTGGCAAATTCGATTTACATTCTCGATGTACATTCTGGCAGAGTGAATGTAAAATGAATTAATGGAACATTAATTCGATTTATATACAAATGTAGCTGCCAATCTTTAAAGCTTAATATCTTCACTATTTATGGCCCAATCGGGTTGAAAGTTGGTGATTAGTCTATGGGCATGATCCTAACCCCGTTGGTGTAAAAAAAATTGAAAATTTTAACTTAAAACCCTAAATTGAAGGTGATGTACGTTTTAGATGAATTACGCCCCCCACATAATCTGGTATTGCCTGACATAGTAAGGAGTCTTCATTCCAAATTTGGTGGTCCTAGCTCTGACGGACAGACGGATCATACGGGCCATATCGACTCGGCTGTTGATGCTGATCAAGAATATATATATTTTTTATGGGGTCGGAGATGCTTCCTTCTCCCTGTTACATACTTTTGAACAAACTTAATCTACCCTCCCTCAGGGTATTAAAAAAACACAGTAACTGGGCTGCCCAGTGCTGATTCAAAACTCTCTCTTGACATACGTGATTCCGCTTCGGTTTCAGGCACATCATAGTTTCGTTGTAAGCGAGTTTTTATGGCATTCAAGCGTGTGAATATATCATGATGACTGAAACGTTTGTCGGGATCATCGCTCCAGCCATCCATGATGGTGTTATACATTTCCACGGGACACAAACGTGGATGCAGCGGTTTCAATATGCCACCATCGATGGTACGATTACGTATTAGATCCCGCTGCTTCAGACGATCCAATACAAATTGTCCCCGGGAGAAGATCTCATAAATGGTTGTTGCAAATGCCCAGAGCTGTGTGCTCGAATCCTGTTTGGCTGCCTCCAAGTTATTATAGTACTTGATGGGTATCCAAGGTGAGCTAATTAATAAATATATATGCATATGTTATAATTTTGCTTTCTCATTCAAATATGATTTCATTAATATACTCACTCGGATTGTTTGTAGGGACGCGGGTAGCCGGGATCACTGATTTTGGCATCAAGCACATACTTTTCGGGATCATATTTGGTAACATACAGATTCGCACAGCGTATATAATTATGTATTATCTTATTATCCTCTAGATAATGCATGCCGCGCACCAAACCATGCATCACATCCAACAGACAATACATGCTAATGTCGCGATGCACGTGCAGGAACTTATTGAGTGGTCCATATTTCGAGTACTCCATAACCATTGTATATGGCACCGATAAAGTTAAGCCATATAGTTTAATAAACTGCGGCGATTGTATGAGACTCCAAGTGTGCGCCAGTTGCATAAACTCCTGAAAATTGGCATCATATTTAAGCATCTTCATGGTAACTGGCACATCCTTAAAGGATCCCTGTTGTATCCAATCGCCGCGCATTGTAAACACTTTGTCATCATCGCTGTGATTAATCGAGTCTGTGAAAATCGGAAAGCAAAATATAAATTATAAATTGTTAATTCTAGAATCATGTCCAAACCAATTCAAAAGATTATAAAGTAGAATAGAAGGAAAATTTTAAACAAAGCTTAAAATAAAAAAAACCTAAGCTATAAAATTCAAATGGGACAAATATTTATAATTTTAAAATGCGTAAAAATCAAGTTTTCAACACTAAGCTGGCATACATAATTATCCATATATATTTTTAATTTATATTTTAAAGAAAATTGTACTGTGCGAAGATTGAAATTTTTGATAACCGAAATTTTTTTAAATAGACACTAGACTTTTACAATACATATTCATATTCAATTGATTTTAGATGATTCTGAATCAGCGGTGGGCACGCATGGGCTCCGGGAGCCAGTGGCTGCTCCCTACTGTATTTCTGTCAGATTTCGTGCTGTTCTAAATAAATGATACGACAAAATATTTAGGGTATTCAGAAACTATGAGAAATTGATAAAGTGATAAATTTATTACACTGCAGCTAGTGAGTGAACTTTTTAAGTTTCTGTTGTCATATTTGTAATAAATCCCCAGTTTAATGACTTTTATTTCAATGAACAGCTGTTTCTGTTTGTTGTTATTACAACATATATCTCTTTATCATATAACACTAATATCATAGTTTCTGAATATCCTAATTATTAGGTTATTTTATTGGGAATTTTAATTTTTGCCTTTCTAGTTTAATACTCGTTATTTCACAATCAACTCAAATTTGAACTGAGAGATATTTGAATATTTGACATTAATTTCTATAAATTTCTTTCAGTTAGTTTACTGAGTAGATATTAAAAGAAGAAGTCATATTACTTATGCAAATTATTCTGGGAAATCTTATAGACTGTCTGTCTTACCTCGATACCATTGCAGGTCGGTTTTTGGATTAAATATCTGTGGATTTCGTCGCTGTAGCTCAGCTTCACTTAATTCCATTTCAGTCTTTTTGGTTTTTAAATTTTTTGGCAAACAGAGCAGCAACAACGGTGGCTTATCATATTTCGATGCCGGTATGCGAATGCGATCGTTGCTATCTGTGCGTATAAATTGCGCCAACTCCGGCAGCTGCTCAAAGACGTGCTCATCTCCATTGTAGGCCAACTTCCATTGCTTGTCTTTGCGTATGATTTTAAATGTTTCCGTTTGACAACGCTCATGGTTACTGTTCCTGGCCACGCTGCAAATCATAAGGGAAATTATAATGAAAATCAAAATCAAATCAAGTTAAAATGCTATCATCAAATTCTTGTCTATAATTTGCCTGTTACTCAATTTAAATATATTTTAATTGTGTATTTATAGAAAAAAAACGGCATTCATTATTATAAAAACTGATATTTATGAGATCTCAATGCGCTTTACTTGGGTGATTATTAATTATATGCTTTGGAAAGCGTTCTACAACAAAAAGAAAGTGCTTTCTTTAAAGGAGTGGATTTGATGGAGTTTTCCGGGTTAAATAATTGGCTACAAATTACAAATTTTAAAGTTATAACAAAAGCTCGATAGCTACGAACAAAGAAAAGAAACTCTGACGCTAGAAAAGACAAAGATTGTTCAATTCTTGTTTGCTTTATCCGTAGAGTAAGCACAAGGCCTCTGGAAGTGGAAGGGATGGGCTTGTTCCACTGCTTTATCAGAAATTGTTGCTGCTCACATTCGTGTGTTGATGTCAATGTAGTATGTGTTGTACTCTCTATCGCATTGCCGCACTATGTAGCTGCCACATTTGTCGCCGTTCTCGTGCAACTTCATAAAGGAGTAACCGCCGCCAATTGGTCCATGGCAATATAAACGATCCAATTCCTCCAGCGATGGTGTCTTATATGAGGGACACAAGTCCTGCATCCATTTTACCGTCAATCTATATTAAAACACATTAATAGGTTATTATGTTAACTTACAAGAAAGTTTATCTTTGGCCAACCGAAGATTTTGATACTCTTAATGTTTTTCGCTCCTATGGCAGCTATATGATATCGTGATACGATTTAAACCAAGTTTGGTAAGAATATAGAAGACAATAATAAATACATAATATGTGAGATTAGTTGATATAGCAAGAAACATAAAACATTTCATACACAACCTTAATTTTTGACCAACAGTTTCTATGGCAGCTAAATGATATAGTGATCCGATTTTAGCCAAATTAGGTAAGATAACACCAAGCACATAATCTGTGAGATTAGTTAAGATATCTTAGGAAATAACTTTCACCTAAACAGACGGACATGCCTATGTATATCGAATCAAGATCTTATTCTGTTTAATATATATTATATCCTTTATATATTATATCCTTTAATAACAGCCAAATTTATATGATACCTGATGTAAATGCCCAAATAGGATATGAATGATTTCATTTCATGTTCGGTTTCGAAGCGCATATGATATCCCTTGGGAAAGCCGACGATTTCCATGCGCACAACTTGCTCGCTTTCCTTGTACAGCGAGAAGATGTCCTCAACGACAGCAACAAGGCTCCACTGGAGAAAGACAGAAAAAAAACCAAAATGAGAAATATAATCATTTTTGCAATTCGATTTTATAAAAAAATTGTCAAAAATACGGGACAAATTGTTCAATTTCAAAATGTACATCATTTAAATGTAAAGCAACAAGTTTATGTAAATTATATCAATTTCATACTAGGCGTCGATTGTAATAATTGAATAGCAATAGAATAATTGAGCTATAGAAGCAGACTGTGTCAATAAAAACTGTCAATTGTCAGATTTAATTTAAACATTTTCTCATTATTATTATTTAGATTTAGATGATTTTATAATGCTCTTAAAAGTACAGTCAAACTTCCAAAGAAAAGTTTCGAAATATGAAGATATTCGACTTATAGAGTTCTTCATTTTAAGTTTATTAATTTTACAGCCACTCATTTAGCTCGATTTAAAGAGAAATTCGTGTTATATAAGTGCGAGTTATGGACGTTCAAGTGCAATAACTAAAATAACGACTAATTAAATTTTTAAAATCCGCACAGTTTTTGGTTATTCAATTTTTTTTTCAAATTTTCCTAGCTTTCTTTCGAAACTTGATATGAAAAAAAAAACCAAAAGATTTTAAATTTCGTAGATGTTCTGTTTTAATGAAGTTTTCAATTTGGTGCCTTTAAGTAACAATTATCTGACACATCTACAAAAACATTATTTCTGTTTTCAACAGGTCCTTTAATACTTGTGTTAAGCACCTCGATTCCTCGACACCTCGACCTGGACTAAATTACTTTTCAGCTGCGCCGAAAGACCACAGCGTAGTTCTTGTTTTCCCGTCGACGTTAAAGAAGGCGACATTGTGACGTCAAACAAATTTGTTTCATGTACCAGTGCATTTTCTTCCAAAAATTTAAAAATACATTAAATGAGTTTTAATAAAGTATCGATTTTCTAATAATAGTTATAAGTATAGTAAAAGTTCAAACAAATAAATAAGTAAAAAAAAAAAAGTGAGATCTGTCTGGAAAATGTCCGTTGGGGCAGCACTGACATTAGGAGTACTCACTTTAAGTGTTGCCTCGGATGTGACGCGTGCAACTTTAAGTCCCGGCTCGGCTGAGTCATGAAACCAAAGACGCACATATACGGGAATTGAATTCGGTTGCTGCTGCAGATGATGTTGATGTTGTTGTTGCTGTGATGCTCGATGACGTTGTGACGAGTGCGAATGTGTGTGTGAGTGTGAACCACGTAGAGTGTGCGTATCGCTGCCGCTGTCGTTGCGTTGATTCCCACTGCCATTCCCAGAATTGCCGTTGCCATTGCCGTTGCCGTTGCCATTGCCATTCCCAGTGACTGTTGTCGACAGCGTTGTGTTTGAGCCCGTGACTAGCGTGGTTGTCGATGTCCGCGTCGAGTTGCTGATACTGCCATTTCCATTTGCATTTCCGTTTGGCGGTTCCGTTGTCGATTCGTTTGGAAAATATTCAACGGTTGCCTTGAACTGTTCCGTTAAATAGGTGGGCGCCAAATGGCAAATCTGATGGACATAATGCCATTTTAAACTATTCACCGCCGGCTGATTAACGCTCAATTGCCGGAATGTGCTACGGATTTTGGCCCGCACAAAGATGCGATGGGCACGCCAAAGGCTGCGAGGTAAATAGCTCTTGTAGGCCTTCTCAACGGCCTGCGGCTGCAATTGTCGTTCCTCCTTGTCGATTAGCATATCCATGACAGCTAAGCCCATCACCTTATCCTTGTGATCCGGATAGCGTATCTCCTGGATCTGTTCGTGCAGCATATCGTAGCGCATCTGATGATACAGATACTTGTGACAATTGGCATCGATCTCCGACAGCTGCCGGTCCAGCTCGGGCACCCGGAAACGCATCCGAAAGCAATAACGTTGATGGCAACTCAAATTCTCGCCCGGGAGTTGCCACTTGTGTTTGGCGTTCAGGGTGTTCGTTGTTGAGGAACTGTTGTTGCCACTACTATTATGCTCCCGTATGCCAAACAGCAGCTGCGCCGTCGGCAATATCTCCATATGGCGGCACATTGTCGTGCAGATCTCCTCGCAGAGCAGCGTTGGAGAAAATTTCTCAAAGTCGCCCCTTAGCAGATTAAAGACATGGATAAGGCCATCGTTGGCGAGATTTTGATTGGAGCTGCCGCTGCGCAATGATGACGATGTTGCCAAACTGGTGCTATCCGCCAATGAAGTTCGTCCGCTACTGCTGTCGTCCATTGTCCAAATTCGTTAACCTCCCCCCACCACCGCCTTTCAGACCCGCGTCACCGGCAACGGCTGACAGCGAGACGCAAAATTGCGTACAACTATTCACTATGCCTTGGAATCGTTGCCAGATGCAGCCACAACTTTAACTACACCCAAAAACAAAAACACTTTAATGCAAAATATTCTTTTTTTTTTGGTTGCCTATTTTGGGCTCCGTTTCTGTTGGCGTCGCCACCTCATTAAACTGCAGTTTATTGTTGCTGTTGTTCTGTTACGGTACATTCATGCACTCGCTCGCACTTGTTTTTCAAATTCGAACTATCTGCGTTTCGTGGACACACAACAAAAAATAAATACAAAGACGGAAAAAAAATATGCATTGATTGTTTTTTAGAGGTGGAGAAACATCGTGTGAAACATCGATGTCGTCGATGCTTGCAAAACATCGGAACCATCGGTGTTTGGTAGGCCACTATCGAATGTTTTTACGTACAACCAAAAATAAACAATACTAATTATCATTATCCTGATTGATTATCATTAATTTCGGCCTCTAATAAAATATCACGAGAAATATGTTGCCTTTTACAGATGAGATTAACAGATTTGAATACTGTTGTTTTAATTTGTGGGTTTCTTGGAATATGTGTGGTCATGGAGGTGGCTGCTGCTCGACGGTGGCTTGGGGACCTTCAGTCGATTTAATGATGACAGGTGGATTTTTGTTTTTACTTCATCGCAATTTTCTAGCCTCAGCCTTTTCAGCCTTGTGGGCAGCCTTCATTTCCGCTAGCATACCCAGCTTCTGAGGATGTTCCTTCTGCGCAAACCAGCTAAAATTTTAAATTCAAAAATTTTAATAAATGTTAAAATTACATGTACATCGAAAAAACGGCCGTTAATGAAGTTAACTTCATATGAAGTTGTACTTTATTAAATTAACAAATAAAATAAAATGTACATTTGAATTTCGCATCGCGAGAATTTGAATAAGAAAAAAGGAAATGGGACCGATAACAGATGGCAGCATCGATTTCTCCTGTTTGTGAAGATGCAGATATCTATGCTTTTTATATCTACTGGCCACTTCTTTGAAGCAACACTATCGATAACTTGTTGAGCCAGGCCGTATTTGATGTTTTTTACAACACTAAATCCCAAGTTTATGAGGCAGTTAAATATGTCATGTTTTGTCATTTTATTTATTTTTTAGCTATTTTAAAATTTGTTTAATTAAAGGAAGCAATTAGGATTTAAGCTACTCTTAAAAGCGACTTTTTCGCATAAGAGCGAATTAAAAAAGATGTTTATAAATTCAAAGTTACTCTATATGACATATGCTGTCGTATAAACTTGGTAAGTGTCGGTATTTTCTGTCAATATTCTGGCAACTCTATTGCTGTCAATTTTTATATAACCTCAAAAGCAAAAATTCCAAGTATCGGGCGAGAAAAACAGAAATTTTTTTTGTGCACATAATTTCACTTAAAAACTTAACAAAAAAAGGGTTACCCATACATTACAGACATGTCCGATTTTGAGAATCTAAGCGGAAATGATAAGGAACTGCAAGAGTTCCTTATGATTGAAAAACAAAAGGCGCAGGTCAATGCACAGGTATGTAAAATATAATAAAAAGAAAACGCATACTTATTCAATTAAAATATGCCAATTGGGTATAATGGTTTTGTGGAACAGACATATGAAATCATGTGTGACACTATAAAGAATACATAGTCTTCTTCTTCGGGTCAATCTCAGTAAAACTCCATACAAGAAATGGTGACTTCAAATTTGGTACGCATCTCCATTAAGAGCGCATACCCACCATGAGCAAAGGGTGCGCTCACAAATAGAAAAAGATCCAATTACAAGGACAACTTTAGAGCTTTGTTTTGAGTTTTGGCACTGATCATAATTATCGTGCAAATTTCATCACAATCAGATAATAAATTCGAAAGATATTCAAGAAACAGTTTCAGTCAGTCTGTGTAGAACCAAAGTTCGAAATATCGTTATTACATCAAACAGAAGTCGATTTCAAAAAATAATATTGAATAAAAGTTGTTTCTTGATATTAAGGAAATTTGTACTATGAATTCATAATTCTTAGATAAATTTCGTAATTAATAAAAGTCTACTTGAAATTCGTATGAGATAATAAAATAATCTATGATAATAATGAAATTTTCTGTACGTGTGTTTGTGTTCTTGTAGATACACGAGTTCAACGAGATTTGCTGGGAGAAATGCATTGGGAAGCCGAGCACAAAACTTGACCATGCTACAGAGACGTGTCTGAGCAATTGTGTGGATCGCTTCATCGATACATCTCTGCTGATAACACAACGTTTCGCTCAAATGCTACAAAAGCAAAGTTCCGGTGGCATGTAGACCTCAATAAGTACCTCTAATTAGTCAAAAAATAATGGAGCACTGTTGCCTGGATTCGAATTATTCGAGGCAACAACAACACAACACAATGCTGGACCTTGTATTAGCTATTTAGAATACAATAGAAGACCGTGTTCCATTTAACAATCGTTGAAAACAAAACTAAATAACTAATTTCTAAAATTACCATGTAAGAAGTTTTTGTGCTAAATTTATCCTCTGTCGTTCACTGTGCGTGATGCTAGCGACAAAACTTCGAAATTCTGAAACCAAAAAATAAAAAAAAAGAAACATGAACAACAGGCAAACAAAAAGAAGACATCAAGATGGAAACTACAAATACAAAATATTGTACTATATTGTTATTGTTTTTTTCTTGCAAGGTTGAATGTTTGATAAAAGATAAATAAACATTACAACAATGTTAACAATGCTTGCTATGTCGTCGTCGTCGTCGTCTTATTCTGCTCTTTTTTCAGCTGCCGATACAAATCAATCATCTTGCTTCTCTCCCCCTCCAGCATGCTGCGAGTTGCGGCGGGCAAATCTTTTCGCTTCCCCTTCAATTGCAGCTTTGTTGGTGTACTCTTCTTCTTCTGGGCAGATTTCTTTTTGTTGGAATTTGCAGGTGATGTCGGCGATGTCTCCGATGTTGTGTCTCCGGCTGTGTCCATCAGGGATTTGAGCAACAGATTCGATTTGCGGCCAGGCCGAGGCACAGTCTCATTCTTGCTCGCCTTGCGTGGCAGCGTCTTAAGCGTGGGCGGGGCATGAACAGTTTCCCCAAATTTAAACACATCTCGTTTGTACTCCGTAGGCGCAGCAGCAACCTGAAAATGAAGTTGTTTACATATTTTGTTATCAGTTGTATCTTATGCAATTTCGAATATTTTTGATGGAATTACAAAAGCAAAGATAACAATGAATCTTGGAGCGCAATTAAAAGAAACCAAAATAAGAATAGTTGGAAAAGCATTCAGAGTACAAATATTAGGAAACTCATTGGCTTACAAAATTTAATATTTGAAACAAATAGCTTTGATTTTCCTTAGTACTTCATTGATTTTAGATAATTCTAATTTAACTTTCAGCCATTTTTGGTTAAAATATAAAATTAAAATATATATTCTTTTTAACTGTAATTCATTTTATTTAATATTTTTTTATTTATGTGTATATTGTGTTAGCTGCCTTTAGCTTGTTTTTTATTATTTCAATTTTTAGGAGCATTTTTGGAGCTTAACTAAAATATTAACTTAATTTGATCTAGTATAGTAGTCTGTAGTGTTGTCCAAATTTTTTTTATAATTAATATTTGGATTTCATAATTTTCTTTCTGAATTTGGTTAAAATTGTTAAGATTATTTATGTTGTTAAGGTTTAACCATTGTTTTTAAAACTAAATTTAATTTCTGCCCTAATTTAATTAATATATTGACATCAATAAAAACATCTTAATTTTTGAAAATTTGTAATATTTGTTTTCAAATTTACATATCTTAAACATTTTTAAAATTGTTTTGTATATCGCAATCATACCGGTATTTCGAAACAGAAACATGCAACAAAAAAAAACCGGTAATCTTTACGTAACCGATGTAGAAATATTTTGAGAAACCGAAAACCTAAATGCGAACATAACCGAAACCGATATTTGTTTCGGTTTGATACCATATTTTTGAACTGTTTTTGATTCCCTACTTACAAGTTTTTTTTAGTATTATTTATGTAAATTCTTCTATGAAATCGTATAAAGTTAATAGTCTTACCTCTTCGTCATCTTCCACATCGGCCTCTTTGAATGCGCGTTTAATGAGCTCCTTCTTCGTCTTGGCATCCATGGGATCTTTCACGGTTGCATTTGTTTTCCTGCGTCCATTCTTTTGCTGTCTTCGTTCCTTTTGCTTTTGCTTAAGCAATTCGTCAATCTCATTTTTGGGTCGCTTTTGTAGTGTTATTTCACCCGTTGTCGGATTGCGTATGACATTAACACCATATTTGGCCTCGTATTGGGCTTCCCTTAGAGACGAGCTAGTTATGCGATTAACACGCCGTAGATAATCTTCATCCGTTTCGTCGGCCAACTGTTTGATGTTTGCATGTCTGTTGCCTACAACTGGATGTGCTATCTTTTTGCCCGTGGATTTTGGTATGTCCTCTTTACCCACACAGCCCATTTTGAGTTTCTTCCCCTGCTTGGCAGCGTCTGCCATTTTCTTGAATTGCCTGAAGTTGTAGGAGCCTTGTTGATCATCCTTCTGCGTTGGCGGATTGTTCGTCACATTGGCTAGTCTAAAAAGAGCAGGTTTTTTTTTATACAAATATATAAAGTAATAACTGTGAACTACGTACTTCTTCTCTCTCTGTTCGATTTGCTGCAGAGGATCACGTACTCCATGATGCTTCCTCACAGGTATTTTACGTTTCCTTGCCATTATATGAGGTCTAAACAACAATCTGGATCTCGTGGTCACGTTTACTCAAAACGCATGAGCAGCTGATTTTTGTGTGTACCAGGGCTGCAAAAGCAATGGCCGTGTTCACCAGAACTAATCAATCAGTAATCATGTATCACAAATCAAAAAATTTTTTTTGTGCGTCTGGTGGACGATTTGATGAAATTTTAAGGCAAAATCAAAGTTGTCATTTCTTTTCTTGTCAAAGCTTTTAATATTTATTTAAAAAATTCAAAACAATTTGGCGCAAAATGCTTAATGAAATGGGAATCAACACAAACGCAAACGGCCGGAGTTTAAATAATAGATGATATGTTGCATTAATAAATAATTAAGCCAATATTGTATGCGCATTTAATATTTTATTTATTTTTATTTTATTTTTTTAAGAAAGTTTAAAGCACTTTTTCTAGCCATTTTCGTTTCAAATAATCATACAAATTTCACGATATTCTGTTGTCGATTTGTTCTGGTGAACACGGCCAATGATACAAATTTCGATAAATCGATTTTTGCTCTGCACCACCGATATGACAGTGTTTGGTGTTTATCAGAGTAAAAAATTCACATAACCTATTTTGGATCTGAAATCTATTTTTTTTAGACTAAAGCCTATTCCTTTCCTGTTTTTTAAATTATTTGCTAAATTTTCGAATTAGCCTCAGAAATATCGATATTGAAAGCATCACAATAGATGATTTTGCAGCCCTAACGTTCCCTCAAACAGCTCGCGCAGCTGTTAGTTGTGTCACACAACTTGTGTGAGCATAGGTCCTATATATCGATAATTAGTGCACGCTAGGGCCGGCATCGGTCGTATTATCAAATGAATAAAAAATACTTAATACTCACGTATGTAATGTATATGTGCATAATTTTCTTTTGGAATAAGCACATATGCGGCAATGAATTGAGTTTATTTGAATTAATATACATATATATGCACGTGCGTTAGCATGTATGTACATATGTACATTGCATTTGCCGTGTCTTCATCGTTCGTTTTGAGACGCAGTGCGCTATACAAGGCGCATGCGCTGATTATGTGTGGTAGACAGAAACAGACACAGACAGACACAGGCAGGCAGGCAAGGCAAAGCAGTCAGAGCCACAGCCAAAGTAACTAGCGAGCTTATAAGAGAGAGAGCAGAAAACCGTAATATATATTCAACGTGCTTCATGCTTAACAGTGCGAACAGTAATTTATTTATATTAAACATAAAATGCCTGAGGCGAGTGCCAAACGCATGTCCTTTGACGTGTAAGCGTGTATGTAAATTATAATTAGTGATATTTAACAATGATTGTAACAATATTTTGATGCTACACACATTCACATGCAATTACCATAGACAATTGAATACGGAAAATAGTGTGTACATATGTATGTATGTAGTGTGTGCATATGTAAAAACAGGAAGAGAAGAACAAGAAAAAAATAACGACCATCTCGTGTGTGTGTGTACTTTCTTTTTTTTCCATCAATTTTTGTATATGGTACATGAGAACGTATATTATATATGCAGATGTACATACATATCTATGTAGGTCCTAAAAATGAATAGTGATCAGTGCCTAGCTAAAAGCAAATAATCAAATGCATTCATATGTAATACAAAACTATGTGTATGTGTGTATCTAAGCGTGTGTGTGTGCTTCTTCTCTCTCTCTCCCTCTGTCTCTCTATGTGTGTGTGTTTGTAACGTGACAGCCACAGCATCAGCTGCCCGAACTTTAGTGAGCTCATAACGGTGCGCGAAAACGTCAATTTTTTTTTTGTTTATCCATTTTTCTGCTCGTGAGTGAAAACTTTTAACCACACAAAACCTACACCACTTCATAAATTTAAATATGCAAATGTCGAACTTTATAAAATATAAAAATGTATGTATGCATATTGAAAAATAAAAATACATTAGCATACATTTAGGAGTTCTGACCTGAACAACTCAAAACTGCAGACATAACATAAACACTAGTGATACATATACGTACATACCAATACATGCATCCATAATATATGCAGTTAGTCAAGTTATTATTTTGACAAAATACAAATTTACATACTATATGTATGTACATATTTGTTATTTATTTTTAAAGATACCTAAACCTAAAGAAGTATTAATTTAAAAATGCTCCAAAAATATGTGAAATTTTTAATTTGTGAAAACACTTGACTAACTGTATGTTCTTCTGTTGTTCTAGGGAAGGGGCGGTTGTTCCCGCTTTGGCGGCAAAAATGTTCAATTATAAGGAAATAGATAAAAATATGTATTTATATAAGTTTGTTTCGTGTTTCGTTTTTCAAGCAGATATGTGCACATGTATGTATGTATATTTATTTTCATGTATCTACATACAATTGTAAAGATATTTGGTCGGCTTATCTAAAAATAACATAAATTCAAAAAGAAAAAAAAATGAAATAAATCAATGTTGTGCTCACGTATAAATTGCTTACGCTTTGTCTCCGTTCATACATACAAAAATTTTGTATATACATACGTATGTACTTCATTACGAATGACTAACTAATTTAATACATCACTTTCAACATAACAAAATATTCATACATATACATATGTATTTATCGTGCATATAAAACACACACATACATTAATACATAGCACCAAATCAGAACCCAGCGATTCGCGTCAAGGTCATCGCATAAATTTATCGGTGTCGCTCGGCAAATTAAAAAAAAATCGAAAATGTACTTAGATACAATCACACATATACTAACACAAAGTTCTTAGCATTTTTTTATAGCATACTTTAATGAGCTCTGACTTGAAGCAAATATGTGTGTGTGTGTGTGTGTGTGCGTATATGCTCTGCACGTGTAACCTAGTTATGTATGTGTGTGTGCAAAGATATGTAAATTAAATACATACATCGTTGATGATTACACCACATTGTGTACACACATATGTATATATGTATTTGGATTTGGGTTGGATTTGATACAAGTCTTACGTATAAGCTGACATTTAAGGATATTTCATTGTGCATATCAATCATATGCCACGTGTAATTATATTAATTGCTGCTGCTTCGCAGTGAAATAGAAATTACTTTTTGAGAGAACCGAAGAAGAAGGCAATCAATTGCCCATTTACACAAACGACAGGATAAGAAGGCAGTAATCGGCTTGTAATGCCAAGCAGCAAGAGGTGATTGAACTTGCCGGCGTTGCCACTGTATGCCCCCCTCTCCCATACACACATACACACACACACAGTTATGCGCATTTGCGCTTTCGCTCGCTCATCAGCTCTTACTTATTCGCTCTCCTTCTCATATACGAAGTTCAGAAGGCAGTTTAACCTGATTTAACCAATATTCTTTTGAATTTCAACAATTTTCTTTTAATGCCATTATTGTGTTCCCATTAATATTACGATAAATGTAAATGAGCTGATTTTGTAATGATTAGAATGCTTGGATTAGAATTTTTAACCGACTTACAATAAATGACAATTTTAAAGAAATCTTTGCTAAGTCACACCCAGTCAAAAATGTATTGGTAAAGTGTTTATAAATATGATGCAACGCAACTCGATTTCATTTATACTAGCTAGAGCGGTCGTATAAACTTGGTAATATACCGATTCGTTAGCCTGATTCGATTGTTTCAAGTAACATGCACTACAATGCACTATGGGGCGAAATTCAATTTTTTGGTTATTTATTATAAACTTTTAAAATAAGCTAGATTTTTTAATGCGGTTTTTTATTAATGTTATGTACAACTTCAGAAATATTTTTTGAAAAAATGGGCGTTTCACCTCCCCCGTCCTTAATTAATTTTTATTTAATTAATTTTATTAAATAATTTTTTAATTAATTTTAATTATAATTTAAAATTAATTTTGAATTTAATTGTTTTTATTTATTTTTTTTTATTGATAACAAGTAAGCTCATGATTTCTATTGCAAATAACAAGCTTTGACCTTATATGTATATTATTAGCAATAAACAGAAAAAGTATTTGTTAGACAAAGAAAGTTGTATGTCCTTATAGATAACTGTGAGCATAAAATTAAAAAAAAAATTGGGGACGGGGATTTTGACACGTCCACTTTTCCAGAAAACTTCATAATACTTAGTAGTAAAAAACCGCATCAAAATATCCGAAGTAGTTTTCGAGTTTTTAATAAATACCTCAAAAACTTTTCAAATACCTCATACGACAAGTGAGCAAGTCAGCATTGGAAAATGGTGAGGTTACGTCGTAAAAAACTTATTTGTGCAGATTGTCGGAGACAAATTGCCTTTAAATTACAATGAATAGATCTACGACATACAGGTGGACGTACGTTAAGCCTCGTTAAAGCATCTTTGCTAAATTCTTCCGCAAAGTTAATATTTCTTTCCAAGAAATAAGCTTTCAAAGCATTATCTAATTTTACGAAATATTAATAGAACAGGCACAAATACAGAATACTAGTACAACCAACACATAGACAAGTCCGTATAATTGGTATCCATTTTAAATTTTATAAAAAAAATGATTAGCATTTGAGAAATACCAATTTGAAAATAGGCTGCAAAAATACTTATTGCAATGTTAAAGCAAACGCTTTTCGAAAGCAACAGCTGACTTTAACAGCTGCTAGGTTTAACGTTGGTCTGTTATATAACATTTTTGGTACTGAACTTTACAGTTTAAAGTTTTCTTAAGATGTTAACTTAAAAAAAATAGTACCTAATATTAATACTTTGATAAAATGACTAAATATCCGAAAAATCGTAATATATGTATGATTACAAAATTGTTTTTATTATTGGGAATTATGAATAGAACGAATCATATCAATTGCGAAATTTCTGATTAAAAATGTACAGTTAAAAATTACCATAGTTAGTTGGAGAAGACTTGATTGGTTAGCACATAAGTAATAACAATCATTTACACTTATTGGATTTCCTTTTTTCCGCTCGTATTTTAGTTTACATTTATCTATTGTGTTTTTACTATGAAATAAATGAACCTAAATAAACCTTCGTTCTTAAATAAAGCTACTTATGAGTGGCTTATTTATTAAATTAATATTCATATTTTAAATATAACATTTAATTTAAATAAGTCTTAGTTTTGATCGCAGTCACACATTTGTACATAGACACCCCTTCAGGTAATTTTTTTCAAATAAGAATAGTTCTTTGTGTTTTTTATTTGTTTATATCTTTATTATTAATAATCAAAAACTTTAATAATTCAGAAAATAATAAAAACAAATTCAAATTTAAAAACCATTTTTTGTCGCACATCTGAGTAGACAAAACTAAAGCACCTTTTGTAAAAAAATATTTTGATAATCATATTTCGTTGCCAATTTTTTTTCAATTTTCTCGCTTGATTCTCGAGTTAACGATCTCCCACAAGTTCTCAATTGGGTAAAGATCGGGAAGGCCAACGAAGACCTTCTAACCTATTGGAATCCCCAACCACTTTTCCGGTGTGGGACCTCCATTAGAGTGTCAACTCTTTATCAACAAGTGGCAACATCGTGTCCATTATGGTGTCCACTACTTGGAAGGATCCATTACTTGGAAGGATCCATAGTTCCATCGATAAAATGGATTCGGCCGATCGATTGTTCAGAGAAGAAATCCCAGGCCAGTATGTTGACTCTCCACCGTGCCTTACAGTGCTTTTGCCATACTACTATTTAGAATGTCACTGTAAAGCACTGCGGAGGCAACATACTGGTCTGGTTTCTTTTCTGGACAAGGAATCGGGTTAATTCATGTGTATGTACCTAGATATATGACTGTGCAAAAGCTTGAATGAAACTTACACTCACATACATACATGCATAAGGAATAAGTGTAGGAGCTGAGCATGCGAGAGAAGATAAAAGATTGAGAATGTCGCTCTTCAACAGTGTTGCCAATGCAGTGTTTTTTTTTCGAGTGAACTTTTAGTAGATGGTTAGAAATTATTTGCATAAAATATGCTAATAACAAAGTTCTGAATTTTAAAATTAGTAAATTAATAGTTTTTTGATTGTGTTTCTAATAATACATAGTTTTGTTTTTTAAGTGCACATGTCATTTGAATTTTTTTCTGATCAATTTATAACTTGGCAACACTGCAACGCTCCCGAGGAACAAGGCAGCAGTGTTGCCAACTTTTGTTTGGAAAAAAAAGCTGTTTTTGACGGGAGGAACGATGAAAAAAAGCTGAAAAATTAATGAAAAAAGCCATAAAAAAAGCTAGTTTTATAATTCATTAATTCCAGTATTTTCTCCTGAGAGTAGAAGAGTGAGCGCGCAAAATCAGGTTGCCTAAAAGGAAACTGAACCATTTGAGCATCTGCGGATCTTTTATTCATAAGATGTAGATAATTTCATCAATGTTTTCCTCATTCTCCTGATTTTCATTATCTTCTGATAATCCCGTTCCTATCATCCGCAGGAATTTATTGGGAAGCTTATGTTGCAGCACTTTTCGAGTCTGTGCAAGCCATATCAGTAAATTCATAACAAAATAAATTATTTTTATTTTAAGTAGCAAACAATTAATCCAATTTCTCAATATTCTCAAGTGTAGTTTTTTTTCGCAGTTTTGACTTTGCAAGATTGACTTTGCTAAGTATGCGCTCCACTTCGGCGTTGGACCAAAGCAACGATAACATATCAATGGCAACCTTAGCCAGGTCTGCAAAAGTATTGTTGCTCACAGAATCCTTATAGAAATTGACTTTCATCCATATTTTTGTAGTGCTTTCATTATTTTGCCATTTCACGAAGTGAATTTTTAGTATTGCCTTTCAATTTGCCCTATATTTGGGCATTTACAAAAAAAATCTGAAAAAAAGCCATTTCAAAAAAAAAAAAGCCAGAATTCCCGCTGCCCGCAGTTTGCAAATTTTTCTAGCAAATAGCCTTTGAAAACAGCCAGATTTGACGGGAAAAAAGCGACTCTGGCAACACTGCAAGGCAGCCGGACAATTAGGTAGCGGCTCAGTTGCTCGCTCGCTCGCACGCTCAGTCTGTTGTTGTATTGTGGGGGGTGCGGGTGCCACGCATAACGGTGCTAAAGTACGACTGCGAACAGGAGTACGAGCTGTGTGTGTGTTCTTTTATCCAGTGAATTTGCGCTTCGCTAAAACTATTCAAAAAATTGCATGAAAAAAAAACTAAAAATAAAGACATGTAAAATAAATTTTAATATCTGCCTAAAGAACATAAATATGTATATTTAGATTGTGTGAGAGGCGAAAGAGAATTTGCTGAAATAGCGCAAAAAGCAGCGCACATAGTATGTACATAAATACATTTGTACATACATAAGTATGTATGTATGTATATGTATCAAACGGCAGACAGTGGACAGTGGACAGCTGAAATCAGACAATAGCCAACAACAACATTTTTAAGGCGACAAAAATTTCGACATCGCAACGTTTTCATTTATTTGTTGCTGTTTTTCTCATACGTATTTTATTTTTGTTTTCGAAAATGTACGAAAAGCTAAAGCTCAGTGTTTGCGTGTGCATGTGTGTGTGTGTGTGTGTGTGTGTGTGTGAGTGTGTCGGTGTCATAACTAATAAAATTAGCATAAATCAGTTAATAAACTCCATTGTGAGAGAAACATTTTTGTTTTCTTGAAAATTGCATTATTTTTTTTTGGCTCTTGTTTTATTTTTCAGATGTGTCGTTTGCAGCCACTTTAAAGTTGACTAAAATAAAATATAATAATGATATTAAATCAATACGAAAACAGTATTACACACACACACACACAGACACACACGTATGCATACACTCTGTGTGATATAAAAAACATAAATGTAAATGAAAACTGCCGCAAAATATAGAGAGAAAGAGTGAAAGAGAGCGAAACGTAAAAAGTCATCAAAATTACATGAAAATCAACAGAGCCAAAAATAATACTGAACAATGTTATAAAAAACGATATATTTAAAATATAAACATAGCCAAGTATATAATAATAACAATAGTATTACAAATGATATTTACATGTTTATGTATCTATATGTATTTGTATATACTATGAAACCTAAATATACAACTCGTATAACAAATATTGCAGCTAAGCTAATAAACCAACAGTGATAAATAGAGTTTAACGACATTCAAATAATACAAACATTAAGCTCAAGCTGCAACAACAGAAATACCAACAATAAAAGCAACGGCAGCAACAACAACAATTTCAACAAAGCCAACAGCAACAAGAAACAACATTAAATACATATACAACAGCCACAAGATGCCAGTGAAAAAGCAAGGTAAGCATTATTTCCCATATTTTTTTTTTTGTTCATTTTTCACAATTTTTCGTTTTTTTTTGAACACTCGCATTTGTTTGTTTTTATTATTGACTAAATGCAATAATTAAATGTATATAAACAATTGAATAACAGTTCGGAATATTCAAATATTTTCATGTGCATGTATTGTTTTCAACAATCATATTTCGATGCACTAAGTAGCATAATTTGTATACCCTGTAAATATTTTAATAGCGCAATTCGTGTATCGTTACAATTTGTTCAATTTGTGTTTTGAAGCTCATTTAAAAAATACATAATTAAGTTTTGAAATGGATTATTGTGATTTTTTATTTAAAAAATGATCATTATTTGTTGAATTTCTTTTAATAATTTAAGAAATTAGACATCTTTTTTATCTCAATAATAAAATTTTTAACTTATAAGCAGGGATTAAAACCGAAACGAAAATAGGTTTCAGTTACGGTTTCAGTTATGTTCGCAATTCGGTTTTCGGTTATCGGTTACGCAAAATCTTTGAATAAAGGTTTCGTAACGGTGAACCGGTTTTTGTATGTTTCGGTTTTGAAATACCGGTATGGTTTCGGTTTACCAAAAAAATTTTTTTTGCTAAAAATATAGATATATTTATATAATAATAATAATAATTAAAAAGGTATTACTTTCTTAAATTTTCATTCACACATTTCTTTCACATATTCTTCAGTTTATTTTAAATTTATTTTATTTGCGCTTATTCAGTGCTATGAAAATTCGATCATGAATATCAAAAATAAAAATTGAAAATTAAACATAAGGAAATTAAAATCAAAATAAAAAATAAGGAATAATTTTTTTTTAATGTATAAAAACCGAAATTAACCCTTATAAATGAAACGGTTACTAAACGGTTTTTTCGGTTTACAGAATTTCGGTATAAAGGTTTCGGTCAAATAAAAATTTTTTTTTTCGGTTACGGTTTCAGTTACGGTTTTAAATTTCAATCGGTTTTTACCGGTTAAAGGTTACGGTTTCGGTTAGGGTTTTAATCCCTGCTTATAAGTAAACTTAAATTTTATTTAAATATCATAATGTGTTCGAGTATAACTGTATCTCATCTCTAAGAAAGTCTAAGAAAATTTATGAAACAATTAAATTTTTTTTTTTTTAAATTTTATGACTTGAAAAGGAAAAAAACATATAAATCTTGTTCTTGGAATGCGTTTAGAGAGACATCTGGCTGTACATTATATGGCTGGTGCAATCCACAGGCATGTCCATTGCACCAAAAACTTAGCCCAATAATTAGAAGAGAGAGAGAGAGAGGGAGAGAAAAGAAACGTAAACGTTGCCAAACTTTTTGAAATGGGCAATAAATGAAGGTCAACATAACCATGTGACTTGCTTACAAAAAGACTTCTAGCTGTTCATGCAATAAATAACAAATACATATCTAAATAAATAACTATAATTGTTGGCAATGTCATCCAGATTGGGCAAGTTTAATGATATCTGCGCGCTGACCCCAAAGATGCCCCAAATGGGGGACAAAAAGGAGGAACAAAGAAAAAGGTTAAACATAAATAGTTGGACTTGTTTAGACCTGGCCATCACGTATAGAAAAAAAAGAACAGAGAGGGCGTTAATTTTGCTTTCTGTTTTTTAAGTCAATCTTTATTGATTTATTGGACACAACTGTCCGACTGTCGGTCTGGTGGCTTGCTTTCTGGATGGTTTGGATGGGTATTTTAAGGCAGTTTGGCGTTGTCTCCGCGCTGGTCAAGTAGTGGCTGCTCGCTAAAATATCCTACAAACATATATACATATATATAATGGATTCGGATACGGATTCAGATAGGGAGAAGAGCAGCGATCCGAATGTGGAGTTGCTCAGTAGTGATGATAAAACCTTTCACGATGACGTCGATGAGGATTCATCGCCAGATGATGATGACAATAATGATGTTCATGGTGATGGTGATGATGATGACAACTCCTCCGCTGTGCCAATTATGCAAATCGATGAGGTTGAACAAGAACACTTGCTTGTTGTGTTGATGCAAACAGAAACGGAAGCCATAGAAATGCAGCAACAACAACGATTGCAAGTGCAACAAGAGCAACAACAAATCGATGTCCAAGTCGATGAGCAGCAGCAGGTTGCCACAATTGAAGTGGCCACTGCCACTGCCACTGGCCAAAAGGAGCCGCTGTTGGCCAAATACAGTGACAGTGTGCGCGAATCCGTGGAATGTTTCTATTCGGCACAAGATCTACTTGAATATGGACACATGTTATCGTCCTCGGCCGAGCAGCGTACACCGGATGTCGAGTCCGGGTATTTTGATAAGTCCGAGAGTGATGATGTCTCCCGAGAGGAGTTTGAGGCAATCTCCTCCAGTTTGCGTCGTCCCAAAGAACAGCAATTGGCAGCGCCCAGCAGCTCGGAGAGTCGGCGCATCGAGTTGAGTCGCTTTTGTAGCTCCCTAGAGGCCTTTGAGCGTCAGAGAATTGAGCAAGTGGAGCCAGAGGAAAATACAGGCCAACTGTTGGGAGAGCAGCTGGAGAAACAAGGAGAAACTAACGCAGATTTGGCAGCGGATGAACAATTCGTTGACACACAAAGTGAGCCATATATTATGCAGGTGTATCGTCTAGGTAAATGCCTAGACACTGTGGTATTATCACCCTAAACGGATAAAACAGAAAACGAGAGGGGGAGGTGAAGAGAGAAGAAAAGAAACTGAAATGACTTTATGAATTGTTTCTGTAAGAGAAAATTTATAACAGAAAAAAGGAAAACTAAAACACAGTCAGAATAAGAAAGAGAGAAGAATTTATAGGAAAAGAAAAATAGTATTTTTATTTATACTTTCAAGGCGAATATGAAATGTGCAACAAAACGGGACATAGAAATCCAGAGAGAGAAGGAATAATGTTTAGAAAAAAAAACAAGTGGGAAAGGCTATAGTCGAGCTCCCGACTATAGGATACCCGTTACTTACATAAATAAATTAAAATTTTTTTTATTGCATGCTTTTGAAGGCACTTTAATTGCTTAAAAGCTTTAATCAGCCAGTACCACCTTTCTATTTGTCTGATCTTGTTGGGATTTAGTAGGATGATAGGTAATAACAGTAGCTAACGTTCACCGTTTAAAAAAACCTAATATCTTGAAAAGTGTGCGTGTGGTGGATTTTCGCGATTTACAGAGGCGGAAAGGGGCGTGACCTGCGTGGGGTTTATAGAAATCTGTGTGCCAATTTTGGTTGCTCTAGCTCTTATAGTCTCTGAGATCGGACAGACGGACATGGCTATATCGACTCGGCTGTTGATGCTGATCAAGAATATATATACTTTATAGGGTCGGAGATGCTTCCTTCTCCCTGTTACATACATTGCAACGAATACAATATCCCCTTTTACTTATTTTTAATAAGTAACGGGTATAATTATTAGTTTCTTTACAACCGCATTATTTTTTTTTTCTATAAAGAAAAATGATGCATGAATAAATATTATCGGGTTTCTTAAGAGCTTCTTTTTTCCAATCATCAATCTAGTCTTCGGCTTGAGCTATCCTTATGAAATTTGGAAATTTAATAGAGACCGATTTGCTTAGTCTTTGAATGGTTCATATTAGATAATCTTAAATTTTTTAACCTTATTGTTCGCTTCAAAGACATACAAATAATCGATATAGAGCAGAATTTCAAAAGATCTCACATTATCTCCAGAACTTTATTCATTCTATTCATATTGATGTTGAATTAATCTTATGAAATTTTAAATTCAACAAATTTACTAACATCCTTGTTACAAACTCATAATACAACTTTGTAATCAGATTTGTTTACATCATAACTGTTTTCTCCATTGCAGAGGCTCATCGAGCTCTCGAACTGCTCGAAGACTATCACGCACGTCTGTCGGAGCCACAGGACCGTGCCCTGCGTATTGCAATCGAACGTGTCATCCGCATCTTCAAGTCTCGCCTATTTCAGGCGCTGCTTGGTAAGTTCACTAAATAGCTTACAAAAAAAGAAAATCTTAAATAAATTACTCTAAAACTTAAAAGAAAAAATTTTAGATTAATATCTTGATATCCTGATCCTACGAGTATTTAAAAATATTAAGTATAAAAGTTTTTTCTTTGGCTACTTTTTGTTATATGTTAAAATCAGGTTATCAAACCGAAACGAATATCGTGTATCGGTTATGCAGAATTTTGGAGTATAGGTTACCGGCTTTTTTTAATGTTTCGGTTTCGAAATACCGGTCTGATTTCGGTTCACAAAAAAAAAAAATTAAAAATGCTAAAGATATGTTAACTTGAAAATAAATATTATAAAATGTACATCTTTTTCAAGTCAAAATATAAACAAAATTAGGGCAGAAATCAAAAATTAAATTACGTTTTAAAAAACGATGATTATCGGGGGTGCCACTGAAATCGCTTTCGCTTGAATTTCTCTTCAATTTCATTTCGCTGTTCCACAGGTCAAATCGCAGAATAATTTTACGCGTATTAAACTAGCGCTAAAATCGCTGGCGTCCGATTCAGATTTTCGAAGTCATGGGTCAGCGATGCCACTTTTTTAGTCAGAATTCGAAGTAAAGTATTTAAAAAAAATATATGGAACCACTTCAGTTTTCTTTAAATTAAGCATTAAAAAAATAGGTCTTTTGAGGTAAATCAAGTTTTACCGAACAAAACCTTTAACTTTTTGTGCAATTTGTGAAAACATTTTTCACGAAGAGTTGCCAGACTAATGGCAGACAATTGCTAGAGTTGTCGCGTACTTTTATTTTTTACTTTTACATTTTTTTCAGCTAAATAAATTCAATTTTTACATAAATATATTAAATTAAATATAAAAAATTTATTAAATAAATTATAAACTTAAAAAAGAGCTACACAAAACCTTGGGTAATTTAATCTGAGAAGGTGTCAGCCCTTAGCAGCCTAGTTCGAAAAGGTTGGGGAAAATGCTAAAATAAATTAAATCTCTCAAAGTTCTGTGGCACCTCGAAAATTTCCGTGCGCAATTGCTTTCTGCAGAATTCCATTTCTCTTGCGATTTCTGTGGCATCCCAGTATACCTTAAAGACCCAACCGATACTAACCGTTATGCATGTATCGGTTTCTTAACGGTTATTTCGGTTTGAAAAATTTCAGTTTTTCGGTAGCGGTATTATAAAAAGTTTTTCTCCGGTTACAGCTTTAGTTACGGTTACCTATGTCAATCGGTTAATACCGGTAAACGGCTACGGTTATGGTTAGGGTCTTAATCCCTGGTTAAAATGTATAATAAAAATTTAAAAAAAAAATATGAGCTAATTTTAAAAAATATTTTCTTGAGATCCCTGCATCAAAATCGCATTCTGGCATAATTTATACAAAATAACTAAAATCTGAATGCTTAATGAATTAAGATGCCAAACTTTGAACAAAATGACTTTCCGCTTTAGAATCTGTTTAGTTTTGGAAATATTATGAAAATCGAAATTTAATTTGGTTTTTTAAGTGTAATTGAGAATGATACAAGTCGGGATGTGGTATATAGAGTTGTGAGCTGTGCTGAGGAACTGATTTTCAGCTGAGTCAAGCTAAATATGCAGACGCTTAGGGAGGAATAATGAAATAATAGCACTTATAACTTGATATACTTGATAAAGTCGTTAATTCAAGTGCCGGGCGTTGCATAAACAAACATTTCCAGTTCACATTGTACATAAGTGCTATATTTGATATACAAATGTATGTTTATACATACATATGTATGTATGTGCTCTTATATCCAGCGTCATCATTGTCTGACTTTGTCTCCATATATAGTACAATATTGGCAGCTGCTGTGACGTCGACAGGAAATTAAATGAGCACATTCCATTTTACATTGGGCCACTTGAGCTTTGTTGTAGCGCAGCATATTGATTGGTTAGCCCCTCTGACCCCATTGTTGACCTGAAAACAGAACTTAACAGAAATTGTACTCATACAAGTTTCCCCTCTTTCAGTTGTCAGCAACATATCCTTTAGTTCAAGTTTGTATTCAATGCATCGGTTTGTTGAATTTTAAGCTCAATTCTCAATTTCTCGTTTTGTTTTTCCAAAGAATCGTGCAGTTTTGTACACAGATTTGCAACTATTACATAGTTTGGCCTCCCGTTGCATATTGTAAACAATTTGTTGAGCTCAGCATTTTATGAGGCATTATCTGAGGACTCGGTCTGGCTTTTTTTTTTTTGATATGTGAACTGTATTCACTGAGAAAAATGTAGAAGATACTCTGAAAAGAGGTGAGTTCTTTATATTATATAATAGAAGAAAAAACAATTTAATAATTTCGACTGTATGTATTTTTAATACATGTTAAATTTCACTAAATATTGTAAAACCAAGAAACTGCTTCGATTATAAAATACTTTTATAACTAAAAAAAAAAGGGAAAAACATGAGTCAGCTGTAGATTGTAACACTTCGTTCAATAATGTGTGTGACTAATTAATAAAAACACATTTTTTTTGCCAAAATTCGTTTTTATTTATCAACATTAGAGATGGGCATGGGCCGTGCCGTGCCCGTGCCGTGCCGTGCCTATTTAAAAAAATTCCGTGTTGGGCCTCAGTTTTTACCAGCCGTGCTTGGGCCGTGTCGTGCCTTAAAAAGGAGGCCCATGCCCATCTCTAATCAACATAGTCCCCTTTTAGGGAGATACAATCATTCCAACGCTTTTCCAATCTTTCGATACCGCCTTTGTAAAACGATTTTTCTTTGCCTTCAAAATAGGCGTTAGTTTCGGCGATTACTTCATCATTTGAGCGAAATCTTTTACCACGGAGCATCTTTTTGAGGTCTGCGAAGAGCCAGTAGTCGCTGGTGGCCAAATCTGGAAAATACGGTGGATGGGGAAGCAATTCGAAGCCCAATTCGTTCAATTTTGCCATCGTTTTCATTGATTTGTGACACGGTGCATTGTCTTGGTGGAACAATACTTTTTTCTTCGCCATGTGAGGCCGTTTCTTTGCGATTTTGTCTTTCAAACGCTCCAATAACGCTATATAATAGTCGCTGTTGATGGTCTGCCCCTTCTGGAGATAGTCGATGAATATTATTCCATGCGCATCCCAAAATACAGACGCCATAACCTTGCCAGCCAACTGCTGCGTCTTTGGTCGCTTTGGGCGGCTTTCACCGGCTGCATGCCACTCAGCAGACTGCCGACTTGACTCTGGAGTGAAATGGTGGATCCATGTTTCATCCATTGTGATGTACCGACGCAAAAACTTCGACTTATTGCGCGTAAACATGTCCAAACAGCTCTTTGATTCATCGATTCGTTGTTGTTTTTGCTCCGGTGTGAGCAAACGCTGCACCCATTTGGAAAACACCTTTTTCATACCCAAATGTTCGTGTATTATGGTGTTAGAATGTCAGCAATCTCCCTCACTTTCACTTTACGGTCGGACATAATGATTTTCAGTGTTTTTTCAACGTTTTCCGGAATAACAGCGTCATTTGGCCTTCCAGTAGATAGAATGTCATCGGTGTCTGTACGGCCACGTTTGAATTCGGCTTACCAATAACAAATGCTTCTTTTTGATGGAGCAGAGTCCGAATAATGTTTTTCAAGCCATTCCTGGCATTGAACAGTAGTTTTTTTCATTAAAAAACAATGATAAATCAGCACACGAAATTGCTTTGTATTTTTTATTTTTATACTTGTAAACAAATGGTCGGATTAACATATGATTTTGACAGTAAGCCTAAAAAGGTTGCCACTTTCGAAAAAAAATATTGATTTAGTACTAGTGCCGCCATCTATGTGTCAGTCACACACATTATTGAACGAAGTGTTATGCATGCCATATTGTTCGAATAATAAAATGCTATTAATATTTTCATATCTTTTTAATATTACAGATATACAAGAATTCTATGAATTAACACTATTGGATGACTCGAAAAGCATACAACAAAAGACCGCCGAAACTTTACAAATTGCGACAAAATGGGAGAAGGATGGACAGGCCACTAAGATAGCCGATGTAAGTCAAATTTAATGAATACAAACTATTTATAGACGGATCAGATATAGAAAATGATCATTAGACGAAGTTAGCCCAAGTATTGAGTAACTGTGAAAGAGCTGAACGACTTCAGTTAGTTTAGCAATATATCGATTGATTTGTTAATTTAAAAACTAAATGATTGATTGATTGATTGATCGATTAATTGTGTGCTTTTCAGCTCAAAGCTGTAGTTAATATTTGTTATTATTTGGGATGCGTGTGAAAGTTTCGTCTGTAGTATTAAAATGTAGTCAATTTGTTGTGATCAACTTTTTTCCTCGAGACAAACTAAACCTAACCAAAAAAATAGGGGAAAGTCTTAGTTTTTATTTTGTTGTGCATATCAAATCATTTACATTCATTCATATTTTACTCCAAACATTTATCTAGTTCTCGTTCATTTCTTTTTGTAATCCCTATATAGACTGAATGTATACTATATATAATCATTTTACTATTTGTCATACCTAAAATCTTCGCTCTATACTCATACTTTACTCTATAACTATATATCTTCTATTTACCAACTTAACGCGTGCCATGTCTCAACTAATGCAGTTTATTAAAACTTCCAATCTTAATCGCAATTGCGCCTATGAGTTTAACAACGATGCCACAAATCCCAATCCAAGTTCAAATCTTAGTCAAAACGTCAACGCGGCCGCGCATGCCGAGGCCTTAAGCAGAACTTTTAAAAATGAATTGGAAGAGATTTTGGTAAGCACATTCACATTTCGTTATCATTATCATAATACATCCATTTAACTATCTAATTTATCTATTGAAAAAAAATGATCAAGGCTGTAACTGTACAAAATAATCTCTTCAAGTGAAATTCAGAACACGCCTAATCATTTTTTCAATCTAAAAATTATATTTCGTAGCATTTCTATCGATCTATCTAACTTATAAACTACATACTCTACATCAGCTATCGGCACGGCCCTATCTCGAGCGCATAGGAAATTTTCGTGGCGACTGCGCTGCTGCTCACGTACGCTCACGTATGCGTCGCTGCAGCGATTTGTTTCTGTTACGTCCCTGCTATTCCGCTGTTAGGCGAACAAAAATGCACACTAACGCAATGCAAACATATGAATGTGTTGGTGCCGACCACTGCTCTACATACAACATACTTATCTAAAGCAGATTTGTTCAACTGGCCGAATTTAAGTTTTCATGAAATGTTATAGCATACTTTTAAGTCCATTTGAGGTGTTAGCTGAAAAGTATGCTATACAACATTGTTTAATTTAATTTGGAATACGCCCGAAAATTGTGAGATTCCTTAAGACTTTCAGACTTAATTTCCAAAAAGTATTCATGTTTAAAGTGATTACCGTTATTTCTTTCTTTTTTTTTGGAAAACTAAGATTTTAGATAAAATAGTTCGTGTTTGAGGTCGTTAACTTTTTTTTTTCACTGATACGACGATTGTTAAAGTAATCAGCATGAGTTGACCCAAAGGTCCTACCCCCTCCACCAACAAGTATAGCATTGAGTGATAAACGATGACTGATGATGGGGCTGGGATGGGCTGGACTGGACTACACACATACAACCACAGATTGCTAATTATATTCGAGCTTGTATACGTTTCGGACACGACACAACACGACACGAATCGAAGTTGTTATGTTAGCGTGAGGGCAAGAGCGTAAAGTTGAAATCGGTATGCTGTGACAGCATGCAAAGCTAAACAACAACAACAACAACGATAATAGCAGCAACAGAAACATTTAGAGAGGAAGTGGCTCAACTTAACAAGGTGTCAAACGTTTGAGGCGACGACACCAATTTCACAGCTTTTACTGTAATTCAAAGATTACGCTCTGCTCTCAAAGCTTTCTCCCTCTCTCTCTGTCACGCTTGAGCGCTCTCTTCCTTGAGTTCAGTCTTCTTTGCGCTCTCTTGCTGTGCCTTTTGTCTAGCCTGGCTTTGCAAAGCTTTGGTAGCTAAGCAACTGTGACACACAAACACATACACACGAACGGATCAACCACCTACAGTGTAGGTGTTTTTATTGTTTCTGTTTTTGTGTGCATTTTTGTTTTTATTTATTTTTTTTAATTTGATAAGGACTTAACAGCTAGCAACATGATTTGTGTTGACCCAGTCAGTGTGGCAGCAAAACGAGAGCATGCCATAGACAAAGAAAGACCTTACACACAAGTTGCTGTTCGTTCCGTTCAGTTCGGTTTGGTTCGGTTCAGTTTGTTGCGCTCGGCTTTTGTGTCTGTTTCGCCTTTGTGCTTGTTCTTGTTTGCTTGTTGGGTCGGCTAGGTTAGGATTGGGGGTCGGGCATCGCTGACGCGACACGTCGTCCGTCATTCGTTGCTTGTCCTGCGCCGACGCCGGCCTTTTGTTATTGTGCGGACGATACACAAAACTGAGGTTCAGACTGCAGATGGACGATAATTAGTTACTTCACTGATATTTGTCACAATTGATTCAATGTAATTGTCACTGCAGTGACAAAACATAACAAGTAACAGTAACATGAAATATTTGATCACTGAATGAAATATTTGCCCCATGGGTTTATTGAAAGGAAGCGTTTTGTTGTAAAATCATGAATTGAATTTCAAAATGAATAAACACGAGCTAAAACTTGGTGTTTTTTTTTGGTTGAAGAAAATTGATTTAATTCGTGTGGACTTAGTTTCAGAATCATGTTCTTGAAAAATTCAAAATTTATAAAAATATAATTATATGTGTAAAAATATGATTTTAGGCTTAACTTTTTATATTCGCCAATAGTAAAATTGCCAACACTGTTGTCCGTTAAATTAAAAATTGTACTCACAATCACTGTTACTGATTTTTTTTTGTTTTTGAGTAACAGTCACAGTTTTCACAGTGACACGAAAATCACAATATCGCTCAACTCTAGTTCATCGACATGCGTACTACGTTAACGTAATGTATGTGTATGTATGTATGTGTGCCAACTTGTTACAGCTTCAAGATGTTGCCTTAACTGATAAATTTTAACAGATAAGCGATAGCGTGATAAGGATGTCTGTGTCAAGGATGCGTCTCCACGCCGATAACACGTTTGCATACATTTGTATTTACATATGTATTTATGTATGTTTATGAAATATCAATATCAATTGTTTAACAAGCACAGCTTCAAGTATTAGTCCTCCCCTCTCCCTCTACCCCCACGCCTAAACGACCCTATTCCCCTCGGCCCATTTGGAGGCAACTAACGACGCCTTTGGCTATTGACGTTGACGTTGCGTTGACGCTGGCGTTTTGGCAATTGGTGCGTCGCGTCGCTCGTGGCGCGTGTGGCAGTAACAGCAGCGCTGTCGACGTGTCGAGTCGCACTATTTTCGCGTGTCCGTCAGACGCTGTCTTTCTGTCTCTGTCTGTATCTTTATCTGTATCTGTGTCTGTGTTGCGTGTCGTGTCTCTGTCTTTGTCTGGGGGCCAACGTGTTGTCCGAACGCATAACGGTATCACAATCGCGTGCAATTTCTTGCCCGGCATTTTAAAATGTGTTTTTGGTTGACTTACCACTTTTCTTCTTTTTTAACTTTTGTTGTTTTTACATTTGCCTGACTGATACATACAACATATTCTGTTTTTAATACAAATCAATTGAACAAAATGTGCTAAAACAAAATACCAAATCTGCGTACACAGATGCTTAGGCCTTCATGTGCAAAATACTGCGAATTTAAACAATGGGTTTTCTAAACTCATGTTTTTGTTTTACATTCGACATGTACATAATATACACATTATATATACATATATGTACATAGTTTATTCTCATACATATGGCAGACAGCTGTTTAACATCAAAAAGCTAAACGATTTACAACATGTTTCTATCTCGCTTCAACTAATTTAGTTGTGTGACAAAACAATTTGTTGAAGGTTGCCATATCGTAAAAATGTTTGTTTATATTTCGCATTTGAGTTCTGAACTCTTTGCAGAGCATTTTATTTTTGTGCTGTCCCAGTTAATAGGCGATTTACCTGTATTTCTATATAATACATATTTGTATACACTGTATGTCTTGGCAATGATTTCACAAAATATTTCAATGTTTTTACTTGTCGATTGACTCACATGCTTCTGGGCTTCTCATTCATATTGTTTTGGTTCATTTCAGCGCTTTTTTTTTTTCTTCTTCACTGGCATTGGGAACAGCAGTGCTGACAGATTTTTATTGGCAACCATATCGAATATGATAAAACCAAATTGCCAAACAAAAAATTAAATAAAAATCTATACATCTAGTCAAAAGCATTTCTCCAATTTTGTTAAGATATTTTCTAATTTTAGCTATAAAATAGCTAAAATGATAAATCTACTTGGGAAACATATCAAAGCAAACCAAAAATCTAGCTATGCATATGTGTGTATCTCTTCTACTTTTTTTTTTTGTTTTGGCAGCCAGCTTTTACTGCCGCCCGTCGTCGCCTTCCTTTTGTTGTCTTTCCTTTCATCAGTTTTTCGCGCACATTCGATTGAAGCGTTAAGAAACGCGGCTTTCTATTTTTTTGTGATTTGTGAACTTTTTCGTTTTGTTTGGTGCGTTGTGGTCGAAGCGGCGGACAGGGGGTGGGAGGGTTGTCATCTGATTAATCGTTCTCAATATATCCAATCTAAATTTATGCTAATTTCATCAATTTTACTACCGATTTGTTGAAATTCTCCTGTTCGGGATTTTCCAATGGAGTTCAACAACATCATGCAATTTACATTGAGACTTGAAAATTGTGAATTCGTGATACAGGTGTACATGAATGTATGCATGTGTGCGTGTACAATATGTGTGGACGCTTGTTTTGTATACAGGAAATGAGGTCCACCCCAAAGTACTTTAATACACCCACTGCCACATGGATAGAAACAGTTGATATAAGGAAAGCCAACGAATAAATTTAGTTTGAAAAGTTTAGACAGTCATCTAATTGAAATGTTTTTCAAAAAAAGATGAACAAATCTTACTACTTTCATATTAAGCGATTGTTAAAATGCTTGACTGTCTCTATGCGACTGAACAGTGCTGTATGGCATGTATCTGTGCAGTTGCCAAACAGATTTTCAGTTGATGTTTTCTTGTCTGACATGTGAACTTTTAGTATGTACTACATATATACATATGTACATATACATATGGTATGCATGCATGTGTGAATGTTGCCAACAAGCAGAAAGTAAGAAATATGGCGCACACGTAACCTGGCACGTAATATCAAATTATAACGCTAGAACTAAACGATAAAGAACATTACAGTCAGCCCAACATTTATTCATACACTTCGGTTTTAATAGGTTAGGTTCTCATAATAAAGTTTTTTTTTTTTTAACCACTTCCCATACTCCAATTTACCGATTTTAAAAAAGTTTTAAAAATATTTCAAAATCATGTAGGAAAATACAATTATTTTTACTTCATTTTATAAGTCAGAGTTAACTATATATACATATGAAGGAAAGTTATTTAAGATTACGAGTGTACGAATAAATGAGTGTACATATGCATACATATTGCTGATGTGTGTGTATGCGAGGGTGCGAAAAGAGCACATTAAGAATTTCAACATTTATTACAGTTACACACAGCACACACAAAAAGCAGCATTTGGCTGCCATTTTGTAAGACATTTTATTTATGTGTGAAAGGGATGGGGGGAGGAGGGTGAAAAGGAGATGGCAACTTGTTGCTACCTTGTTTTGCGAGTTGCCAGAGTATTACAGTTTCTTTTACAAAGACAGTGAGAACAACAACAACTACGAAAGAGAGTGAGAGAACATTTTTGATTGGTTGATGTAAATGCGAGAAAATTTGAAATTTGTGAAACTTAAATAATTTGATTTGGTGCAAAATGATCGATTGGGTATCGATTGTACGGCATTCGCGACGACGTTTCTCGAACTATGTCGGCGCGCGATCGCCTGTACGTATGCGTCGACGTCGACGTCAATTAACAGCGCCGCCGCCGCCGCTGCAACCTCAGCAGCAGCAACAGCATAAATCACGCGCACAGGATAAAAAAGAAAAGAGCAGACAGGATGTGGATGGAGATGGCGACGGCAATAGTGGCAGTTATGTGTGCTGTTGTTCCAATGTAAATAACATGAATATCAGTTACAGTTATGCTGTAGGCCAATGACGCTTGCTTAAAGTGACGATAGATGTGTAATGCGAGCGTGTGAGAGCGAGATAGACAGCTTTGAGTCATTGAGATGTGCATTTTATCAAAAATGATTAAAAATTTTGTGTTTGTTTAATTTATGTAATGCACAATTCCCCAAAGGGAAATTTAAGGACTCTTGATAAAGTAAAGATATTAAACTAATAACAATAAAAGCTGCAAATGGAATTCAAGTTAATCAATAATTAAACGAGTGTGAGATAGGGAGAGAGAGAAAACATTAATGAAAATGAGTATTTTGTAACTTTAATCAAGTGTCATTGTATATTTGGCAAATTTGTTAATTCTGTCAAACTTTTAAGGATGATTTATTTAATTAGTATTATTATTACTATTTTTTTTGTAATGCACAATTTGCCAAAATGGTTCAATGACACTTGCTTAAATAATCATTATAAGTCAGAGTTTAATCGAACTTTTATGCAAAAACCAATTTAAATTTCTTTGGTGGCAAGTGTCATTGAACCATGAATGTACGAGTATTATATAAATATATTACTTTTTTTTTTGGCAAACTTGTGCATCTTGTCAAAAATGGAATGAATTAATGGATTTGTTTGTTGTTTGATTTATGAGTATTTTTGTCTGGTTTCATTGGCAGAATCAACGCATGCGCATTGAGTCGGATTGTGAGAATGCCAAAGATGCCACAGCCGATGATGCGGCGATTCAACAATTGCGCAACACGCGCCCACCTCCACAGCAGCAGCAGCAGCAACAAGTGGTTCAACAGTTGCAACAACAACAACAACAACAACAGCAACAGCAACAACACCTCACGCAGTCACAATCCGCGACAGCTCGAAGCGGGACTCAGATAGTAAGTGGCTGTAATTGAATTGAGAATTATAGTATCCCTTTTCTTTTGTCAAAATCATCATATCACACATTAATACTCGACATGGCTCCAAATGTGCGCTGATAATGACCAAGAAAAGCCATCAAATGGCCAAAAGTAGTTACCATGTATTTCGCTTACAACTAAAATACAACACCGGATGTTAATAATCGCACAAAAAAAAACAAAACAAAAAAAAACCAACAAACAAAATAAATAAAAATAAATAAATAGTTAGTTATAGTTAATTAAGCTTAATTTTGGCGCTTCATTTGAGCCAGCAAATGGAATGAAAATGAAATGGCTGCCAATGGCGCTTGTTTCCGTTTCCGCTAAAACTGCTGTTGTTGTTGCTCGCACAGTATTTGTTTTTGCAGGCACTGTTAAAGTTAAACATGACCCCCTAACCAGTGTAATTAGCCAGTTAATGTTAATATCTACTTTATTATTACTTTTACCATTCCAACTTCTTTTATCTCAAAATCATGCATAACGCTCACGTTCTTTTTTTTCGATTAAAACTAATCATTAAGTTAACAATATGTCATGTCATTCCACACACACACGCATACCATACTTAATACATGCATACTTTAAATGCTTGTATGTGTTTTTAAATAAAAATATATTTTCATGATTTGAATTTTTGTTTTTTAATTATTACATCATCTTCAATTTGGGCATGTCTATGTAATATTTAATATATTTTGTAATTTTACGATATTCTGTACTTATGTTTTTAATAAGATATTAAAAAAAAACAACAATGAATCAATTTACCTAATAGTTTTTATTCTGATTGTTTTGATTTTCAAATTTAATGGTTTGTATAAATATTGTTATTTAATATTCTTCCCCTGTAACAAACTACCTATTTTGGTTAAATTATGTAGTTAGATCTTTATGTTCATGTTACTCACAAGTGCGCACCGCAGACGATATGTAAATATATTGCAAAAATCTGTAGTTAAAAGTCTGTAGCTTAAACTGTTTGTTTCACTTCTTGTTCATATTCATTTGTAAATTTGAAAAGTTTGCGCGCCTAGCTTGGAATCAACCCTGGTCTAAGATCAGCATGTGTTAATCAACACTACAAGCTGCGATCGATGAAATATCGATAGGTAGGCTCAAGTTATCGAACCTCACTTCCGCCTCTAGCATATCAAGCGCAAGCGTCACAAAATGTAAAAAATATATACACCGTTTATTAATAGTAGTGCGTGTCAATGTGCAATTTTATGTAATTATTAAGTAGGTAAACGTTCAGTGTTTGCGGCAGCGCCGCTTAAAAAGTGTCAAGCAGTTCGAAAAGCTGTAAAGTTTACAGTGTGAAACTACAGACTTTAGACGGTGTTGCCAGCCGTGACGGCAGACCCATCAACAGCGGTAATATAACCGGTTACGCATACCAAAACATTGTGACGAAAATTTGTTAGCATGCTAGAGGTGGCCGGCTAGCCAATGGGCACGGCAACGTCAACAATCGAAAAGTGGCACAGCTCTAGTTAGTCGCTGGCTCGCTAGAAAAATGCCAACAACACAACACGGGAATGAATAGACGCAGGCATCGCATAATTGCGGCGTAAACGCAGAAAGAAAATATATATTAACGGTCTGTGAAAACCTGTGCTACGATACCTATTTGCCAAATCAATGCGAACGGCTAGTGAAAATGTGTGTGTTTCACATAGAAATGTGAAACAAGAGTGACCCGAAAAATACCAGAAACAACAGTGCATGATTTTTTTTGTTAATGTTTATTATATACATATACATGTGTACGTACACACATACAATTTAACTACAAAATACCAAAACAAAGTGCAATCAATGTTTGGTTATAATATTCTTAGCAGAGCAGTTGGAGCAAATTAATTTTTTTATATCTTTTGCCTTTGATTCTTGCGCTACATTATTTTACATTCGTCAGAATTGCGGACATATTCACATACAAATATACGTTTACACATATACAAATATACAAGCGTATACATGTACTTATGTATGTAGGTTATACACATGCAAGGCGTAGCGCAAAAAATACCAAAATAGTCGGCGTTGACACAGAGAAGAGAGTGAGAAGAGAAAAAGAGAGCGCAAGCGAGCTAGAGCGTGTGTGTTAACGTTTGTTTTACTTAATTTTTTTTGTGTGCTTTTTGCTGTGGCAAACAATAAATAAATATATATATATGTAGATATGTATGTTATTTGAAAAGCATAAGCTATAATACGTGAACGTGTATATGTATATTTGTGTGTGATTAGAAGATTCTCTCACGCTTTTAGAAAATAGAAACAGTGAACTCGGTGTCTAGGAAGTTTTTAGCGATAGTTGTAGTTCGAACTCGCTCACGTCGGTAACACGCCGCTACTTTGCGAACACATATTTATTAGTTGTTATTATTTATATTTTTTTATACAATTTTTCGTTTGTTGTGCGGATGACACTTGTTAGTGAGTAACGCGTATCGTGAGTCACGCGACGGAGAGTGCAAGTAATTGAGCATACATACATATATATTGGATGTGCGCGTATATATGTATATGTACTAAAAGTTAATAAATTTTGTTGTTTGTTTAGCACGTAACAAAGTGAAACGATACGTTGTGTTGCAACGTAACAACAATTAACATAAACGCTAACGACGCTGACTGCGACCGACCGGCATTTGTGATTGTGATTGTGTTGTGTTACGTTACGTGCGCCGTTACGTTAAGCGCTTAAAGAGAGAGAGCGGAGAGAGCGTGTTGTGATAACAATAATAATAATATGACCACACGCAAAAAGAAGCGTCAGGATGGCAGCGGCAGCGGAAGCAGCAGCGGCGGTGGCTTCATTAAAAAAGTCTCATCATTATTTAATTTGGATTCGGTAATGCAAGAAAATTCAACAAAAACCAAATTTATTAGTTTAGGAATTAAGTTAAATTGACAAACGATTTTTTTCCTTTTGATCCATACCCCCCTCCCCCATCGTCACGTTGTTTAGCTTACAACAATTTTGGGGGTTTATGCAATTTCCGTTTTTGGCAGCTGCCTGCTGCTGACTTTGTTGGGTGGCGCTTTTTATACGCACACACTCTCATTCATTCGACTGATGATTCCATGGTTTATTTATAAATTCTGCCAGACATTTTAGCCAGCATAAAAAAACAGAATCAAACAAAAAAAACAACAACAAGAATATATCTAGTTGTACAAAGTGTTCAGTTTTCTGTTTGTATTTCAGATCAGTTTGTGAGTTTTGTCATCAATTTGCTGTGTAGAATCTAATAAATAAATGTCTTTCTACGCATGCGTAACGTCATTTGGATACATGTATGTGGGTGTGGGGGTAACACGTAGACATGACAGTAAATGGGCGTGCATTGTAAGATTATTTGCGAAATTGACAGCTGCATCTCTGTCTCACTCGCATGCCGCCACGCATAATGTCACCTACTTTCATACATATACATACATATATGTTTGAGTACTTACGTATGCACGTACATACGTCTGTTCGCATGTATTTGTGCATGAACACAATGCTCTTTCGAACTTCCTCTCAGCAACTCATCATCTGCATTGCTTTTGCCTTGCTTGTCTTGCTCTCTCGCTCTTGTTCGCATAATTGCTCAAAATAGATCTCGCGCTTTCGTCACATCGTTTACTGACTTGAGAGCACCACCCAAAATGCACCCAGTACTGTAGCTCGTAAGCTTTGTATGTTAAGCTGTCTATCAGTAGATGCTCGAATATGTGTACATGCACATGTTTGTTATCATTAGCAATTGTAGTTAGTTATCGATAAATTAGATGTCGATAACTGGCTTATAAAGTATCTTAAACATGTTATGCCAGGACCATTTTTGTCTAGTTAAAATGCATGGAAATTAATGTTAAATTTGAAAAAACTGTTTTTTTGGTATTTAAGTTGAAAAATATCAGTAATATTTTTAAGATATTAAGCACAATTATTCCATACGAAATCATTAAGGGGAGGTTCTCTTGGATTTGGCCGAAAATCAAGCAAAATTTGAGAATGGTTTGTGGGAGAATGAAAATACATACGAACTTCTGCTTTCGAACTTTGATTCGTTGTTTATTGACGATTAAAAAAAAAAAGTGATTTTTGAGAAATTCAAAATGGCGGCTTCAAAATGGCGGATCTCGTCGACCTCGACTCTTAAAATATCACTCTGCTTCTTCAAGTGTGGGGCCTCTGGTAGTAAAGTGAAATGAAAAATGTATATAATTTATTAAAATAGATAAAATTTCCTATGGCTTATACCTAACTTCAATTAATTTTGGTGAAAAAAAACCAATTTCATGGTCGTTTAAAAAAAAAAAATGAAATTTTTACACTTTTTTTTACTTTGATCTCGTTTAAAAATTATAAATAAACAATTTTTTATGCCAATTTTAGGTATAAGCCATACAAAAAAGTATATACTTTAAAACATTTTTTGAATGAAGGAAATCGAATCAATAGAACAAGACCTGTACTTGAAATTAGATTAGAAAACACGGTTTCGAGAAAAACGCGTTTAAAGTTTTTGGAAAGTGACAGCGGGTACGCAGCTCGCGTGACATGCGTACGTTTGACACGCCCTATCTCAAGAAATACGCGTCGTATTGAAAAATCCTTTGGCACATATATTCTATATATATATAACTTTCATTTTATGTAAAAAAAAAAAATTCAATTTTTTCAAAAAAATCCAAGAGAACCTCCCCTTAACTCAAATATCTAATTGTCAGGTTGATTTATCAGAAAGTATCTTTTGCATTTATATCACATTTTGGTATATATAGAATTATATTAAATGACTCTTATCAGAAGTATTCTTAAGATATTTACCATCGATGAACACAATTATTCTGTACGATATCGATATTTCAAATATCAATTGGTCAAACTGGTTTATTCGAAAGTATCTTTGACAAATTAGTCACTTTTGCTGTGCATACTTATAGTATCCAAAATGTTATTGACTACGAATTCTTTAAGCAAGACACGTTCTATTCTAATTTGTATATGAATGTATTGTATTCGTATTCGTGTTGGCCTTTTAAGATTTGGAGGACGAATGAATTGAATATATTGAACCACATTTGGCTTAGTTTACTATTCGGTGGTTCGATTTGGTTTGGTTTCTGGATGGGATATGGGTTCAATTAGGTGTGCAGGTGTCGATTTATTTAGATACTCGTATTGTGTACTGTGAGTATATAGACAAATATGTATACAATTTGTTGTCATTGTTTACACATATGCGCTTGCACTTTTGGCTATGCGTCAAAACCGTCCACAAAACAGACGTCGAGAGAAAGACAGAGACGGAGAGAGAGAGAGAAAGAGATAGAGAGAGCATACCATTTATACCCGAAACATTTGTACTCAATTCACATTTGGTGGCAATTCGCCGAGCCATATTTGGTACGTACATGGTTACACATGGTACACCCATGAGCATTACAATAGATACACTAATAAGAAGAATATCAAAAATAGCTAGAGCTAGTAAGTCGGGAGAATCCAACTGTGAGAGAGCCTGCAGTAAGTTATTCTCCAAGTTCTACAACCAAATTGATTTTCTTAGGATATGCAGGAATCTACATACTAATTTTGGTGCCTCTGGCTTTCATAGTCTCTTAGATATAAACAAGAATATTTATAAATATTTTAAAGACTGTCCTATTTATAAGTACAGCGTCCAATTATATATTACCATAATACCATAAGGATATTTCTATGCTTAAAAAAAGAAAATTATTTTAAATTTTTTAAAGATATCAAGTGTTTCTATTGTAATGACCCTGTGTGTGTAAGCGAAGAGTTACGTTAACAAGTGCTACTTGGTTACTTCTGTTAACTGAATGAAATGATATTACCACATTGTGGAATTAGCACCCAGCCCCCAACTGGCAAGCATAGTCAGAAGCATATGATTCTCTCATTGATAAGATAAGAAGTTTAGCCGTGAGCTAACTATGTTGCCGATAATAAATATGTCTGGGTTTGTGTGCCTGAGTTAATGTTGTGGTCTTTGAGGTAAAGTAAGAAATAAAAACACAACGACAACGAGAGCGAAAGAGAGCGCACTATTTGAGTAAACTTAAGTAAACTATTAGAGCGACCTTCCAATTGCTGACAATATGATGTAATTATTTACTCAGTGCAAGCACTTCACTACGATTGCTCGATATTTAATTAAATTTATAGTTAACGTTATTAAATTTATTAAATTATATCACGATTAAGATGAGAAGATGGCTTCAAGATTCATTAGAAACGATTTCATTTAATTCCGGAATTAATTTAAGGCTTATACTTGTGTATATAACTGAAATTCGGAGCTGTGTCAAGACTTATTTTCGTATTAAGAAAAATGGAATTTGGAACTTGAAGTAAATGTTTCGAGTTGGAATTAGCTGGGACCTTTTTTTTAAGGAAGGATTTGGCTTACAAAAATTATAAGAGATTCGGTTTCTAATCCCTTTAGGATGAATTTAATTTGGAACCAGAAAAAAACTTTAGAAAAACCTTAATAAACCTTTGAAAATTACTAAAAATAGCTATTTTAACCCCTTTTTCCTCCGTTTCATACAAAATTTTTCTGAGATCATCCCATACAAAAAATCATAAAAAATACTAGCGATAATATTTGTGAAAATTTCTTTTTGCAGTCACTATTAGAATTCTTTGGAGAAACTTTTCGCATCAAAACATTTTTTGTTGAATTAAAAATTAAAAATTTTCAATGGGCACTTAATGGGTTAAGGAAAGTTTTGTATCATTCAAACGGAATTTAAATGACCTTTCCATTGAAGCCAAACTTAACATAAAATTAGTTCAAATTACGAGTAGATTTTTAGTTTTGTCAAAATAATTTATCCGACGATTGTATTTAAAATTGTTCCATTTATGCAGATAAATGCTAAGGAATTGAATTTTCTTTATTTTGAAATTCAAATCAAAGTCATTTTAGCAGCAGTAATAGAAACCAATTCACAAGCATTCTTTGAATTCACGCGTTTACTTTTTGAATCGTTTGTTTTGGCAACATTCCGGCAACAGTAAAGATGCGACTTCGTGAAGGATTTGGCACGTGGCAAGACAAACATGTGAGCACACACACACACACACACACACACATACAGAGATAGACTTGACACTCACGCATGTGTAGTAAGTGAAACCTGACCTACCGAACGAACTCGTTAACTTGGCGGTAAAATTGCTCCAATTTGGGATGCTGATGATGAGGTTCATGTTGTTGTGGATGTGGATGTGGATGTTGAGGCATTACTCATGTCACGTAACTGGCGAGCACTTGAGTTGAGTTTGACCCAGCCAGAGTCAAAAGGTTAATAAGCAATTTGAAAGCCGCATCGCAACGCAACGCACGTGAGGCAGCCACATGAGGCATGAGGCATGTGGCAGCAACGACAGTGGCAACTTTGCATTCGGTTGCAATTTGTGTTTTTGTGGCAGCTTAATGAATTCATTTACACTTGGCTGCTAATCAATTGAACTCGTTGTGAAACGCGTGTGCGTCTGCTTTCCGCTCTGTGTGTGTGTGCGTGTGTGTGTCATACACACACACATTGTCATGTCGTCCAAAATGTTGCAATTTTCACATTTCACATTTTCGAAAGTTTCGTAACTTTACGTAGGGCAATTTGTATGTAACTTTTATCTCTTTAGCTCTCTGTCTGTCTCTCTCTCTCTGTCTCTTTCTGTGAGACATACATAGTATATCTGTTAATTGTATGGATTGATTTCGGGTGGGGCACTTACCGTTATATTGCATATTTGTGGGGCTGGGCAACCGTGGCGAATTTCGAAACAATTTCAAATATTTATTAGTGTGAAATTGAAATTTTTTTCAAATAACAACAAAAGTAATAGTTTTTGCACTATTATTTTTGGGGCTTTCTATGTTTCATTGCTCTTCAAATCCATTCAAAATTAGTCAGATTAACTAACCGATTAGAGCATAATCTTCAATCAATTAGAATTTCTAGTTAGAGCAAGTAATTTATTAAAGCCAACTTTTATAGTATATAAAAAAATTTAAATATACGAATAATTTTGAGTTTGTGCAAGGAATACAATTTTCAAGTCATTTTTACACGATTGCATTTTTAACTTTTGTTTAATAAGTTGAGAACTAAATTGAATAAATCAAATAAACTTATGTTGTTTACATTTATTACTGTGAAATAGAGAATATAAAATTAGATATATTGAAGCTTTAAAAACTATCTTTAAACAGGCAAAAAGAAGGACAAAAATATTTTTGGCTAACAAGGGAATCTTTGATTATTTTTACTGACATTCTCAAGTTTTTGTTTTATTTTTATTAATTTTTTTTTTTGGATCAAACAACAAATAAATTTTCAGCTACACAAGGCATCCTCAACGAAGGTAAGCAGCCGCAATTGTCAGATTGTCAATTGCAAACTCTGTGTTCGTTGTTCAACTTAAACTGTAAACATACACACATACATGCATACATATACATATATCTGTAATTATATATTATTCTCTGTTTCTGTCCTGTTAATCGCCTTTGTGTTTTGTCCACATCCGGTGCGAGAAAGCATTTGAAAATGCTTTTTGTTTATCGCTAACTACAATACCACATAATTTAGTAGTATAAGATGCATGGCACACAGAAAGCAGCAGCAACAACAGTAATAAATAATTCATTATTAATGTAATATACATATAGTATATACAAATTGTGTTGTCCTTTGTCCAAAATTCTCATACTCTCGGCCAAATAATCAGTCATGATATTGTTAATTGGCAAACGTTAAATTTGAAAATGACTTTTTTTTTAATGTGAAATCTTTCAAAATGTGTCTTTGTGCAGGTGAATGGCGATGATAGCTGGTATTATGAGGACATTCAACTGGAGCGTGGCAACTCGGGATTGGGCTTCTCAATTGCCGGCGGCACTGATAATCCACACATCGGCACCGACACATCGATATATATAACGAAACTGATTCCGGGCGGCGCAGCAGCTGCCGATGGACGATTGAGCATTAATGATATCATTGTGTCCGTTAACGATGTGTCCGTGGTGGATGTGCCACATGCATCCGCTGTGGATGCCCTCAAGAAGGCCGGCAATATTGTCAAGTTGCATGTGAAGCGAAAACGTGTTGCCAGCGCCGCAAGTGCAACAAGTGCCACAACAACAGCCAACACAGCTGCCACAGCGACCGCCGCCGTTGTTGCCTTAACTGCTGCCGATGCACCCGATAGCGGCAGTGCCTCAGCGACGGGGCCAAAGGTCATTGAAATTGATTTGGTTAAAGGCGGCAAAGGTTTGGGCTTCTCAATTGCCGGCGGCATCGGCAATCAGCACATACCTGGCGACAACGGCATCTACGTGACAAAGCTCATGGACGGCGGTGCGGCCCAAGTCGATGGTCGTCTCTCCATTGGCGACAAGCTCATTGCGGTTCGCACTAATGGGGTAAGTGCTGAATATTCTACATCTAAACCCATTCAACTGTGTGCTCCATACACCTCTAAGACACCCGAAGAGACGGGGAAAGTATGAAACATAAATTTGCATTGAAATAAGTTTGAAATAAAATAAAGAATCGGAAACAACATTTGTCCAAATATTTGTTCAGAGATGAGACAAGTGAAATAAAAAGAAGTTTCAAATAAATTTATTTGCTGTACAGCATTTACCAATTATAATTCTTTTAAAATTGCCACATTTGATGAAACTAAAATTTGCATTGTAATTAGTTTGAAATAAAATAAACAATCTGTTACAATTGAAAATCAACATTTTTGAAAATATTTGTTGACAGATTAGATAAGTGAAATAAGAAGTTTCAAATAAATTTATTTGTTGCACAGCATTTACCAATTACATAATTATTTTAAGTTTAAAATAAATGCATCCAAATTGGTAATAAATTTAATTTATTGTTGTTCATTAATTTAAATGCAGCTTTTAGATGACTAACAGAAAGATATTTGAACATAAAGGGTTTAGAAACTATTGTCAAATTCAATTAAAGCTGTTAGTTAAAAATTAAACTCGACTATAAAGAATGGCAACTAATTTTTCAATTTAATAAAATTTCTAAAATTAATTAAGTAATTAATTAATTAAATTTATTTGAAAGTTGAAATTTATCCAAAAAATATTGACTCTTACATTTGGCATTTCGATTAAAATACAATTTTAGTTGAAAATAAATGTAGACTTAAAAATATGTCAGTACCATTTTTTTAGATTTTTTTTTATTTCAAATTAAATACATAGAAACTGGGTTGTTAATTTTTATTTGAATCCTTAGAGATTTGTAGCACACAGCTGAATAAACTGTTCCAAATGCAAAGACTAATCGATGTAATTGTATATTTATGAAACAGAGTGAAAAGAATCTGGAGAATGTGACGCACGAATTGGCTGTGGGCACGCTCAAGTCCATCACCGACAAGGTGACACTGATTGTGGGCAAAACACAGCATTTAACGAGCAGTGCATCACAGTCGGGCGGCGGCGGCGGCGTTGCTGCCAGTTTGAGTGGCAGCCAACTTGGCCAGCAGTCGCAGGCGCATTCGCAATCGCAATCACAATTGTCAACCACAGGAGCAGCAAGCACAACAACAGCAGCAACACGACAGCAGCAGCAGCAGCAGCAGGAATCAACAGGTGCGCTTAACAATGTTGGCCAGACAGCATCAATGTCAGTCACAGATTCAGTCACAGCTATTATCACAACTAGCAACAACTCCACCATCACCACCAACAACACCATCACTTCCAATACTATAGCTACTACCACCAACAACATCACCAATACCACCAACACCTTCACCAATTTAATCTCAGTCAGCAACAACAACAACAACAGCAGCAGCAACATTAACAACAACAACAACAACAACAGCAGCAGCAGCAACAACAGCAGCAACAATCACAACAACAACTTGGCTGCTATCACAACACAGCAACAACAACAACAGCAACAACAGCAACAACAACAACAGCATCCACAAGCACCCGCCTCAGCCCCCGCTTCAGCCTCAGCTCACAATGCTAAGCTTGCAATGCCAAGTGCCGATTTTAAGCGTTCCCAATCACCCTTGCCAAGGCGTAAGCGACTTCGAAACATATTTCAACTTGAACTTGAACTATCCTCTCGTACTAATAACAATCTGTACTTTATCTAAAACAGAGCCCCATTCGATTGATTCATAATCTAATCATAATTCACCAAATATTTCGAATACTTAGGTTCGCTTGTAAAGTCTTGTATGTTGTGGCAACCATACAGATCTGATACTTTTCTAAGTATATATATGCATATATGACTCTAGTTGGGGCTCTCTACTAACTGCTAAACTATTGATGCTATTTTAACCTCACTAACCATATACAGCAATATCTCGATTTATGTTATAATTTTGTTTAGAATTTTATGATTTATAATAGCAAATATTGATAGACATCAGACAAGATTTATTTATTAACAGTATGTCAAGTAATTGATTTGTTTATTATTTAAAAACAAAATTCAAAAAACACAATGGATCTCATTATTTTCTTTTTTTAAACTGCTCTGAAAAGTAGAGGCAACTAAAATAAATAAAAAACAATAAATATAAGGTCAGCAAATGGTATTACTTTTTTTTTTTAAATTAAAATAGCTAATAATGTTTGTAATAATATTTATTCAAAAATTGTTCATATTTTAATCGAGTTTTTTGAAATACTTTAAAAGTGATTATTAAGTCAAAATTATATATTTGCCTGGTTTTATTTCTTATTTTATTACAATTTCCTATGGTTCTTAGAACAAGTCAAAAAAAATAAAAAAAATCAAAAACTAATTTATTTCTTTGTTAAAAAAAAAATACTTGACATACTGTTTATAAGAAATGTCAATAAAAATGCAGGTCAATTTTGGTGGAATTCCTACAAGTTGAAGGGTGACGTAAATTTAAAATTGAAGACTTTATTTTTTCACAAAATTAGTCGAAACGACATAAATAGAGACATTGCTGCATTATTGTTCATTCCAATTCCAAATCGAACTCGAAATCAACTCACTTTTAGAGATCAACTTCTCTTGAGAGCTTGCACGGCTTTTTGATTGCGAGCTTGCTAAGCTGCTGGTTTTAAGTGTTGTTTGTTATCCATCTCAGAATCTCAGTAACACAAATTTGACACCGCTGTGTGCAGTGTTCATTCCAAAAAACGATCCCAAAATAATATGAAAAACGTTGACTGTCTACAAAATGTACCTTTCGAAAATGCATGATGAAACAAAAAAAATCGACTATTGTTTTTCTTTTTTTATTATTCCTCTGTGTGTCTTTTTGTCCTATTATAAGATCATATTATTCACAATTCGTTTATCACATAATACATGAGAGAGTGTGTATTTTAAATGTTTTATATGCGCTGGAAAGCAAACGATAACACTTTTTTCTATTATCTATTATCAATGTTTTTTTCGTTCGTTCGTCTTTTATCTTATTGTCTTTTCGATGGTTTAAGTTCGTTATTATTAAGAATAACTTTCGATCGCAGAGTGAAAAGCGTGCTCAATTATATATAATATTGTCACGCTTTTTATTCTTTTTATCGTCAGTCGACAATCTTGTTCTTAAAGCCAGCCAAAGACATTGAGAAATGCCATCATTTCTTTATATATAAAACTTCTTTAATTTTAAATCACATTTGATTTGCATAATTTATCTTATAGTTACTTTAGAGCTGTACTTTTTTCTTGACAAATTTCTGGATAACTCTATCTTTCGATTATGTATCCAACTCTCTACGATACTTTGTATTATCAACATCAATTATATTATTTTCTTGAATCTTTCTAAGCGATTTATTCGTCATATAATATTCGTTTTTTCTCTGTCTTTTGCTGGTTTTGTGTTCACTTTTCTGATTTCCTATGATTCTATTACAATTTTTTTTTTTCAATTTGGTTAAAACTCCTTTGTGGCTCTATCAAGATATTTGAACTCGCGATCTCCACTAATTACCCTTACCCCTTTTTCTTTCATGTCTCGATAAATGCACGTGTGTGTGTGCATATCCTTTGTTTATGTGTATGTGTAACCGTTACACGCGTTGTGGTTGTTATTTGTATCTAAAAAAAAAAACAAAAAACAAAAAATATACAATATTGCGGCGGTTTTTAGAGCCCGGCTCAAGATACGCATCGACGAATGTCCTGGCGGCCGTGCCACCGGGAACACCCCGCGCTGTCAGCACAGAGGATATAACCAGGTGAGTTGCGCAACCTAAAGACGTGACTTGTTGTTCCCCTTGTTGCAGTACTTGTCATATGTACATTTATATGCTTAATTATATTGTTTTTTAATGAACGCTTTTCTTTTCTTTCGCCAATTGCAATAGGGAACCCCGCACGATTACCATACAGAAGGGACCTCAGGGTCTGGGCTTCAATATTGTTGGCGGCGAGGATGGACAGGGCATCTATGTCTCATTCATATTATCTGGCGGTCCAGCGGATCTGGGATCCGAGTTGAAGCGCGGCGATCAGTTGCTCAGCGTTAACAATGTGAATTTGACGCATGCCACGCACGAGGAAGCGGCCCAGGCACTCAAAGTGAGTGCAATAAATGCAAATTTTCAATTTAATTGGTTAATTCAATTGTTTGTATTTGATTTTTGTGCAGACATCTGGCGGCGTTGTCACCTTGGTGGCACAATATCGGCCCGAGGATTACAATCGCTTCGAGGCGCGCATTCAGGAGTTGAAGCAACAGGCGGCGCTTAGCGCCGGTGGCTCTGGAACTCTGCTTCGCACCACACAGAAGCGATCGCTGTATGTGCGAGCCTTGTTTGACTATGATCCAAATCGCGATGATGGCTTGCCGTCACGCGGCCTGCCCTTTAAGCATGGCGACATCCTCCATGTGACAAATGCTTCCGACGATGAATGGTGGCAGGCACGTCGCGTCCTTGGCGACAATGAGGATGAACAAATTGGTATTGTGCCATCGAAGCGTCGCTGGGAGCGCAAAATGCGGGCACGTGATCGCAGCGTCAAGTTCCAGGGACATGCGGCGGCTAATAATAATCTGGATAAGGTACAAATCGAATGGCTTATTTATAGTTTGAAGCAGGTCAATTCATCTGAATGAGGTTTATGAATATCTGATCAAATTGCGCATTTGTTACATTCAATATTCAAACTATCTGTGAGAATCTAAATGATAAGATGATAAGAAGTATATCTGCATTATCGTTTCCATCTTGTTAAATTGATAGCAGCTTTATTATACTGAAATACTAGTCTTCTTACATCTTTTGAGAATGAAAAGTTGTCTTAATACACAATAAATTCATAATACAATTTAATATTTGGATAAGAAAATCTTTCTTTTCCACACTGCTTTTTAAAATGTTCTGAAAATGTCTGTTTCAAATCGTGTATAGTTTTCTATATATAGTTTTGCTACTTTCCGCCTAAGGACAATTTATTTAATTTATCCCTATGTTTGAAAAATCAACTCTACACATTAATTTTGATTTTTCTAGACTTGCAATCTATTCTCTCAATATGTTTGATACAAATTGTATATAGTTTCAGCTGCATGCTACAGTTTTTCAAGAGATTTTCAGTGATGTAAAAATACATTCAAAAATTTTAAAATTACTTAAACTTTAGCTTGATAATTTTTGTGAAGAAAAATATAGACAACTCGACTTTTGTTTTGAGGATTTTGACGATTTCGATTTAAAACTCAATTCATTAATTGTAATTAGATCACTTATACGTAGCACATAAGGAAGTTCAACTGTATATAAAGCTTAGAAAATCAGAATTGTCGTCTTTCGTGACTGGGCAAAATTATAAACTTCAGTTGAGAATTGGCCTAACTCAATTATCATATTCTTTCTTTGCCTCATTGTTGCGTCGACGTTTTCTAATAATCTTGGTCTTTTGTGTGTTTTGTAATTGTAATTACAGCAATCAACGTTGGATCGCAAGAAGAAGAATTTTACGTTCTCACGCAAGTTTCCATTCATGAAGAGTCGCGATGAGAAGAACGAAGATGGGAGCGACCAAGAGCGTAAGTAGCACACAGTCTTCTCTCCACTGCGAGTGCGATGTCTCGATTAAGCCGCGCAATCAACAATTAATTAACAACAACTACAACTACAACTACTACAACAACAACAACAATATTAATTATAACAACTACAATTACAACTACAACAATTGAACAAGCAGAACAACAATAATTTGAGAGCAAACAGAGCAACAATTGAATATTGTCAATAATTTGTTAAATGCTCTTCTCACAATTCCCGACATACAACTATTTCTCTATCTCTCTTTGACACACACTTCTTCTCTCTGTCTCTCTCACTCTTTGTAATGAACGCTTTCTGTGTGCATCTCTGTCTCTCTTTCAAACTGTCTCTGTGTGTGTGAGTGAGTGCGTTGTTTATGTATCAAATACAATAAGTTTGTCTCGTTCTCGTCGTCTCTCTCTGTAATTCTCGTTCTCTTTCTCAGTATGGGTGTGTGTATTATTTTCTTTTCTTTATACTCTTTCTGTTACGTTCTTTTGCATTTGTTAATTTCTTGTGAATATTATTGAAATTGATTTGTTTAATATTAAGTAAAATATAATATATTTAAAACTGTTTCTGTTCAATAAACATTTGAGAAGTGTGCTTTTAAAGAAATCTATTCTTCAGAGCTATCGCACACACAATACACACAACTACACACTCAGTCCAATTACAGTCTTACCTCCGTTATCAGTTCCTCAAGGAAAACTGTCCGCTCTACTGTTTATTCAACTTGTTCTTTATTTCATTATTCACTTAGTGTGAGTGTATACAAATTCGGCATCCACTCGAATATCCATTGTACTTATTAATATGTTTTGTTATGTTATTGTTATTGTTTTTGTTATTTATTTATTTCATACATTTTTTTTATGTTTAACGTTTTGTTTACTTTCATATTCCGTTTTATTTGTTCCACTTTGTGCGATGGTATCCTGCGTATCCCTGAATGACTCATTTGATTCACACACAACATTAACACTCTGCGCGTCGACAACAACAACTATACATACACCCAACAACAACAACAAAACACACGCGCTGTTTGTGAAACATTTGTGAATATTGTGAAACAAAACATAAAAATATATCGAAAATATAGCAAATGGATTTGTAAGCAGCAACAGTGAAATCGATGTTAACAATGTTAACAATAATCAAGCGAATGAACCGCAGCGTAAGTGTGTCTGTGTGTGTGTGTCTTAACACACACAGTTTTCCCCTATACCCCTGCAGACGGTACTTTTATTTTTGTATCAAATATCAAATACCTATTATATTATTCGACTGAGTAATGGTACTTTTTATAATAATTATTAAGCCTATATTTGTGTAGGAGTTTAAATCAACACTACGTCATAGAGCTGTCATAGAAGTAACCTTTGTTTTTGTAGATATCTTTAAAAATGACAGCTCAACTAGTTAAACTATATTCCTACCTATGCTGAGCAGGTTTTATTCAGATCTGTCAAAAATTCATTAAAAAAAGTACAATGTTTGCTCGATATATTTGTACCCCGCACTTAAAAATAAGTACAGGGGTCTATCAACTTTGTCACAAAAAACAAAGTGCTTACCAGGCAGAAGGAGGCGTGGCAGACCCCATAAAGTATAGATATTCTTGATCAGCATCAACAGCCGAGTCGATATAGCCATGTCCGTCTGTCCGTCTGTGTAAGCGCCTAGAGCTAGAGCTAGATTTTCCAAACTTGGTTTGTAGGCTCGTCTATATTTACCTTTAACGCCCACAAATTAGAAAATCTTAATTATAAGGAAACAATTTTTGAGTTATCTGTTTGAGATATCTGAACCAAAATGACAGAATATACATATGGGATAGTCCTATACATTCTGATCAAATTTGGTTGAAATCTGACCATTATATCATATAGCTGCCATAGGAACGATCAGTCGAAAATCCAGTCTCAGTATGAAAAACTTTTTGTTCTTTGAGATATCGAAACCGAACTGACAGAATATGCATATGGGATGGTCCTATACATTGATCGAAAATATAGATTTAGTATGATATTTTTTTGGAGATATGTATCTCAACCGAACTCACAGATTGGGAATATTCTTGATTTATTTTAAGGTTTGCTTTTCGATATTAAGTACGGGGTCTTCGACAGTCGAGTATGCTCGACTGTAGCACCGCCCACAAGTTTTATATTATATTTTATATATTTTTTTTAAAATAAATTCATAAAAATCTAAATCTTAATATTATCATTTTTTTTTTAATATGAGAATTTTATAAAATTGGATTGGAAATTATAAATTCATATGAATCTCTTTAAATCTCAGTTAAAATGTATCACAAATATATTGAGCAACTTTCATTCCTATTGAAAAGCTATGACATATCTCTCCTACTGTTATAATCGGCCGTAAAAATATAGAAATAATCTGCAAGGGTATTTAGTCTTCGGCTTGCCGTGGCTTTTTATTGATTTTAATTACATGTCTTTTGTGATATTTATATAAATATGTATATTTGTGGAATTGGTTATACTTATTAGTCATATATGTGTGTGTATGTTATATTCATATATGTATCTATCAATATATATATACATGTATATGTCTATCGAATATATATATTTAGATATATGTTGATTTTGTCTATATACTACTTAGAAGTATAAGCACATCTGGTGTTTTGTTCTTGAGTGTTTATTTACTGGGATCGGATCTATATACAAAACATACCATAAAAAATCACGGCACATGTAAACAATTTGAACACTTACTAACAAAACACACAAATACACACACACATCACATCTCACACATGCATTAAAATTCATAAATTATTTGCGTAAAATTAGTGTGAATGTAAACGAATTATTAACGTGCTGCTTCAGCGTTCGCTTCAATTGACCCTCGATAGATCACATATGTATATATTTATATATATCTACATATGTGTATGCATAGAGCCAAGGATCATGTGAACAGCTGCTACTATTTAAAGGCTTATTTCCTGTAGAGCTACTACCTTTTTGACTTGATGTTGGATACAGAGCGAATCATCAAAAATACAACAACAACAACAACAACGACAACAATTCTGTCTAAACACATTCATAAATACATACAAATGCACACATGTGTGTGTTTAATAACTGTTTTTTGTCATATATTGCCATACTACATACTACTATTTACTACAACTACTATTACTATAACTTACTACTATTTACTACTACTATTACTATAACTACTACGAAATTGATCTGATTTTTAAACGCTATTCTGTTTTAAACTGACCAAAAACGTATATCTTTTTCGATTCTCTTTTTTTGTTTCGTTTTTCTCTTCATTTTTCTAGCTTTTATGCTTTGCTACACACAAGACGATGCCAACGCTGAAGGAGGTATGTACTTGACTATAAACCTGAAGCTTAAACTAGAAAGCCAAACACTACTCACACACACACATACACATAAACTAACACACACAACAAATACATATGAATACACAAATATCTAGTATTATCTATAAATATCTACACTTTTTACACACATTTCTTGTACACACTATCATTTGTGTACATATATATTTTTATTGTTTAACACACACATCTACATATACATACACACTTATAACTACACTGCTCAACACGTATTGCATTCACATTTGATTCATTAGTCGTCTAACATCTTATATTTGATTATTATTATTATTATTATTATTATTATTATTATTATTATTAGTATGTAAAATAAAACCTAATCCCTTCAGCTCATTCCACACCCACAAACAATACTTCTCAACTCTTTTGTTGTCTAATTAAAAAAGAAAAGAAAAAACTAAAAAAAAAATATAACATACATAAATACATACATATATACATAAACATGAACAAATGCATAAGTCATAAATAAGTAATTAAGTACAAATTACTATTGATATTGATTTATTTGTATATTTAGTTAACATTTCTTAATTATTATTATTAGTATTCATAAAGTGTCTTATACCTAATACACACACTTATTAATACATGTATGTGTACATATGAATCATATATGTATGGATTATCCCTGTACAGACTGTTATCGAATTTATCCCCAGACTTTCTCTCTCTCTCAAAAAAGAGACACAATTCTTGTCAATTCCGCTTTCTGCGATATTCGTAAACGTTTAGTCAGGTGAATAACTATACATATATCTATATGGAATTGAGTGTCTCTTTTGTATATGTAATTATTAATATAATTGATATAATCATAAATAATACTCTCTATATTCTGTAATATGTACAATACTTACATGTATAACATTATGCGATACGTATTTCCTCTGTCCATTCACATAAATACATACTAACGTAATATATACATAGTTAATATCAATTAATCGAATTACATACAATATTATTATTATTAATCTTACATGTAACTAGTTTCTTGCATATAGTATAACTATTATTTGAAAATTATCGTTCCATTTCATTTGTTCAATTCAGGATCTCTATCTCACTTTTTCTAATCGTACTTTTCTGATGTCTGCATATGCATACATCACATAATATTTACTTTGTAACCAACTAAAATATTTCGAAAATACAACTTTCGAAACTCAATTACAATTGTGTTTAGTTATGAGCGATTGTCTTAATGTTCTTCTTATTTTCTTCTTTGCTTAACTCAAATACTACTAAAGTAATACCCAGTTAATATATGATATACTATATACTTATGTCATAAGTACAGGTACATAAGTACAGATTGAATTCGATAGAAGACTCTCTCAAAATATCGTAATCTTTGTATGCAAATACTATCGATAACTTTCTTAACTAAAAGAATACGTTTAATCTTAAATACAATTTGTTCTTCAAATTTAAAATTTCGTTTGAAAAATCATAACAAATTCAATATTGATTCGTTGAACAATCGTATTAACATTTCAATACTATCGCAACGATTGTATGCTAATACTATCGATAACTTTTGTTGACATCTCTCTGCTTATGAATGAGCAGAATTTTACTCCAACTTTTCGTTCGACATCATAAACATTTTTAAACATCAATCTATTAGATATGTACATACATACATATGAATAGCTGTACATAATTACATTTGTGTGTGTTATATATTCGTCAGTTACTGTTTTGTCAATTTAAGTTAATTAATAAGTAAGTGTATACTTATTAAGTTCTTACATTTACACTTGTCTCAGGTCTCTCAATTCACCTTGATGGCATTTGGTTTCAATTCCAAAACTTTAACAAGACAACAACAAATATATATTTGACTTTTGGGGGGGACTTTTGATTTGATTTATAGACTTTCTAGATAAGTATATTTGTCTTTGAGTTAATTTAGCATATTTACATTTATTCATTTATGGCATTTCACATTTTTCGCTTTCACAGTGAGCATTTAATTCAGTTCCGAGTCGAATCAATTTTTTAGTTTGCCATAAAACTATTCACTCTTCTCCTGTAAATATTCACAATATTCGTGTATGAATAACATGAGTGCATTCATTTTACATATGAGTATGTAAGTGAATGTCTGCACAAATACATTTCTGCATAATCAGTCGTCTATGCTAATCGATGAACTATCGATAACATGATATGCGATAGTTTATGCGAGATCTTCTAACCAAAGACGAACACGTACACTACACTACACACACACACACACACTACTACTTCTCAAAACACACACACATCTGACACAACAGATTGTTTTAAAGTTCATTTAAATTTTGCAGGACAATAAAAACTATATCGATGATTAATTTTGTTTATCTTTTTCTTTCTTTTTTCTTTAATAAATGATTTCGATTTTGACATAACCTTTGTGTGTGATCTCTTTGTTTCGGTTAAAAAAAAAACAATAATTAAAATGATAAATATATATGTGTCCATATATATATATAAATATATTTACCAACTGCTTCATATACTTTCTGCTGCCTACTGCTATTATTCGACTCTACTACTACTACTTCTATCACCACTCTACTACTACTAATACTACTACTACTACTACTACTATTTAAACTCTGTGTGTTAATCGATACAACATCGTTATAATTTCGTTACGTTTGATTATTTACATATATACTTATATCAATCTGTTTAAATTGTAATTTTAAATAATACCAAAAAAAAAAAACAACATCAACAAACAAATACAAACAACAAAAACCATTAATAATATTATAAATACTTATCAATATGACAATCTAATGCTCTTTATACATAAACTATATATATATATATATTCTTGTTTTGTTTTCCAAAATTATTTCCCATTTATTTCGTTGTCAATTGAATCAAACAAACATTTTAAACTGATCGATGAAACCATTTTACCTATCTCATATCGTACTTATTTATATATATGTATCTATATATAAATAATATACAACAATGCGCTCGTTCATATACTGCGACAACTACTAAATTTATCTACTATCCCGTACATCACAAACAATCAACCAATCAATCAACTAATCGACCAATCAACCAATCGACCAACCTCTATTCGATATATATCGTATGTATGATAACGCATTGCGCACAGGCGAGATAATCTACAGAGTGGAATTACCCGATATGGAGCAGATAACATTAATCTACTTGGAGAATAATGATGCTGACTATCGTAAGTCGAGCAACTAAGCCAACAATTTTTGTAAAAGATCAAAAAAAAATACAAACAAAAAAAAATCATATAAATGCAACAAACAGCTATAAAGGCCCTTAAATATTACAAATAAATTAATTAAAGCTTACGTTTCTTATCAAAATACATAGGTTTTAAAACAAAAACAAACAATATCAAGAATATATATTTTTCTGTTCAGTTTTTTCTTTATAGCTCTCTGGTTTTACTTTTTGTTTAAACAATTTTTGTTATCCGAACAAAACGAAAGTGCAAGCAATTTTCCTTTTTTAGTTAGTTTCCAATATCTCTCTCTTTCTTTCACTCTTGCCCAAACTCTCACGCTCTCGTTCTTTTTTTTTTCTCAGTCATTCATGCTCTCGGTATTTCTCTGTCTTTTTGCAATATCTATAAATAATAATTAACTTTCGAATCGATTATTTCTTAACTAGTATTATCCGAGCATTTTAAAATACACATTCATATTTTAGTCGAAGGGTTTAATAAGGGTATTCCACATTTCCATTTTAATATCTCATATTTTCTTAACTTTGCGATGTAAATTGCATTTCTCTCTCACATTTTTGTACTAATTAGAGACTCAATTCGAAAGACCGATTAACGTATGTATTAACTAAAAGCCTAATTCCATTAATGCGATGCCCATCTGCTGTCTCCTTCTTTTTTTATTTACACTTTACTTTCCTAATTTATTCAATCCTTTATAAACTTTAATTTCTCATGCTGTTCTGGAGAAGATATCGATATCGATACAAGTTCTAGCGAACTTTTGATAAACAGATATCTGTCATTAAAAGTAAATGTTTCAATTTATTTTTATGGTAGGGAGTGCCCTAATAGAGTTGTTAGAATATAGAACCATCTTAATATTTCATTATAGAGTTTGTAGTTCTATTCTGTAGTTTGGACGAGCCACAATTTATTAGCGATTGTAGAGTTTAGTTATATTTTGCAGTGCGTTAATTTGCCTGTTCTTCATGTAAATTTTCCCTGATCCGCCTTATATCGTTTTCCTTTCGTGTCCTTAAGTATATATTGACTCGTCATGTTTTTCCTTTTGATTTTTCTATTGGTATTTTGCTTAGTTTCATGCTGTGCTTTGATCTCCATTTCACTTTTATTAATTTACAGCAAATTTTCCTGTAGCGATGCAAGTTCAAAAAAAATCAAATAAATCAATCGAACTTTAAAAGTCGAAGCGATCCAACACCGATAGATGTATTGTTATTGTCATTTATCGTTATCGTTATCGTTCCATTTGCACGCACATTTCTCACCATTATTTTGAACAAAAATTCACACAAACCGGAAGCGAGAAATCCTTGAGATCCAACAACTTCCCGAAACAGGAAACGATAAACTTACCCCCAATACGATTTCTATATATAATATATAAATAAATGTACACGTTATAATAGTTACTTAAGGTTAATAGAAGGGATGCGAACCGACTATCAATAGTAGTGTAATAAATTAATGAAATGATTAATGATGATGTATTGATAATGATTTGATGATACTTTATTTTGAAATGCAAATGAAGATGAATAAATTGATGTCTTGATTTATTAAACAAGTGTTGTTCATTTAAGTACAGGCTTTTAGTCATTATCCTTTTCAAAAGACATCATCAATATAGTTTATTCATTTATTGTTTTTATTTTATTATGTTTCCAACAATTATTGGCATTATTTCTTTTAATTCACTAATTAATAGTTATATCTTAACATGAATTGCAAAAGAATTACCCATGACATGCTGTTACAGAGTGAGTAAACTATAATTTCAACGAAACGTTTCCATGCCAAATCAAATCAAAAACACCATCGAATGTTTTCATCGATTTATAAAGCCCGATTTCTGAAAAAAACAACAACCCGAACCCGACACCGAAACCGAAACCAAAAACAAAAACCCAAAACTGTAACCGCTTAGAACAATTTTACTCCCATTTCTTTTTCTAGGCTAAATTTACATAAATGTATAGTTTAGTATTTAAGTAATGTAATTTTAAAAAGATACTAAAATTACTTCATATGGATCATCATTTGTAGTACCATATCATTTAGTTAGCTGATTTGGTCTTTGTTACTAACGTTCGTTTTGATTTCGATATTTGGTTTCGTTAACATTTTTATTGTGTGTGTTTTTGTAATGTGTATGCAACAATTAGTTAATCACATAACAATTAAGTTATAACTAAAACTTTTGGATCAATTTAATGGTGATTGTAACTCGTGTACACATGTATTTGTTGCTCGTTTGGATCATTATTATAGCATTATTTAGCACTTTTCTGTCTGTAACTGTAATTTTGAGCATAATACCGACCACTATGTATATATGTATGTAATACAACGATTTCATTTACATAGAAATCTTAATGATACTATCGATATTATTGTATTTATTTTTCATTATTATTATTATTACTATTCTTATTATTATAATAATTATTTAAATGGCAGTTAACTTTTGCTGTTTTTTAACCAAACGCCCAGCTCCCCCGTCCCCCGGCCCAATCCCGTCCCGTTCCGTTCCTTGGCCCATTTGAGATTATCAAATGTTTATTGTTTGCTTCCATTATCCATTTTTGATTAGAATTCATAATTTTCTCACAATATTTGCCTTACACAAGTTAGATCCGAATTTACGTATACTTAATTTAGCTTACACTCTCTTTTTTGCTTTTATGCCTTATTTTCTGTCCTCTTTTGAATATAAAGCCAAAGCTCGTTATACTAAATCTAAACTTAGCTCTACCAACTATTTAACTTTTGACCTTTAGCAAATTTTTGAAAGCTGAGAGCCAACGTAAATAATTATTTAATTAATGCAAATGCTTGAGGACACAAGAGAAGAAGAAGCAGTCTCTCGATCTCTTCTCTCTATCTCTCGCTCTCTCGCTCTCTGACTCTTTTATCTGTCTATTTCTTTGTTTCTGTTTCTATGCATATTCTATACGAATTTCGAAAAAATCTATAACCGTATAAACCTTATGTGGAAATAAAATTCAATTTAATTTCTTTTATGACCCTCTTCCCCCGCCCCGCCCTCAACACCTAACAACCAACCAACCAAAGAACCAACCCAAAGGACCTCTTATCCACTCATTCTGTACATTTTGATTTTGCACCCGCACAAAACCTAATACCATTGCCTACTATGCTTACAGCTTCCGAGGAGAACGTGCTGTCCTATGAGGCCGTGCAGCGTTTGTCCATCAACTACACACGTCCCGTCATAATCCTGGGACCACTTAAGGATCGCATTAACGACGATCTAATATCCGAATACCCGGACAAGTTCGGCTCCTGTGTGCCACGTAAGTAGTAGCCGATATATCGAAACAACTGCGATTTTCAAGTACTTTAACTCGATGATTGTTTCGCATTATCAATCAGGTTAATTAAATAGATTTTCAAGAAAAATCGACAGCTCACTGGTGTTGCTCATCGTAGTTAATTTCCAGAATTAAGTTTAGTTAATTGTGACATGAAGAGTTAAGTTAATGTCAAACCTTGAGATTTAACTTTTTCAATTTAAAAAAAATTTAAGTTAGAGTTCAAAGCAGCTTTAAAAGTCAAAATTTACTTAAAAGTACGAGTGTATTTTGTGTTAACAGCATACCTGTTAAATTCGATTAGAAATACTAATCAATTAGATTATTTTTGGAAATAATCGTAGGGACTATATAATTCCCTGATGAAAAATTTGTGGTTTTGTAATGATTACAATTAAAAAAAATCAGAAATAATCTAAAATTATTACAATTATTCAAAAATAATCAGAAATAATCAAAAATAATTTTTTTGAGTATTCGGATTATTTTTGTTTTTTTTTTCTGATTATTTTTGAATATTTCTGATTATGTACTATATGACTATTTAGTAAAAATTAAATTTTTTTAAATTTTCATAATCAAAGTAGTCAAAGCTACAAAAGCAACTATAATCAAAAGCTTTGGTTACTTTGATTGTGAAAACTTAAAATAATTTGATTCTTATTAAATAGTCATAAGTAATCAGAATTATTCAAAAAAAAAAAAAAAGGAAATATTCAGAAAAAAATTATCCGAATACTCAAAAAGATTATTTTTAATTATTTTTGATTATTTTTGAATAATTATCATAATTAATTGTAATGGGAAAAACCGAAAATAATCGTAATTTAGTCATTAGTTCGACTTTTAAACAAAAATAATCTAATTACTAATGATTATGATTACTAATCATTATTTAACAGGTGTGGTTAACAGTTACGTTTGTTTTTGAGAACAACTTGATATATCTGTTTTATTTGAAGATATATCTACTACTCGATTCCTTTTTTTTATACCCGTTACTTATTAAAAATAAGTAAAAGGGGATATTGTATTCGTTGCAATGTATGTAACAGGGAGAAGGAAGCATCTCTGACCCCATAAAGTATAGATATTCTTGATCAGCATCAACAGCCGAGTCGATATAGCCATGTCCATCTGTCCGTCTGTGTGCGCGCCTAGATCTCAGAGACTATAAGAGCTAAAGCAACCAAATTTGGCACACAGATTTCTATGAACCCCACGCAGGTCAAGTTTGTTTCAAAATTTTGCCATGCCCCTTTCCGCCTTCGTAAATCGCGAAAATCCACCACACGCACAGTTTTCAAGGTATTAACGGTGAACGCTAGCTACTGTTATTACCTATCGTCCTACTAAATCCCAACAAGATCGGACAAATAGAAAGGTGGTACTGGCTGATTAAAGCTTTTAAGCAATTAAAGTGCCTAAAAGCATGCAAAAAAAATTTTTTTAATTTTTTAATGTAAGTAACGGGTATCCTATAGTCGGGAGCTCGACTATAGCCTTTCCCACTTGTTTTTTTTTTTTGTCGATTTTTACATTTTGATATTAAACTTGATACACAGTTTTTATTAACATCTCTAGCAAATAAACAAACTCATACAGCCACATTACGGTTTTAAGACCTTTTTAAAGAGTAAAAGTATTTAATGTTATTTGTGGATATTATTTCTTACAGATACTACGAGACCGAAACGCGAATATGAGGTTGATGGGCGGGATTATCATTTTGTGTCGTCGCGCGAGCAAATGGAGCGTGATATACAGAATCATCTGTTCATCGAAGCTGGCCAATACAATGACAACTTGTATGGCACATCTGTGGCAAGTGTGCGCGAGGTGGCCGAGAGGGGCAAGCACTGCATACTGGATGTGTCGGGCAATGCAATTAAGCGTCTTCAGGTGGCACAACTCTATCCGGTTGCCGTTTTCATCAAGCCCAAATCAGTTGACTCTGTTATGTAAGTGCGGCTGTCTTTATTTCCCAAATATCACTCAACACTTGAGAATTGTCTGTTGTATATTGTCTTAAAGTTGTTGTCGGAAATATCAATATTAATTCTGTTTTCTGCGGTTATTGCTGTTGATGAACAAATTGCATCCAGTGAATTTATGAAGTTATTTGAATTAACATTTTTATTAACATTGTCATCGCCAATTTAAGTCACTTTACATTAACATATTCTGTACTCATTTTGGTTATGTTAACACACACACACATGAAAAGAATTTGACGAGTCTTCAGGGTCTTGTGTGAATTACGCTTTAGTTTTTAAACAGACAGCAAATCAAGCAGGACCAAGGTGTATTTACTATAGAGGTGACTTCGTCCGATGTGGTGAGGATACAAACATTTTTTCACCTCTCTCTCTCTCTCTGCTCTCAGAGAGACAAGCGCTAGAAAAAGATGGCGAACGTTTTACGCTCTGCACTCTTTGTTTGTTATTGTTAAAACGAAATAATTCAAAATAATTTATAATATTTTAATACACACAGTTCATAAAATAATTGCAGATTTCAATAATATTTAGCTTATTTTTTTCGTTGTTTTCTGTCTACGAGTTTATTCGTAAAGAAGTAGACCATAAAAAAAACATGCTATATACAACCTCTTTCGACAACGTTTGCAGGCATACTGTCAAAAGTTTGTACCCTCGAAAGAGAGCAGCTGTGGTGACAACGTCACCTATGTATATAGTAAATACACCTTGAACAGGACAGCGCTCCTCAAAATAAATCAAAATCATATATACAGTCCACTAATGTTTCCTTCATAAATCATTCAAAAAATAAGTTTTATTTTGTTATTACTTTTATTATTTTCTCTCGATATTCAACTCAGTTATTGTGAGCTCAGAATAAATATATATTGAATGTTATATGCGATCTCTGATTAAAACTTTGCCCATTTACTACAAAATAAATATACTTATAATTCAATAGGGAAATGAATCGTCGCATGACTGAGGAGCAGGCAAAGAAGACGTATGAGCGTGCTATTAAAATGGAACAAGAATTTGGCGAATACTTTACGGGTAATTAACTAAATAGTTAATTAACTAACCAATTATTGAACTAACTTTGTTAATTTTGATATTTGTAGGCGTTGTACAAGGCGATACAATTGAGGAAATTTATAGCAAAGTGAAATCAATGATTTGGTCACAGTCGGGACCAACCATTTGGGTACCATCGAAGGAATCTCTATGACCAACAGCCACAACAACATGGACACTGCCGCCTCGAGTACGTTGTCGACCTGTCTCGAGAACACCAAACACAACAACATCAACATCAACATTAGCAACAAATCAGCCGCAACAGAAAACGTCGCACTGATGCATCACAACAACAACCACAACAACAACAGCAGCAACAACATCAAGCACAGCAACAACGCCGATAACCATGATAACAACAACAAGAAGAACAAACCAGAACAGCCAACACAATGTTGTTAATGATTAGATGGTTATTATATTATATTATGTAGTTAAGAATCATTTTGAATCCCAACAAATCTACTTATATATAAGTACTTAAGGGATTCTAGATTCTTGTTATATGGACAAAGCTGTTCCAACTGAACCGGCGGCTGTTTAGATATAGTTAGAACAAAATTGATAACATAAAAAAGGAAAAAATGAGAAAAACTGAAGCATATTATTAAATAAGATCTAAAATATGAAGCAGATAATCGAAGGCAGAGATTAAAGTCAAAGTCAAAGAAGGAGCGTAGTTAGAAGATGAGATGAGTATAGGAAAGGAGAAGGTTCGTTAAGCGCTCGTGTTGTTTGTTTATGTTGATGTTTATACGGGAGTTATAGCAAGTTAGTTATGTTGACGCTAAAGATAATATCGTATATTATTATATACATTCTTATGATGTATATTAGGAAATACATTGTATATGTATGTATGCATAACTATAACTCTTTAAGTGCGACTAGCGTCAAATATACTACGTTAATGATAGCAATTGAAAGTTGACACAGTTGGCGATTATACGATATATATGGGTAAATATAGACGATGACGACGACGATAAGTTGGTGCATTTGTTGTTAGATGTATTGTATTTTTTTTCCCCCACGCGCCTTTGCCTAATGCAACACTAACCACACGATAAGAATCAAGATTCATATATATATATATATGGTATATATATACACACACATCTATACAAGTATGTACACAATATCATGTAGCCTAACTAAAGTAAAGCGTCAGCAACGAGAGACAGTTACGGAGAGAGAGAATGGAAATTAGAGAGAGAGAGAGAGAGAGGGGAAAAGTTCTTTCAATGCAAAAAGTCATTTTACTACTTAACGTATAACAAATTGTGTGGAAACATAAGCATATTACGATCAATACAACATTTACAAATACATATACATATACATATATATTTAAAAATATATAGTATATAGTTAACACACACACATACACACCGATACGGTTTAATTTTACTGAAATGAATATGCAACAACGTCAAATGCCCCAAAATGGTATTTACAATTTTTTTTTTTTTTTATATAAACATATATCGACAGCAAACGATTAGCTAATGTTCAACAAACAAAACAAAACAAAAGAAAGCAAAAAAAAAAAAAATTCAAATTTATGAATTGTATACAACGCACATAACTGCTAATTGTTCAATTTTTTCTACAGATTTTTCCATTTTCCTCTTTTATTATTATTTTTGAAAATTTAGAAAAATTTAAAGTTTTTTTTATAATTATTAATATTCTTTTTTTTTTCGTTTAGTGTGTGTCGCCAACTTTCCGCAATATATGGGGAAAGTTATTGCGTATTATATATTTTGTCACTGTCCTTTAATTTATAATATGAATAAACATATATATATATATAATTTGTAAATTATAAAACCCTCTTCGAACTCCGCTTATGAACATTATAATAATATTGAACAGTATATGTACGTGCAGACAAATGCATACAAAATTCATTTCTTTCACATTGTTGTATTTAATAAACAAACCTAAGCGAATTATATTAATTTAAATCTAAACAAAAAAGAGCAGTAAATGTAATAAAAATAAACAAAACATAAAAAACATTTGTACTCTCAATTCTCTTCTCACTTATACGATAGACAAGCCTTTAAAAAGGATACGTTTAATTGCAAAAAAAACAAAAAAACAAAAAAAAAAAACAGATTTTGTAAATTGAAATGTGTGTAAAGCAATTCTACAAAGTAAATAACGCACACATAAAAAAACCAATCCCCTTAAAAGAATTTCTTTTTTGAATATATATAATTAAATAAATATATATCGAGTGAGCCACGACTGCGAACACAGGGATGCATTCAAATGAAATCGAAACGAGTAAGCGAATTGATCAAAAGAATCGGCGAGATAGTTATAATGATATAACGATATGACCCCGATAGATCCGATGTGATGATACTGAACCTGAGCGATATGCCCATTTTTTGAATCCATTAACGATCGTAAGTGTATCGGGGAAAAATATTTCGATATATATACCCATAAATTGTACTTATGATATTATATTAAGCTGACCGTTATGCCCGTATTTTTATATATAAGACCTTAAACTGCCCAGTTTCCACCCATTGTGGGTGCATTTTTGATTCACCAGTAATGAGATGATAACCGAATGAAGCACAAAAGAATTTCTTACAAACAGTTTTCCACCCATTTATCCCACGTACAGGTGGAATTTTCCAAACTCCCAAATTGTACTTAGCCAATCGCTTTCATCGACTTTTTCAAATATTGCTACTGCCCACAGTTCATATGTATGGGGACTAATCAGTCTTTATCTCTTGATCGATCAAATATTCCGCCTTGCGCCTTGCATTTTCTCTTAGTGAAGTACCTCTCGCCTCTGTGTAAACAAAATCAAACGGAAAGCAATTTAAAGTACATTATGAAACTAACAAATTAATAATGAAAAGTGGCATACATATGTATGTATGTGCATAGTTACATACATGAGCATATGTATGTAGGACATGTTCAAATAGTTTATAGATGATAAATGAAAAACTATAAGAAAAATTAATAAATTTAATATCTAATGTATCATTTAACTATCTTAAACATACATACTCTATATAAACAAATTTAAATAACTATATAGAGGATCACATAGACATTCTTATGGTACACTAATGTTCATTTCTGATTAGAAATATTTCATAACTTAAAGGTAAACTGTTCCGAAGCCTTAAATGCAATTAATTAACGCATTTACGAGTATATCCAAATTTACACACATACATACAAGCTTAACCATCTAAAGACGTATTTGTAATAACACACCAAAAAAAAAACTACTTAAAAACTAATGACAATTTTTGATGTAGCTTTAGAAATGTATGCAAGAATTTATCTCACAAAAACCAAAGAAAAAATGAAAAGAAAGTTGAATGAAAAGTGAAAAAATAATGAATAATTCATACACACATATGTACGTGCATACATAGCTTACATATATGTATACGTATATGTATGTGATTGCTAATACTGAAAGGCATTTAACGATCCATTGTTATAACGATTTTCTGGGACATCATTAAGAAAATCGTTCAACACAAATAATGTGAAAGCATTTCATCAAAATGGTGCCTTTATCAGTTATTCTTGTTGTTGGTATGCAAAAGGAAATTAATAATAATAATTATGATAATGATAATGCATTAATTAATGATATACCTAAGTATGATAATCGATATCAAATTGTTTATAACAGTTGACGTAATTACATTATGAATTATTATCTGCTCGATCAACTCTGACAACATCAACTGATCTTAAAACTCCTCTGTGTGCTTAACTCTCCCAATTCCCAAATAATTTATTAAATATATATTATACATATTAATGATATACTGCATACATGAAATCATCCAATCGAGCGATATTGTTTGTTATTGTTAACGTTAGACAAAAAACTGAAGGAAGATATTTAACTAAGTACAACTTATTCGATTGCCTTTTAAAGTTAAACGATTTGTTGTCCTTTGGCGAATAAGTGCTTTAAGTATACTTACTAACAATTATCGAAATCATTTAAGTTACGGTACACAGACATGCATACATACATACATATACATATATATTCAAATCAAATATTGTTAATTAAGTAACAGACAGGCTGCCTACTAATTACCACTTTCCACTACCAAAAAAAATATATATATACTATATATATACGTTTTTTCTTCGGTTTAACATTTTTTATTTATTTATTTACTTTTTTCAAATTATTAAAAATGTTGGGAATTTGTACGGCAACTTTAACAATTTTTTACTGTTTAAATTTATAGATCTGATAAAAAGGTATATAAGATAAACTACATGCTATGTGTATGTATTATTGGCTGAACTATTATAATACACAAAATAACAGCACAGGTACATACGTATGTGTATGTATCTGTATCTATCGCACAGCAATATCTGACAGAACTCAAGTGCTGTATCAAATAATTCGCGGTCGTGGCAAGAGTTGCATTCACGTGCATACATACATACTCTAATACTTTGGCACTTATGTACATACATACACACAGACACACACACAAACATTGCTGTGTATTCAAAATTAATTATGACAAACAATTTGTGTAACAATCCGGTATTATTTATTATTTAACAGTTCATCAAAAAAGAACAAAAAATAAATGAAAATGAAAAATACAAAATCATAAACATGAAATGCGATACGCAACATTTGTGTGTGTGGACATATTCATATCTCTGATGTACTTCTGTCTAGTCCAAGTCCAATCGTTGCTATGGAGTTATGCCTGTCAATAGTAAGTATACGCAGGGGTAACATACATTTTTGTTTGCTACGGAAATCACAGGGGAAATCGAATTCAGAGAAAAGCAATTCCGCCCGAAAACTTTCACGGTGCCACAGAACTTCGAGTGATTTCATTTTACGAACTCGGCTGCTAGGGCTGTCACCTTCTCATACTAAATTTGCCAAGGGTTTCTTTAGTAACTTTTTAAGTTTATCATTACAGAATAATAGGTTTTATTTTATTACTTTTTTAATTAATATAATTACATTTTTATACATAGTAATTGATTTTGTATAGCTTCAAAAAATTTAAAAGTTACTCGACAGCTTTAAATTTTAAAATGTTCAAAAATTTTCAGCGGAACCGACTGTGTCACACTAAAGTGAAATTTATGTGAAATTCAAGTGGAAGTGATTTCCGTAGCAGGTTTTTTATCTTCGCAGATTTCGTAGAATTTTAGACATACTTCACTTTAATGAACTTTTAATTAGTGATGCCACCTCGAATTGTGAATCGAGTAAAAATTTAAATCGGTTAAATTGTGGGAGTTTTAAGTGAAGTTATGTCCAACTATAGAACTGAACCCTTTTTAAAATTTTGAAGTCATGTGTATTGGCTTTATTTCGTTATGGCATAATAGATGTAGAAGATGTACTTTAATTTAATTTTGTAGAGTTTTTAGCTCTAGTTTAACATTAATAATTTTGACTAAAACTTTGGCATACTTTCTAAAAGACTGTCAACTACAAACTAACAAAATGAACCAAGTCTTGAAAGTGATTAGACTGACTAGCCAAGTCAATAGCTTTCATACAGACTAGAAAGTTTTCGGCCCACCCTCGTGACAATTGACTGGCAATTAGTATAATTGGTTGAATGCTGATTAGTCTGTTGATTTGATTTGATTCGAATTGATTTATTTATTAAGTATTATATTAGTTTAGTCACTAGCGTGTGGCAAAAAATAAAGAAAAAAACTAGCGTGTCGTTCGCAGATAAAGATCGAATTGCACCAGAGTTATAAAGTAGGAAAAGGCCGTCACAGAGATCAGATAGATGAGGCGCCGATCCAGGTGCAACAGGCCGCACAACATGGGCTGACGATGTTGCAACAGTTGCAGCGAAAAGTGTTCCAACTGCAATGGAATGCAAAAACAAAGGTAAACTACGGAAATTAAAGTGCTGATTTAACTTAGACTCTTTTTACATTGTCACTTTGAATACGATTTAGAAAATGTAAAATTTTCAAAATTCTTGGAATAAAACAAGTGGGGAAAGGCTATAGTCGAGTTCCCGACTTCAGGATACCCCTTACTTATTTAAATAAATTTAAAATATTTTTTATTGCATGCTTCTAGGCACTTGTTACGATTTAGTAGGATGATAGGTAATAAAAGTAGTTAACCCATTTTCGGCCGCTGTTTGAACAGTCGAACAACAAAATTTTTAATTTTCAGACCGTCTTTCTTATGTTAACCAACGTATTCAAATCCAAATGGAAAATTAAGAAAATAATAAAATCCAGAAATATTTACTCTGGTAATCCCACATTTAAAAATTAAAAATTAATTTTAAATTTAATTTAAAAAAATATTTAAGTTTAAAAAAATGTGAATTAAGTTTGATTTTTAACCTCATATTCGGTTTAAGAAGGTCCAAATTAGCCTAGAAATGTGGTTTTTGTAATGAAAAACTCACTACTTTTTGAATCGCGGCCGAAAATGGGTTAACGTTAATTAGTAAAAAATCCTAATATCTTGAAAACTGTGCGTGTGTTGGCTTTTCGCGAATTACAGAGGCGGAAAGGGCCGTGGCGAAAATTTGAAACAAATTTGATCTGCGTGGGGTTTATAGAAGTCCGTGTGCCAAATTTGGTTGCTCTAGCTCTTATAGTCTCTGAGATCGGACAGACGGACAGACGGACATGGCTATATCGACTCGGCTGTTGATGCTGATCAAGAATATATATACTTTATAGGGTCAGAGATGCTTCCATCTCCCTGTCACATACATTGCAACGAATACAATTTCCCCTTTTACTTAGACTTGAATTTTAGACATGAATTTGATCATGATTTTTATTTGTATATGCCAAAATATCGGATTTTTGTCGCTTAGTCCGTGGAATGCTAGGATTCATGGAATTACCTCTTGGTCCAGTCTGGGCGGTTGCAGCGAGGGGTAACTGCAGAATTGCCGCATTGTCAGGGCCAGATTGCAGAGTTCCAACTTGATCTGTTCATTGACCAGGGTCACTATATAGGTGTCCAGATAGAAGGCCAGGGCGTAGACAGCACTGACCACAACCGGATACGAGACATGGCCGAGGGAGTGTGTGGCCAGCAGACTGAAGATGGTAAACAAGTTGGTCAAATTGTTGATCAACGTGGTCAACATGAGGCCGAGCAACTGCAAGTGATGCATTCGAAAGCTCTCGACATGCAGATCGTGAATTTCCATAAAGCGTTGGCGCAACACACTCAATTGGTCACAGAGTTGGCAACAGTATAACATGAACATGCCACGCCCACAGCGCCCATTACGCCTAACTTTGGACAGTTGTTGAGCCTGGCCCAAAAGGCCGTGCAGTTGTCGATGCAACTGGCGCAGATATTTGAGCACACTGCTGTTCATGTAGTAGAAATAGTCGGCCATGTTTTCCGTATAGTTCCAGAGCACAAACGAATAGATGGCGAATTGCAAGCGTAATTTGGCGGCATCCGCACTTGTGTCTCCGCCACCTGCTACAGCGAGTATGCCGCACACCTGAATGACCATCATGAGATTAATCAGCCCGAATTTGTAATACATAAACAACTCGAATCGTCGCTGTGGCGAACGCGTTCCATGATAATTGTCAGCGAAATTGGACTCTAAGCGAGCTCGCTTCCATGTGCAACGATGATTGATGGCCTTAAAGTGCAACATATTAGCCATGTATGTGACAATAACGGTGGCATATTTAATCAACGTATTGGCAAAAGATACATATAAAACCAACTGCATCCGTCGATCGATGGTGGCCATTAGCTGGCGATAGTTGTAGCCAAAATAGCACGGCGCGACAACAATCAGCATCAGGCTGAAGACGTGACTGTAAGCGATGAGCAGCTGCTTCAAGGGTCCTTGCAACGGCTCCTGCGGCATATAGTCGATCATCACCTGGCCATAGATATTCGCATAGATGTGTCCATATTTGTAGAACTTGTGCTCGTGTCTCTCCCAGAAGCTTTTCTTTTCACCCGGTGACATTTCGCTCGGCCTGCGAACTGCGAACTGAGACCTTTTTAGTTGTTTTGTTTGGATTTGTTTGTGGCATGTGGCATGTGGCATGCCCCCGACTAAGAAGAGATGCCAGTGCAACGATAACGCAGTGTAGAAACTCGAGTAATAAACAAACCAAATCAAAATAAGTCGTGTGCAATTAATCTAAAAGCTGGCAAAGGGAAAATCAAGTTGTACTTAGTTTCTGTGTTAATGTTGTTCGTTTATCAGCTAGTTTTAGAGAGAGAGCGAGAGAGAGAGAGTAAAGAAGATAGATAGAGAGAAAGAAGATATGCAGAGTGCTGTGATATCAGGCTTTTTCAGTTCAGATCTGTTCCCTTTAAACTAAATTTGCCTGAACTTTTCAGAAACATCCCCAATCCGGAAAGCTGTCCTTTTATAATTTCTGTGAAACTTTCACTGCGGACGGCAGTCCACGCTAGTGACGAAAGCACCACGACAGATGCTGCAAGAAGTACAAGAGCAATAGCAAACTCAACAGCGATAATCAGAATCGTTTTATAGCAGCGGTGGGCACACAATCTGAATTTGGGAGCCCAACAACAATCGATCACCCAAATGGGCGAGTGTTTTTTGTGACGGCCATAAAATGCATTGACTCGAGTTAAGCTATGTTCTTCTTGCTATTTTGCTCTCAAGTCTTGTGTGCGACTTCACGGCGCCGAATAAAGTTGGGAGCTGCCACATAGCTCCCGGAGCCCATGCATGCCCGCCTCTGTTTTAGAGCATACACAATGTAAGAAATATTTAGCAACTAGAAAGTCCACGTTAAATATAAACCAGACAAAAAGAGCACATGATGCATATTAATTATTTAGTTAAACATATTTAATATGAACTTGAGCATAATTTAAAGTGGAGAAAAGAGATTTAAAGTGCCTCTTCCCTCTCCTCCACTCGTCAGTACCACAAGTATTTAATTTAAATGGCGCTGCTATTTCAGCATTTGATGTTTCCGTCGCTGCATATAATTCCTGTACTCTACCTCCAACTGCAAGTCTGAAAGTTCAACATCATCACTCATGTGTATTGCTTGACCTCCAGCTGGACGACATCTGTAGCTATAGCCCGCATCGCCAGCGGCTTCCAAGGCAAATTTATTCTCGAGACGACGAATATGCTGATTAAATTGTCTAGAGGTTACTGCATTGTTAGGGAGTGCTAAGTTCTTTTCCGGTTGATTATTCATTTTTAACCAAAAATTTCAATTCAATTAGTGTTGAGCTAAATTATTATGATGCTATTAAAATGTGTGTTATGAAAATAAATGGCCTGCTTAGCCAACAAATTAAGCTAAGCTGACAGCAAGCAGTTGAAATGGACAACAAAGCTGGCCAAGATTAGTTGGCTCTCTGACAGCTGAAGTCAAGTGTTAATGAAATGTATTTCATCAGCGACTGTAGAGAATTGGAAAGCATATCGTCGGAATCTGACCTTATTGTGCCGTTGTCAAATCAGGTCAACAACAAATATTGAATGCAAGAGAATTACCCTTATTATATTAATACTATATTGTTTTTTAACAAATCAGAGGAGAGAATGGCAATTAAGTTTGGTATAATAAATAAGATTAATATATACTATATCCATGAAATATATCCATGAAATATATCAAAAATATAAATATTTTTAAGAGCATTTGATAAAAATCAAGAATCCAACTAAGTTAATAGACCCCTGTACGTTTTTTAAGTACGAGGTCTAAAAATAAAATCCAAAGTAAATTATGTTTTATTACTTTTTTTAGATTAATAAGAATTATTTTTTTTATTTTATTTTGTATAAAAACATCAAATAAAACAAGTTTAATTTTTAAAACTTATTTTTATTACATGAAATCGTTATTAAAATCTTAACGGTTTTTGTTATACAATTTTTTTTTTTTAATGTCTGTAAGGGTATTTAGCTTCGGCTCTCAGGGAATTTTTATTCACCGCTTTTGTTGTTGATATTAAAAATCATGCCTACAAGTATGCAACGCAATTTTTTCAAATACAACTCGACGGCAATTTACTTTCACATGGCACTGTGACACACAGCAGGGACAATGAATGGAATAAAATAGCGTTAAATAAAAGCAAATTAAAAACAGCTTTGAAAATGAAGCTTATTAATTTGTTCAAAATGAATCAAAAGTTTCAACCAAAACCTTGGCATCTATTAATATTTGAAGGCTTTGAGCTTTCTCACTCTTAAGAAAAGAATATCATATTAAACACATTGAATTATTATTTGATAATTTAATTTGAACTGGATTTGAAGGCAAGCTTTAGAAGTCTTCTTTTTGGAAATACTGATGTTGATTATCTGGTCACAGAGCTTTCTTGCCTTTTTGATTGATATTTTTCGAATTTCAGATGTCTTGCTGGGCAAATAAACCCGATCAGTTTCGAGTATTTTTCAAGCAGGCTTTATTCATCCTTTTCCTGAAGTCTTTTTTACTAGAAAAAAAAACAGTCTTTAATCAATAATAATAAACGTAGTATATATAATTCACAATTTAGCAAATTAGGCAAGTCAATAAACAAAAAAATAACATATATTTAAAATATTTTTTATAGTATATTTAAAATTTTTTTTTCATTTTCAAAATAACCTCACAGGGAAGTGGTTCCAATAACAGACTCGCAACTCGTGAATGGAGGAACTCTAAGGACTCCAGACTAGTTGTAATACATATGGGTCATTTTGACTGTTAATAGTTTAAGGTGGCTTTTATCTTCCTTCTTCCGCAAATAATGGAAATTACTGGCAGACATTGAAAACCACCGCGTGGAATCCCGACCGCAGTGAGTTGGCTTTATTCTCCCATCTTCACTAGAAAGAGTCTTCAAACTATGCACTTCACTCGGGGCCATCGTTAATAAATCGGGATCAACTCAGGATGCAATTTGATTGATATTTAAAAGATTCCCCGAATATTCTAAATGTCATTCAAACCAAAGACTCGTTCAATCGCGACTTCTCATCGATGGCAGCGGGTGAGATGCTGAGTTCATCGACTCTTCCCCCAAGCGGCAAAATTGATAATTCATATTCTTTTCCTAATAAAAATTCAAAAATACAAATTAAAAGTGGGCAACAGAAAGATTAAATAAACTTACCATTTTTTGATATTCAGTAAAAAAAAAAATAATTTTTCCAACTCACAAAAAAAAATGTAAAAATATAATATTTAAAAGAAACCAAATAAAAAAAAATAATAATAATAATAATTTACTGAAAACGATGCTTTTGCTTTGAAGCTAAGAAATATACTGAGAATATTCATTTGCTTCGCACTTTATATACAGAAAAGAGTCAAATGAAAATCATCGCCTGCTTTGATAGTAAATTTCTTTTACATATTTTCTGAAGAAAGTTATGTCAATTAACAGAACAACTGTATCTTCGACTGTTATTAAAAGTAGTTATATTAATAAATATATTAAAATACCCTCGTTATTTTTAATTTAAGTTAAGACTTACATCAAAAATGTGATCAGATTAAGCAATTAAAAAAATTAAATTAAATACAATTTAATTACATTTAAAGGAATTGAAATGTTAATGTGTGGAATCAAACGGAATAGAATTTGACTTTGAAATGTAAAAAGGAAAGAACGTGAAATGGATGATATAGAAAATGGAATGAAACAGAATAATTTACAATTTGAAATGATATCAGCAGGAATTCCAATGGAATCTATTGAATGGAACATAGTAGACTTTGCATAAAGTAAATGGAATGTTGCCAGACAGTTGGTTTTTGCTTGTAAAAATGCAAGTTAATTAAAATTTTAGGGTCTTGCTGCAACGAATTTTGATTTAATGTGTTCTTCTTCTCATTATTATCTTATTACAATGTCACTGAAGTATATTTATGCAAGCACTAAACACCTTCTGACAAATTTATAACGTCAAAAGAATTGGAAATTTCCAAAATTTCTGATATCTTATAATAAAAAACCTCTTTAGGATGTAAAAATCTAGGGACGAAAACAATTCCATTCCCCAAAATTTCTAATATCCAAATTTGTGACGAACAAAAATATTAAATTCAACACATTAATTGTTTTAAGAAAAAATTTGGCATTCGGCACTGCGGAAAAAGTTATTTTTATTAGGTATGAAGAATTTTGACCTTTTACCACAATGTGCCGAGTGAAAATTTTTTTTTTTAATAATTCATGTTATTTATAAAACCATTTTACATATACATTAAAAATTGATTGTTAAATTGGAATCAGCTACTCTTTAGATATTTAAAAAATTTATAATAATAGTAAAGAGATCCTTCGAGAAAGAAAATTCAGAATTACTATGAAATACTTGAATTTTCACGACTGTATTAAATTGACTGACAAACATAAAAGCATTACTTTCCTACTAGTGTTTATATTTTATTCGCGAAACTTAATATTTATAGCAGCATACAAAATATACAGATTTGAAAAATTAAGAGCGTGGGCCTATATAGATAAGTGTAAGTTAACAAAACAATAAGGAACACGAGTAAAGTACAATAATTTAAACAGAACATCAGTATGATAGATAGTATGGAGATAAAACGTTGTTGGCCTGTTTCTCGGGTAGTGCATGGTCTTCGGAATCGATTCGACAATCGACATCCTCGGAATCTTCCACCGGTGACTTGATGAGCTCATTAACGTACGACTCAACGGCTGGTGGAATGCGGACGGCCACGTCGGGCAGGGAGCTGAGGAATGCGATCTCGATCATAGTTGGGCGACTTGCGTAGATCTCGTCTATCATGTTGATGTACCAGTACATCAAAGGCTCCAAGTGATTCATTCTGGCTTGGGCAAAGACGACACCTGCCTGTTCGCCATGCTGATGGGGATCGACAAAGGCGGCGATCGAGGTGCGCAGATCGAGGCTGATAATCACAGTGCGGCTGTCGGCGATTAGGGCTGCAAATAGATGGGTGGGAACTTCCCACTCTTCATCGGGCTGCTGGAAGATCTTTAACGATGTGTAAAATATACGAGAAAGCTGCTCGCTGATGCTGCTGAAGCATCTGCCGTCTATGAAAACTTGTGTATAGAACCATTCTTCCAGCTGAAAGTCAATATCTTGATGCAGAAGTATTGTCAAAATCGCATCCGGAATGTTGATATTCAGAGATTCCGAGATCAGATCGTGATAAACTTTGTTGCCACCATTAATTGAATTGCCAAAGACTTCCCAAGCAACTGACGGTAGCTCTGTCACTTTCTGGCTAAAGGCCAATGTCTTATTTATCTTGTTCGCAACGATCAGTGAGATCAAAGTACATGAATTGCTGCCACTGTCTTGATACTCCCCAAACCGGGATTGGCAAAAGTCCGGCGGAAACCACCAGATGCTTACACGGTTCACCTGTTCATAAGTTGTCATTTTATTTGCTCGGCTAACCGGGAGCAATCGGGAACATCTGTTTACTCTAAAATTCTTGAGCTTAACTCAAAGTCATGAAGAATTGGAATTATTTTAAGAAATATATATGAATTGTAATTTTCACACTTGTAACTTTTATATTATTGAACTAGAAAGAGAAATGTGTGAACCAAAAATAACTGAGTGACTAGATCAGGATTTTTCTTAAATTTCCCTTGATTAAAATAATAAGAATGACATTTTTTTTGTAAGGAATTTATATATTTTAGTAGGAAATGTTATAATAGCATTTAAAATACGAAATATGTATATTGTGCTTACATATTCATCTACGTTCTCCCAATATAATTACAATATTAATTATCATTTTGTTTATATTTAATCGTATAAATATATATAAATACAGTAGGTGAAAAATGTAGATATAGTGTGTAGATTTAAAATATGTATTTTATATAATTTTAATATATCTCTCCTATGGATCTCGACAAAGAGGTTGAGAATTTAAAAAGCGGTAAAGATAAAAGTTAAAGTTAATTTTTCTAAGTCTTACACATACACATACACAAACATATAAAGATCAAATAGGCCTTGAAGGAACTAGATACATTGAAGACAAATGGCATAGTATTCAGTTTGAAATTGTTAAATGCAAGACAGCAAACAAACTCGAAAGTGTGATGAAAAGTTCAATAAAAAACGAACATGAATGATTTCGGTCGATATTCATAAGTACATGAATAACACTGAGTAAGTAAAAAGGCTTAGTGGGTCTTAACTCAATTGCACTGACTTGGTCCATTGGATGTGAGCAAAGGCATTGAACTGAATTCGAAGTGCTGCACAGTGGGCGATTCGGGCTCGCTAGCGGCATTTAATTCAAATTTTCAAATTTGAAAAAGCGTTGATTTTTTTTTACAAATTGATAACAGATACTTTGATTAGATTTTTGGAGCTTTTTTAAAAGCTCTCTGATCAGCTGATCATCAGCTGTGAGCTGTCAAACACAGCATATGCTGCATCAAGCGCTTTACAAAATTTTTTCTTTGTTGTGCGCATTCACTTCGAGTCTCTGGGAAATGTGGAATCTTTACTTATTGTATTACAAGTTTGGTTTTTTCAAATCTTCAAGGTATGTATTACATAGAAAATCAGTGTTTGTGACCGGTCTATAAGTGTGTTGCTTATAAAACGTAATGGTAATTAAGTGTATTAACAACGAGTCAACAGTAGCGTACACCTGTCTTTCGTGGAGTAGAACTATACTTGATTCACATGGATTCAGTCTAATTTTTATTTTATCTGGAAGTTGGAATCATTGTGCGTCCAAAATGTCCAATATGAATTGCTACTACCTGCTACCCTTCCTACTACGGCACTTTTTAGGCACAATGTCAGTCGAAAAACGGACACTTTTCTTAGTATGGCATGAAGAAGCGATCCCAACCTCACCATGGAAAACTTTGTATTTGATACTGTTCTGAAAGGCGTTAACTATACTCAGGAGGAGAAATGCGAGATTGGCAAAAAGCTGCGAAATTTCACTAGCAGGCTTGTCGTAAAGTGGAAAAATTGTCGAAGAAATAAGTTGTTTTTTGAAAATGACAACAAGGAATGGCTAGATACGCCGATAGTATTGATAGATAGATCAGCTTCCGAAAATGTTGGACGTTGATATCTTCATTGTCTTCGATATCGTCTGCAAAAAATATTATTATGGATGAGGATGTGAAGAGCTTGCTTTCAATGAAGCATATGGATATGTGTGATTCTGAAGATTCCGATTCGGAATAATATATTTTTTATCGTTTTCAAAAAAATATTGATTTACCAAATTTGTTTAATGAAGTTTAAAAAAAAAATTAAAATTAAAAAAATTTTTTTAAAAATAAAAAAATAAAAAAAAAATTACAAAAAAAAAAAAATGGTTTGAAAAAAAATTCTTTGATTTTTTTCTGAGCAGTGAAAAAAAACCGACTGAAGATATCTGTTTTCGTTTGGAAGTTATTAATTAAATGCCGCTAGCGAGGCCCAATCGCCCACTGTGTGCTGGGGAATTTTCTAACTAAATTATTGATGGAGTGAAATCGCTTTCGCACTGCACGAATGATAAAAACTTTTGTCATTTGCTTTATCACGATCGTTGTGCAAGTTAATAGAATGTGAATACGCTCTCTTCTAGGTCGGCCACTGCATGTTTACACTCGCATGCATTTAAGTATGTATTCAAATAAATTCAAAATATCTACAATTTAACGCACTATAAAACTAATTAATATTGCCACAAGCTAAAAAAGATGTATAATAATTATGATAGTTACAAAAAAAACAAAAAAAAAACAATACGAATTAAATAAAATTAAAGAAGGGCAAAATAAAGTGACAAACAAAATGGATGATCGAGTTAGTGAACCGCCTGTTCAGTTGATGATGATCTCCGCCGGCGGCAGAATGTTATCGCCATGAAGACAATACCAAATGCTGGAGTACCAAATGGTTCGATCGACCCACTCGCTGCCCGCCAGCACATGGCCGATGTACGGAGCATCACGCGATCTGCAACCGAAACGAGTAAATTACTTGAGTTTATGCAACAATTTGTGAGCAGTTTACCTCATAATTTGTGCCTGAGTGCGCTCCACAAATGTGATGGCCCAGCTCCAGGGAAAGTCGCGCTTGCGCTCACAGCCCAAATATGCCGTGGAGCTGTGCAGGAATATTTCCCGTACAATGGTCGTCTTATCGTTCTTATCCTTTTTGGACACAACAATTTTGCCATCGCGCAGCTCACACTGCAGCGTCTTGAAGGACTTGGTGCGATAGTCGGCGAATCGCAGCTCCTTTCCGGGCGTCACAGTCGCCAGATTCTTGACGGCGCGTTGCACCTCGCGCAGCATCTCAATCGGTCGCACCACCAGATAGTTGTGCTTGCGATCCTCTTCCGGCCAGTACGACCAGTTCAATATGACGTCGAACACCTTGGCATCGTGATGCAGCGGTCGCTCCAGGCTGTCGTTCAATATGACCTCGTACAGCGTCAGTTGATGTGTCGGCAGTCGCATTTTCTGCGAGTATTCGCGGCACAGTTCGTAGGCCGTTTTTGTTGGCGAAATTGTCGCATTCACCTGCGTCTTCTCCTGCAAATAGATCGAGATCGTTAAGAGTCCATCTTATTGTAACAACAAAGAAACGTTTATATTTGAGGAGAACTAAGTATATTGTAAACTTGTGGACGGTGCTACAGTCGAGCATACTCGACTGTCGGAGACCCCGTTCTTACTATGGAAAAGCAAGCACTGCTTAAATCAAATTATATAAATCGCTATTGGTTCAGATATCTTAAACAACAAATAAGTTCTTCTTACTAAGACTTGACGTTCGACTCATGGTTCCTATGGCAGCTATATGATAAAGGGGTCCGATCCAAAATCTAAAACAAACTCGATCTGCTTGCAATATAGACGAACCGACATACCAGGTTTGGAGTCTCTAGTCTCTGAGATCTAGGCGCTCTAACAGACGGACATGGCTATATCGACTCGGCTGTTGATGCTGATCAAGAATATATATACTTTATGGGGTCTGCCACGCCTTTGTTTTTTGTGTCAAAGTTAAAAAGACCCCTGTACTTTTCTTAAGTACTGGGTCTAAAAAGTCAAATGTTAGCCAAAGTTGCTCAAAGATAACACCACCTTTAAAACTAAGAGTCCAGTTTACATACAAGCATACGGACAGAGTTTAATAGGTATATTGACGCAGGTCCAGGAATATGTATTGTATTCTTTATGGGATCCACCTCGTCTGTTTGTATGACAATATTATAGTGCAAAATGTCGATAAACTCACCTCTGTTGTATTATCGGGATTGGGATTTAGACTGATCCAGATTTTAATATCACCCGACTGCTTCACAGCATCCTTGAGCGTCTCCGCGGCTGCATAATATTTTTGCAGGCACATCAGCATCGCTTGCTCTTTTTTCTGAATATTAAATGAAGCAGAGAATAAAAGTGTTAGAGAGCAAGAGATCATTTCGAGTGAGAGAAACATAACTGATAATATAATCATTAGTATCTGAAAAGATTCTAAGCTTGGATATCAATTAAGACATTTTAAGATACAGTTTTGAATTTAGATTATAGAAATTTGGAGTATTACCATTTCATCGGCGCTGCAGGGAAATAGATTCTTGTAGAGCACAATCAGATCGCTGAGAACATCGGCCTCCTTTTGTGAGTATATGAGTTCGTCGCACTGTAAGCAACGAGATCAAAGTCAAGGCTAATGGAGGTAAATGTAATGATGAACTGACCTTCTTGGCCAGCAGAGTGGGACCCCAAATCATGGTTAGATTCTGTATGCTCATTTTGTTCTTCGACTGCTGCGAGCTGATGAACACCAAGTGGCCGACAATGCGACGCAGTGTCTCGTGCTCAATGGTGCTGAGGCGGCCAAGGAGCTCCCTGTAAATGGGTATCTTCTCGGAGGCGACCGCCAGCTCGGTGACAAAGACAAAGCTGTCCGTGAGCTTGCCAAGCAATCGCTCTGGCAGATCACGCATGAAACGCTTCAGCACATTGGCCACGTCGTGCTCATTGTATTCGTTGCGTGTAATCTCCACGTTGAAGGCGTCGGCACGGAAGGCGCTCATCAGCTTGTGCATCGAATTCTCCGATCCGGACTTGCGATAAATGCCCTCCGACATGGAGCCATGTATGTAGACAAAGTTGATGCACTTGTCCACTATGACGGGGACATCGTAGCGCGTCAACTGCTGATCGCCCAGCGTGAATCCGTTATTGTGGGCCACCTCCCGGATAATGTGGCGCCAGATCTTTGTTTCCCGTGCCGAGCTCATGATCATGTACACCGAATATGGCGGGCAGTCGATCATCAGCAGTGGACCGCTCTCCACGTGCAGATTATCAATGGACTCGTCGCTCTCCTTCAGAACTGACAAGCAGAAAGAGAACGACAGATCGGGTTAAAGCGAGACGGGTATAACATTTGTACAGATAAATAAATAAATAAACAAAAATCCATGCCCTGAAACTACATTTGAATATAAAATGGATAACGGATTGTTTTCAAATATGTTGGCAACGCCATTCGGATAAATGTGGGCATTGTTGCCATCTAAGCAATTTGTCAGGTGGTAACATCGCAATTTCAAATCAATCAGGGGTGCCACAGAAATCGCTTTCGCTTGAATTTCACATCAATTTCAATCCGCTGTGCGACAGGCCAACTCGCTGAATAATTTTGCGCGGGACAATGTAGCGCTAAATCCAGCGATGCCACATTTTTGTCAGAATTCGAAGTAAGGTATTTAACAAAATATATGGAACCACCTCTGTTTTCCTTAAATTAAGCTATACAAAAAATTGCTCTTTTGAGGGAAAACAAGTTTTACCGAAAAATTCTTTTACTTATTGTGCAATTTGTGAAAGCATTTGTCACGAAGAGTTGCCAGACTAATGGCAGACAGTTGCTAGAGTTGTCGAGTAACATTTATTTTGTCGCGCCAATAACTTTTAAATTTTTTTAGCTAAACAAAATCAACTATTATATAAATAAATTAAATTATATAAATTAAATAAGAAACAAATTAAAAACTTATGATTCTCAAATGATAAACTTAAAAAAGTTACTAAACAAACCCTTGGGTAATTTAATCTGAGAAGGTGTCAACCCTTAGCAGCCTAGTTCGAAAAGAACTGGTGAAAATGCTAAGAAAAAAAAATAAATCTCTCGAAGTTCTGTGGCACCTCGGAAATTTCCGTGCGGAAATGCTTTCAGCGGAATTCTATTTCGCTAGAGATTTCCGTGGCACCCCTGTATATTTGGAGAACAGGCGTGATACACACATGCATATGTAGTTATTTTGTACTTTTTGAGTACAGGGTCCAATTAAGTCGGATCTACTCACCGATGCAGCGCGCTTTTCTTAGATCCATTTTCTCGACATTGCCGTTGGCCTCGCTGACAAAGATGAGGCGACGCTGACTCTTGCGGAGCACCAGCCACGTGCCGCTCCACTCGGAGGTGATGGAATTCTGAGGGAAGACCAGATCAGAGATCAGTTACATGTGACGCGATAGGACAAGGTGACGGGAGTGATGGGCTGTTTACCTTTAGGTAGCACCAGCCGGCGCGATAATAGTGGCAGGTATACTTCACGGGCACACTGTGGGTGAGGCTCTCGAGGATCTTCTGCATCCAGACGCCGCGCTCGGACTCCTTGCCAACGCCGTAGAGATGGGCGACGCGCTGCTGCTTGACATTGCCGCAGGCATTGCTGGTCATCAGAAGATTGGGATTGGAGGACATGTTGTCGGAGGAGGACGAGGTGGAGGCGCTGTTCTTTGGCTGCGACGTGGTCAACTCGAAGCAGTAGAAGTGTGTGGCGCTGTCCGTGACGCGACTGTTGCTGACGCACTGCAGCGTCGTGATGGCCTCCAGGGGTATCAGCTCCCTGGGCGTCTTCATCTCCTGATCGAGGTACGTCTGGAACTGTCGATCCCGCAGTATGGCCTTGCGGTTCTGCATCTCCTTCAGTATGTCCTCGACCACGCCCGAGGGAAACCGCACCAATGGCCCCTCGTAGCGCACCAGCATCGGCGACAGACTCGGACGGGGCACCATCTGCAGGGCCACCTTCAGGTCCGATTGCCGCTGGGCGGTGCTCTTGAAGCTCGCCCGACGCATTGCATCCATGCGCAACTTGACATTCGAGATGGCGTTCATTGTCTGCCGGAAGCGTGAGCCGAGTGTAGATCTCGTCTCGGAGCTGCCTGCCGCTGCTCCTGCTGCTGACGTGGATGCCGAGTGCTGAGTGCTGCTGAGGGCCACCGGCTGCCCATCGCCGCCAATGGCCTCCAAGTAGGTGGGCGGACTGTCGCCCTCAATGTGCGTCTTGTCGCCGACAAACCAATTGGTTCGATTACGCGACGGCGCCGCCAGATCGACAACTCCACTCGTCGTTGGCTTCTCCTCCAGCTGACAGAGGTATGGCTGGGTGCGTTTCTCAAAGGCTTCCTCCTCATCCAGCATGTGCTCCATGCTGTCGCTGAGCAGCTGCGCATTCTGGTGCACAATCTGCGGCTGACCGCGGCCAGCTCCACTTGCTCCCCCCGATCCCAGTCCCGATCCCTGTCCCTGTCCCGCTCCCGTTGCTGTTGCACTGGAAGTGGAAGTGGCTGCTGGTGTGACTTCGCTGCGACCATCCTCTTCGGAGGTGCACATGCTCACATCGTCCTGCTCCCGCTTGATGGTCCCATAGGTGTCCTCCTCGAGCAGATGCTCCAGCAGCAGCAGCTCGTTGCTCTTGTTGGAGCGGGCAAGCGTCGAGCATTTGCTCATCAGCGGATCAAACTCCTCGATGAGCTCCGCGGGAGGCGGCGGCGGTGTCGTCATAGTTGCTGACCAGCCGCCGACGGCGCCATCGTTGCTGTCCAGCTCCCCATCCTCACTGATGCAGGCCAGTTCCAGCTGCGGCGTCAGCAACTTGCCGCGACTGGTGCTGCTGGTGGCCATCTCGAATAGTTTGCCATAGGTCGCCTCCTGGTTGGCGTACAGCGGTTCTGGCGAGGAGCATGACTCGCATTGCGCCTCCTTCTCCGCCTCCATCTCCACCTGCAACGACGCACGCCCCTCGGCGGGCTCCGCCTCGTCGCCGTAGAACTGCCAGGAGTCGCTGCGCTCGGGCTTCGGAGCACGTGCCTCCTCGGCGGCAATGCTTGCGGAGATCAGCAGCGATTCTTCGCGCTCCGCAGCAGCTGCCGCCCGATTGAGCTCTTGAAGTTCCGCGGAATCCACATTGGGTCGACGCAGCTGGATATTCTCGTAGTTCTTGCAACGCTTGCGCCGCGCTGGCGGCTGCAGTGCGTCCAGCTGCTGGGAGAGACGAGGCGGCGGAAAGGCGGGCATGGGCAGCTCTTCGCCCGTCGACTCGCCGCTGCTCGACTGACGCTGCTGCTTCTGCTGGACCACTTGGGCTGCTTCCAGTGCCACATTCTTGGCAAGCGGCACTGGAGGCGTGGGTCGAGCACGCAGAGCTTCGTCGTAGCTGGGAGGTTTCGCCTTGGCCTTGGCATGGGGTTTGGGCTTGGGCTTCGGTTTGGGCTTGGGGATCTCGTAGACAAGCTCCTGGTGCGGCAGCGGAGGAGGCGTCTTAACCCCGCTGAGATCCGTGTGCCCGCCACCGGCCGCATTCCGATGCAATGGACTGCTAAACTGTATGGTATTGAAGACGTCCGTGTTGGGCATCGTGCGACGTCGATCCAGCTCCATTTGCTTCTCCAGATCGTTCACGGAATCGAGGGTTGTGCCTTGTTCCGTCGCCTTGTCCCGCCTGCCCAGCGAAAAGTTGGAGCCAAAACGTTTCCCGGCGTGCCTCAGGCGACTGCCGGCATCGGCTCCCAGGCTGCTTATCGCCTCCGTGGAGCTCTTCAGATTCCTGTCAATGCGCTTCTTGGCTCCCTTGGCCTTGAAGGCGACACGCTCGCCAATCGCCTCGCCGAGTAGCTTCGATGTGTTGCCGAGCGAACGCAGCAAATTTCTATGAAATATTCAGAGATTCAAGAATCCGATTGGTATTTTGGGTTTATTGAGACGAATCGAGGTAAGTCCCAGATTTGGGTTAGTAGAAAGACGCCTACAACAACGTTGTTAGTTCCCCAACACAAAAAGCAACAAGGCGAACGTTCGTCTCCAACATTCGAGCGCCAACTGATCGCGAGGATCCTGCGCCAGTTCCCACACTAAAACCAAACGGAACTGCTGCCATTGATCTTGAAAGACGACCGACTATATTTGGACCGAGTCGACAGGGAAACGAAGTGATTAATGCCTCGGCGGAAGTTGAGGTCCCAAGTCACCGAGAAAGTCTATAAATAGAGCGAGCATTGCGTGAAATTGAAACGGATCAGTGCGAAGGCGCCTGCCAGCTATAGATAGCTGTAGATCGTGCCACATTTGGGCAATTCCTCGGTTGAGCAGCCCCAGCTGTCGCTTGGATTCATCCCCCTTCCAACTAAACGAGAGAAGAACCCTCACAAAAGAAGCATCTGACTTGAATCTGTTTACTGATTGCATCGCAGATCAATGTCCAATGTAAATGGCAGAAGTCAAGGATCATTGATCACTGATCAAGTAAACAACAGTGTATTACTCAACGCTTCTTCAATATGCATCTCTTTATCAAATTAAAGAATTAAGTCTTGAAATCTGCGAATATTTCAGACTCTGATCAGTTAAACGAGTAAGATCGCTTTTCTAAGACAACATTCAAATTTATCCTTATATTAAAAAAAAATACTCGATTGATATTGAATTTTAGGTAAATGGAAAAGTTGAATAAGAAAAACTTTCTTGAAGTAAACAAACACAAATTTTTAAAGCAAAAGCAGCGAATAAATCACAAAAATTTTTAATTTTTTTCCCAAGACTAATTTTTAGACAATCAGAAAAATTTGCGAGTTAATTATAGAATCAAATTTGTAAAAATCTAAGAAAATCTATGAATTTTACTGATATTAAAATCAAGGAGATCTATAATATACTCGTCATTAATTTGTTATTTATTTAAAAATGATATGTTTCGAAAAAGCGATAAAAATTCCTCTCGATTAAAAATTACATATATTTAATTCGGATTAAAAATTAGTGAATTATTTCAATATTTAGAGGCAAATAAAAACAGAGCTGCCCACTCACTTGTAGAGATTTGGGAGTGCAACCCAGCATTTTGTATTCCTAAGAAACTTTTTCAAAAATCATATATGTAAATGAGATCGGCTTAAATGTGTGTTTAATTTAATCAATATACTGTGTATGTATGTACATAGTTTGAGATGTAACCATGACCACGGAAATCTGTGTTTCTTTTTATGTATTTGTGTTCGTTGTGCATTCCAAAAACTACTTAGGTGTAAAGTAAATAATTTAATAATTCTATTGGTTTCTACTGAGTTATTTACCGGATCCGAACCATTTTGGATTAGTTGGGAGAAGTGCGAATACTTAAAAGTAGTTGGAAAACCATTGGGGAAAACAAGAGGTAATTAAAAAGACACCAGAGAGTCGTAAAGTAGTGAAAATCAAAATGAAAAATTGTTGGAACAGTTTACTTGTCATCGTCACAGCTCGCGGAAAGCTCCGACGGATCGGACTTCACTTCCACTTCCGCCTCTGTTTCAGTTTCAGTTTCGGTATCGGTATCGGTTTGATCGGGATGATCCTGATCGTGATCATCCTCTTGCTCACCCCCGACTACGTACCCGGGTGACGGAGACTTGAACTTGCCGCTCTGTGAGCTCTCGCTGCAGTCAAGCGACCCATCGGAGGTGTACCGCGAATCATCATCCAGCTGGCCATTGGCGCCGATGCTCGTTGTCGAGAACTCGCTGGAGATGGAGCAGCGATCGGGTCGACGTCGCTCCTGCTCGATATTCAATGGCTTCGAGGGCACCTGAGGCGCTGCACGCAGCACTCGATTTGGTGATTTGCTCGCCTGCAGATCCTGCGGATCTTCTCCTGCCTCCTTCTTCTTCTCCTCCTCCACCTCCTGCTCTTCCTTCTCCTGCAGGAGCTCAGCGCGTGCTCGTTGTCTGGGCGCAGGTTTGGGCGTGGCATACAAGGGCTCGACGGGCACATTCTCATTGGCATCCGGACCATAAATCGGCTGCTCTACATTTACCTCCTGCAGGATGAGTTTGTTGTGGCTGCTCGACGGCAGCTTTTTCTCCACACAACTTGCATGTAAATTCTCTGCATTGATGTTCAGCTTTTTGCAGGCACTGTTACTGTTGTTGTTATTGTTGCTGATGTTGTTGTTGATATTGTTGTTGATATTGTAGTTGCGATTAGTGTTGCTCGGATTGTTGTTGTTACTGCTGCTGCTCCTCACATTGATCTCGATGTTCTCATAGTTGGCGGTCCGCGTCTCCGGATAGAGACGACGCGGAGCCGGCACGGGACGTGCCTGCGTCCCCGCCTCTTCCATGTCCAAGCCCTGAAAGCAAACCAGAGAGCGAAAAGAAAAGAGTTTGGCATAAGCAAGAAATTGATATATACAAAAGACAGATTCAAGCAACGAATCCGATTTGATACCTATTTATTTATTTTCCCATTTTCATTTAAGAGATATTTGTAGTTATAACATGTCCACATACAGAATAGTTGATCGAGGCAAATATAAACTTAATTTCACATAGTTATGTATAATAAAATATATGTAAAAATGTATATATTTGTAATGACATATTGCACACATATGTAAATGATAAGTCTATTTAATTTTAATTTTTGTTCAAGTGTTATTAAACTTTATTCGGACTAAGCAAATATACACATTATTTCGCAAAATGTAACAAATGTAGTAAAATATGTTACATATTCGGTCTCTGCAGGAAAATGAAGAAGTTGATTGGTAATTACAAATGGGCGACATTTAAACAGTTCATTTATTAGATGTTATTTAAGAAGTAGCGATAATTTGATACACATTCTTTAAAATCTTTGAACTTCCTTTAAGTCTAATGTAATTGTTTTCATTGAAGATTAAGAGTTTGGTTTTCTTGAACAACCAATTGCCAAATTCTTAAACAGTATTATTATTATTATTATTGAATAAACAGAGAAAAACATTTTGTAAAATACAACTGAGGCTTTCAGCTTGATCACCACGAGAGGAAATCTCTTTGAAGGTAAATTGTTTGATTTTAGAATATATGCAAACACGTGCAAAATTATAGGTTTTTGACTGTTTTAACTTTGGGCATTTCTACCTACACTGGGGAGAATCCGAACCAGAGCCGTTAGCCATATGCAGTAACGGATTTAATTACCTGAGTTTAAAAATGAAGGCAATCTCAGGTCAGATTGCAAGTTGCAAATTGATTCTGTTACCTGTTGCGTATAAAAGTGGCAGCTGATTTGTGGCAGTGACACAGTTAACCAGATCAGTTCAGCGATATAACATGCAACAGGTCGCAAGGTGCAACATCTACCAGATACAGTACAACCTCTTGGAACTCTTGGTGTGTCTGCTGACGCGGTTATTCGATAAGATCTTTAGCGGCACATCGACAGTGGCAGCAATCACAGAGATGCATCTCGACCAAGTGGAGCAACAACATCGCCCGCACGCACCACAACAACAGCAACAACAACAGGTCTCAAAATATGCTAAAGTGGAGCTGTTGCATCGAATGCTCGTGGCACAACAGTTGCAGCATTTGGAGCAGCGTCGTCTGATGCGACTGGCTCTGGAACGACAACAACGACAACAACGGCAACAACAACAACAACAACATCAACGGCGCCCTGACTTAGAGTTGAGTAATTAAAGGCCGTTTTTAATTTAAGTTAGTTTAAGTTTATTTAGCATATTTAAGTAGAAAATTACCTTAGAAAGAAATCAGAAAAAAGTGACCAATAAATTTGTGCAAATACTGCAAAAAATACACATGAAAGCGAACTGAATTTGCAAAGTCAACAAAGCTGGGCGAAAATGACAGACACGTGTTTCCTTTAGCCGTCTTCCGCTGGCCAATTACTCCAGCAACAACAATCGATATGCTGTAGACATCATTAATTGCCCATTTGGCTTTCACTTTCTTCTTTTGATCGCTTACGATCTTTGCCCCTTTGTGTCTCTCTCTCTCTCTCTCTCTCTATTTTTCTTTGTCTGTCTCTGCTTTCTCAGTTCTCTCTGTTTAGCCGAAAGCACTACAAAAGAAGAGACTTCAATAATTGCACTTTAACTTGGCCAATGCAATAAGAAAGCCAACTGTAAGAAGTCATTAATGATACGTATCAACATTTGTACAATTTTATTCACATAAATGGAGAAGCAAGATTCATTGCAGCTTATTCTTAGCCATAGAGTCTGAAAGAAAGACGCAATATATTCATCCCATTACACTTCTTATACCCTACCAAAGTCTGCTATAAGTTTGTAAGGAAATTAAAACCCTTACTTAATATAGCCCTACTCTGTATATGAAAACTCAAGTTTCAAACATCCCAGAAACAGTCCAACGCGACCAAAAAATTCACATCTTGCGAAATTCTCTTTCAGAAATATATTTAAATTATGTATTTAAGCAATATACGCTCGAACAAATTCATTAGGATGAGCATATTGATTTTACATTGGAATAAATTCACTTTGTATATATTTTGGTCCATTTTCTTAAAAATTGACATCTAAAATGGACCGTTTGTATTTTAACGATTACACTAAGGAGGACAGTAAGATATTAACATGAACCATTTTAATTCTTGGAAATATATAGAAGGTTCAATTTAAAACAAATTTTTTCAAGCTGTTTCGATATATAATTTAAAAAGAGAGATAGAAAAAACATAAATATGTTATTTAAAAAAATGTTGCGTGCTATCCGTATCGTGCGACACTTGTGTTCACGTCGTTTGCTAAAAAACCATAAACTTAATTGATTTAAAATAAGTTATTTATGCATTCTATTACTCACAGCTTTCATTTAGATATTGGATTTTGCATGCTTTATTATGCATAATTCGCTAAAAGCTACAAATGAAATGGAAAATTTAAAAGTAACTTCCATTTTGTGTAGCGTGCGCTAGACAACATTATGAACAATTATTTCGCAAAAACTTTAACTTTAACTAACTTTAACGAAATTATATTTTATGCTATTCGGAAGTACACTTAAATCCGTCTTAGCACTATACAAAAGTTGACTGTTCATCTTTCGAAAGCCCAAAAGATGTTTATATTTTCATCTATAAAAACGTACGAATATTAAGTGCGACACGCAGGATTAGCCAATAAGCAAAATAGTGTACATTTCAATAATAATTTGCAAGGTTTTTTTATTATTATTTTTTTTTAATATTTTGCATGTCGAGGATTGTTTGCTGTTTTATCTCAAATTTAATTCAATTTGCATGTCAAGCAAATGCAAATGTAAAGCCAAATATTTATTTTATAGTCACAAAATAAATGCCCTTTCGCTTTGTTAATGCTGAAAGTATTGTCAGTAATTATCCAATTACAATCTATAATTTGATATCAAATTTATTTGGTTGGAAAATAAATTGATTAAATTGTTTCAAGTTTCCTATATGCTCTTCTAATGTCTAGATATCGCCAGCATCGTCTGGAATTTGATGGGAACCACACGCATACTCGTAAAGTCGGGATTGGACACCAACTGTCCATTCCGTGGGAGGGACTTGATGGAGCTCATGTTATTGTTATTGCTATTGTTGCTGTTGTTGCTTAAGTGGCCAGCACTTCAAATGAAAGTTGTTCTGCTCAGCTGGCTCAATGATGTTGTTTACAAAATTAAATGAACTTGTTTCTTTGTTATTGCTACAAGTTGGATGAACTTGCAACATGGTGCATCTGTTGCACCCCTGAATCATGGAGCACAAAGGGATTGACATCGACATCGACATCGACATCGGCTATCGAATCAGTCCAAGTGCGGCACACAGATACGATAATAAATATATAGTCGTTATTCAGACAGTGCCACAGCATGGGGAAATATTTTCTAGGAACCCGAGAATTCATCCGCCGCCTACTCGACCAAATCAAGTCAATTTGATGATTAATCGGAAAGCTGCTTCGGGCAAATGCTCCACTCTCTCACACTCAAAGGTCCCAGTGAATCAATGCTATACTATAATATACTATGTATTATATTATACACGTATATATAAATATGCATGTGTACACACACCACATACTGCATGTATGTATAGCGATATGTGGTTACATTTATAGTGTCGGCATTGCGATAACAACAACGACATCGCCGCCGACGGTTGCGACAATTATAAATCACGTATAAGTCATGAATGGGCAGCTCATCAAATTCATTAACCGTCCAAAGTTAAGCCAAATAATATTGTGATATATTGGTCAATTCAAAATTTTAAAATACAACAGCTTAGCATTACTTCAATTGACAATTTGGCGGGTAGAATATCTAATTACTACGAAATTAAATGTTTTTGCTCGCCTGTTTAAAGAAATTGAATATTTAGCACAAGGTGACAACTCTGAGCAGCTGGAATAGCTGAGAGTAACACTAAAAAGTAGTTCAAGTCCACAATCCAAATGGTCCCCTAAAGAATATATACATATGTTTGTATAGTATATACATTTACATATTTAATACTAGAGTATCAACGAATAGATTATAATCGTATTTCTAGAACAAATGAATGCATATTGAATAATATTATTATAGAATTATTCTATTCGGTCATCGAACTAAGAAACAAATGCCCAAAGGTATTGCATCATTATCTTTATTATCTATAAGAGTTTAAAAATTGATCTATTTGTTTGAAAAAAATGTAAAAAAAGATTGAAGATTTTTTAACGAAAATGATATGTATCATTTATATGTATACTTCAAATTCTTAAACCGACTTGGCTTTCGAGTTGAACTGACAGCTTTAATCAAGAGCCATGAGTAAATATTGTGGAATTATTCATTCTGTTATTATCAGAGGACATGACAAGTACTAGGAGCTCAGACCGCAAGCTGAGTAGCTGCTCTTATCAGTCGATTATAATGAAAATAACAGAATAAAAGTTCACTGTTTTAAATAAATCTGGGAATACAAATGGCACAAGTGTTCCATAGATTTCAAAGAAACCAAGGAAGAAAGGTTTTTTACATATGTATGCAAATTTAAATTTTGACTCAGTCCGATTTCAACAAAGTTTGGTCAAGTTGTGTACGACAAAAGCAACCGCATAATCTATTTGTACACATATTTGAGTTTGTCACTCCTTCCTTTATTGCGTTGATTTATTTTCAAATGAATATCATTCAAACGAAAAACTAATTCTAAGTACAATCATCACTTCCCAGCGATCTCAAATTGTGCCGAATTGCAATATCGAGAGCTTTGTACTTTGAAATAATGTTCGTGGACTTTTCATTCGATGTCATCGGTCAATCGAGTATTTGGTATTTGTTTAGCTCGCTTAACGATCGAATGTCTTGTTGGCCAAACTCATCACTGTATATATAGTACATGGAGCAGTTCCATAATTTCGCTTTTCATTGTGCCCCTTAGTCATGCTTTGCTCAAATTTACACAGACTTTTATACCCATGCATTATTATTGCCATTATTATTATGGAGACTAATTGAGCATAGTTCCGTGAGTGAAAATGTTCGCTAAATGAACAGCTTTTCGGTGTTGAACATTTTTTTAGTAAATAGAGTTTTATTATGAAGGGGCCCCTCGTGGGGCGGATGGCCAAAGAAATCTTTCGCTTTGATTGGGAAATCGAAATGGGAATGGAAATGGAAATGGGCATGGGCATGGGAGAGAGGGAGGTGAATCACTTGCCCTTCCATTTCACGGCCCTTGTTTACGCAATTATTATTGTTATTGCTGCGTTTTGCATATTATAGCACTTTCAATACATTCATTGTTTCAATTTGTGAATCATTCACAGTACATACATATGTATGTAAGTTCATAAGTAAGAATTTATAATTTTCTGTTTATCTGCCGGCAAAAGACGCTGATGTGGCAGGAATTCGAGTTGCATTCCAAGCAACTCGATAAGGATGTCAATGAACGTGAATATCGCGGATTAGAGCATAAGAAGAGGTAGAGAGAGAGGGAAAAGTTTAAATTTATGCCGAGTTGCATGCTCAAATGTCACTGCAAGTGTAAATATGCATTGATTCAAATAATTTGTGAGATAATTTAAAACTTGAGAATTTAAAACTCAAATATTGGCAGTTGAATGTGAATTCCACTCTGTACTTTAATGTTTATTTTATAAGTATGGCAACGCAATGTGGCTTTTATTGTAAAAAGGGAATCTCCCGAATTGTAAAAAGAGAATTCTTCAATCAAAATAATTACAATTCTGACAATTGACAATCTGTTTATCTGTTGGTTGAAAAGGATTGACTTATTTGAAAGATTTGCTGATCTTTGACCGAAATTCAAGTATGTACACTCACGTCTTATCGATTCATTCTCAAAGCATCGATTTCCAACTTGTTCGACGGCATTTTTTGTCGTAGTTTTCAATGATTTGGATTTGATTTATATACGCGCCGGCGCAGACAACATTAAAATGCAACCAGCAACGTGAAGAGAGACTCCACAAAGAGAGAGAGAGAGAGAGAGAGAGAGAGAGAATGGTAGAGAGAGCTGAGAGGAGTGCATGCGTTACTTGATTAGCTGACAAAGAATTACAAAGCTCAAATGTAACTACAAATACATTTACATATGACATGTGTACATGTACATATGTATGTATGTATGTATTAATTTATGGGTGAGTGTGTGAGACACTACTATACGCTGTTCAGTTGGAGGCAACGTGTCGCAAATGGTGACCCATCTGGTTTTTGGGCTTGTCAGCCAGTTGTCTTTGTTGTTGTTGTTGTTGTTGCTGTCATTGTTATTGCTTTTGCTGTTATTGTTGTTGTTCTTGTTGTCTGCAATTGTGCTTTGTTTCCACAACAAGTTGAAAAGTTGAGTGAGTCGCATCCAAGTGACAAACTTTATCGATATGTTTTTCATTTGATACTCTTTAAAAATTACTGAAAACTATGTTTATGTCCAAAAGCGATAATCTTGGAGAATTTAAGGCATCCCACTTCATACTTTCATAGACCATATTGAGCTGACAATTATCATTTAATTAAAAACAAATATTTAAAAATGTTATCTAATCATTTTTAAAGTTTCATTGTGCAGTGAAGCCATAAATTAAGGTATCTTGTACATTGAATATGAAATCATTACATGTTAGTTAGCGACACATAAGTAATTAACAGGGTATCTTCCAGTCGATCATGTTAGTTTGTATTGCTTTCTCCATTGCGAAATTGTCAAGGGGTCACAATTACGACTCTTGACAAATCCTCTGTTATTAGTTTTTAATAGCTTCCGTGAATTATTGACTTGTCTTTAATAAAATGTACAAATCTCAATTGGAAAAAGGTAAAAAATCGAAGTTAACACGCTGAAAGTCGATGAAATTTGTATGATTGTTTTGGTGATTTCATGATCATCATTTCAAATTTTTTGATTTTGATGACTGAAAATTGATTACCAAAATAGTACGCCGAAATTCTCTGTTATCTTTCTGGTAAACGCGGCCAATAATCTGATGTGCCGTTATGGCTTACGATATCGATAATCGAAATGGGTTTGGATTTTCGATGATATATCCAGGAGGGAACAAACAAATTCTTATATTCACACACACACACACACACACTCAGACATGCATGTGGGGAAATGTGTGTCAGCCGTCAACAGCAGAATCAAACTTAATATGTTTATAATTGATTTAATTGCCAACCGATTAAAAGCGCTAAAAAACCGCGTAGGCAACAACAAAATGTCCGGCAAAAAGAACAACAACAATGCGAAATGTGCCCCATGGCCAAAGCGTGTCACTTGCGGCGTGTCAGTTTTGTTCCATTTTGCGGCAACAGGTGGCAGACAGAGAGAGCAAGCGGGAGAGGGATAGGAAGAGCGCTTACGGTTGATACCGTTTAGTTTGACATTTTTGCCCAGGCACTCTTTCTCACTCTCCCTTTGTATGTGTGTATGTATATTTTTCACTGCTAAAAACTGGAGCGATAAGCAGTTAAAACAAAGTTACAAGGTGCACAAATTACATTTGTGCCAAAATGATAAAGTTACAACAACAATGGAATGTGCGTTTGCATGTGTGTGTGTGGGCATTCACTGGGTGTGAGAGAGTACGTTGAATAATACTCTCTCTGCGAGAGCGCAGAGAAATGTTTGCTGGAATGCAAAACAACAAAAACCTCAAAAGAAAAACTTAAAACGTTAGATAATAGATTGTAAAACACACACATATACATGCATACACACATACACGATGCAATTTTTAGGCGTGTATTGTTTGTTGATGATGCGGGCGCAGGCGTAAAGGTTAATAAAATAGCGAGAGAGCAAGAAACCCAGAGAGCGAGCGTAAAACCGCTGTGAGAGCGACGAATGCAGGTTTTTTTTATTTTTATTTTGTTTGATTTGTTATTGATATTGTTTTCGACACGCATTTTAATGTTTTGAAAATGTTTACAATTTATGCAAATTAAACAAACAGCAAACAGAGAGTAGCTTAAAGAAGAGTCGTAAAAAAAAAACGAAATTAGCTTTTACCTTTCGCTTTTGTCGCTGGACAGCCGTAAATTTCTATGCAATTATGCGAAATTTTTGTCGTCGTTTGTCGTTGGCCCACATTTAACACCAGATTGTTCTCACACACACACTAACACTCACAGAAACAAAAATAACAAGTTAAACAATACGAATTGCGTTGAAGTGCACTCTTCGATGGTCACTTTTGTTGCAAGTTGCAACCTACGCGCAACTGCGACGACGACTACTCAAAGTCATTTGTATACAACGTATTTAATTGACGACGCAGGCACACACATACATAATGAATGTGTTGTGTTGAGTGTTCCTGCTCCGTGCTCCGTTTATCGTTTCGTTTAACTTTTGCTGGCTGGACAGTTTATTTATTTATGATTTGCGCTCACTGCTCACACTCGTACTACGGCAACGGGAATGATTCATATCCAACACTAGCGCTCTTGCTTTTGCTTTTATCACAAGCAGCAGGTCGCTTCCACTCCCGATGGGCTCCCGATTTGCTCTCAACAAAGACAGCTTGCTTGCTGAAAGAGACGCGATCGCGAACGCAATGAATACATACAGTTGGTCAAGTAATAGTTTTGACAAATCGAAAAAATTACATAAATAATATTATTCCTGATATTTTTATATTTATCTTATTTTATTAAAGTTTCTTCTAGTTCGTTGGATAAGTTCAGAAAAACAAATACAGAAATTACGATATCCATAGAATCTATTTAAAAAAAAATATATTGATATTATTGTCTTTGTTAAAACAATTACTTGACGCACTGTTTTTGAAAATGGAATGCGTTTGTATGTGCTTTGTGAAGCTGACCGGCAGGCGACAACAACAACAATAGCAATATAATAATTACCACAAACACTTGACACAGTATCAAACAATGAGCAATGAACGCGCAGAAACGTATTTGTCGGTCAGTTCGGAATCACGGCAGAGAATAACATTAAACAACTTGTTAGTTCATAACTGTTCGTTGTTGTTACTGTTAAAGCAATTTTAGATAGCATTGTGTATATGTTTGCTCACTGTTATTGCTCAATTGAACTGTTAGTTGAATGTTATGTTCGTATCAGCTGTTAGACAACTGTTACTGTTACTCGATCATGTACTGTGCTAACATGATCCACCATTATTTACAGATATGTTATTAACAGTACATTTTGAGCATTGGCGACAGTGTTGCCAACTTTTGTTTGAAAAAAAAGCTGTTTTTGACGGGAGGAACGATGAAAAAAAGCTGAAAAATTAATGAAAAAAGCCATAAAAAAAGCTAGTTTTATAATTCATTAATTCCAGTATTTTCTCCTCAGAGCAGAAGATTGAGAGCGCAAAATCAGGTTGCCTAGAAAGAAACTGAACCATTTGAGCATCTGCTGATCCTTTATGAATAAGATGTAAATAATTTCATCAATGTTGTCCTCATTCTCCTGATTTTCATTATCTTCTGATAATCCCGTTCCTATCATCCGCAGGAATTTATTGGGAAGCTTATGTAGCAGCACTTTTCGAGTCTGTGAAAGCCATATCAGGAAATTCATAACAAAAAAATTATTTTTATTTTAAGTAACAAACAATTAATCCAATTTTTCAATATTCCCAAGTGTAGTTTTTTTTCGCAGTTTTGACTTTACAAGATTGACTTTGCTAAATATGCGCTCCACTTCGGCGTTGGACCAAAGCAACGATAACATATCAATGTCAACCTTAGCCAGGTCTGCAAAAGTGTTGTTGCTCACAGAATCCTTATAGAAATTGACTTCCATCCAAATTTTTGTAGTGCTGTCATTATTTTGCCATTTCACGAAGTGAATTTTTTGTATTGCCTTTTAATTTGCCCTATATTTGGGCATTTACTAAAAAAATCTGAAAAAAGCCATTTAAAAAAAAAAGCCAGAATTACCGCTGCCCGCAGTTTGTAAATTTTTCTAGCAAATGGCCTTTGAAAACAGCCAAAATTGACGGGAAAAAAGCGACTCTGGCAACACTGTTGGCTGAGGCTAGAATTTAATTATGGGGATGCCACAGAAATCGCTTTCGCTTGAATTTCTCTTCAATTTCATTTCGCTGTGCCACAGGTCAAATCGCAGAATAATTTTACGCGTATTAAACTAGCTCTAAAATCGCTGGCGTCCGATTTTTTAGTCAGAATTCGGAGTAAAGTATTTAAAAAAAATATATGGAACCACTTCAGTTTTCTTTAAATTAAGCATTAAAAAAATAGGTCTTTTGAGGTAAATCAAGTTTTATCGAAAAAAACCTTTAACTTATTGTGCAATTTGTGAAAACATTTTTCTCGAAGAGCTGCCAGACTAATGGCAGACAATTGCTAGAGTTGTCGAGTAATTTTTTATTTTTTCGCGCCAATTACTTTTAAATTTTTTTCAGCTAAACAAAATCAATTATTGCATAAATATATTAAATTATGTTAATTAAATAAGAAAAAAATTAAAAACCTATTGTTCTGCAATTATAAACTTAAAAAAGTTGCTAAACAAACCCTTATGTAATTTAATCTGGGAAGGTGTCAGCCCTTAGCAGCCTAGCTCGAAAAGGTTGGTGAAATTGCTAAAAAACATTAAATCATTCGAAGTTCTGTGGCACATCGGAAATTTCCGTGCGGAATTGCTTTCTGCGGAATTATATTTCGCTTGCGATTTCTGTGGCATCCCTGATACATTGACTTCATTTGAACTCGATTAGTCAGCTAATTATCGTTTCTATGTCTACTATTATACGTAAACTGATTGAATATTAAGAGTATAAAAAAAAAACAGCTTCTTGGCTACACATTGAAAGCCAATGGTAGTCTTGTGGCTCTCATAAAAATGACAAGAGGAAATAGTACTTAATAGAAAATAATTGATTAAATAATATTATATATTTTTATAAATATTCAATTTAGAATTGGTTCGTATGAAAAAACTTAAAACAAGTCAACGAATGAACTACGTCCCTGGTTATATGTAGCCTAGGTTAGAGGAGGAGAACTATCGATAGTCGGCACCATCGATAGTCAGCGATATTATTTTTCAAACCATCGATAACTATCGATAGTTTTTGATAGTGTGTTAATTTGAGCATATATGTATTTTAAATTCCAAAAATTCAAAATTGTATATAAAATTCCAATTAAAATTTGAAATTGATATTAATTTAGGTACTATAAAAATAAAAATAGTTAAAATTCGTTATCAATAATAATGTTTTGCTATTAGCTAAATGTAATAGCCAAAGTTTGAAGATCTACATCTTTTTGTCCGGCCAACTGAACATGACCCCGGACTCGGTTCAGTTCCGTTACGTTCTTCTTTACCTTTTTCGACTGTATTAAGGAACTTGTCCATGTCATAAAATATATAATTATTAAAAACAAAACTTAAATTTTTCCGAAGCTCTGTAGATGCCAAATGCGAGCCTTTCTGTGACGCGTTAAGGTCATAAAAAACTATCGCCCAATATCGATAGTGCAGTTCTGCCATCGATGGCGGCTCGATAGTGCTTGACCATCGATAGTACCGATAGTGCCATCGATAGTTCTCCACCTCTAGCCTAGGTTCGTACTCTCTTCGGTTTGAGCTTCGTTTAAGCGGGGACATCTGTTGTGAAGTCACAATTTACTTTTAAAACAAAGCCATAGGTGGCGTATTTATGTTTCACAAAACTGACAATAGGAGGCGTCACCGCTCCCAAAACAAGATGATTTCAATTTTTAAGTCATTTTTTAAAAATTATAATTTTATGGCATTTTCTTTAATTTTGGAAGCTACAGTGTTAAAATGTTTCACTAGTTTTAATAAAGCTTTGTTGTTGGTTTAATTTTATTTTTGTAACTTGATTTAATTAATACAAATTCACCCCCGAAATGTGACGAACATCCAGTTTTTTTTTAATAAACATCTTTATTTATTCTTATTTCTAATTAATATTGTGAAGTCATATTACGAAATGAAACAATGGTTACCAAAATGGGATATTCTATTTAATTAGCGCGCCATGGACTAAGTTTAGGTCACTGATATAGTTGGCAACGCAGTTGGCGCGCAAATGCAGAGCTCGCGTGAAGCTGGCTGCGGACCAGCTCTGTACTCACGTAAAGTTGGCTGCGCCGTAGACCTACCCACTATTTTTTGAGTGTTACCAGTTTTTGTCTAACATGCTACGCATATGTGGAACGCATTCGAGTCAACGTTTGTGTGTGGGCGTATGCCAATGGCATCCATCGCTACCATTGGCTGCCGCCAATGCATTGCTGCGCACAAGCCCCACAAATGACAAACACTGTTAGGCAACGCCTACCGTTATGTGCGTTGGCGTCGCCGCTCGCAGCGACGCTGATGTTTTCCCCCATTTTGTATGTACGTGTGTGCGTGTGTGTGTGTATGCTTGCTGGTTTGTTTGCTTATTTGTTTGTGCTTCGTTTGTCGTATAAGTGATGAGTCAATTAACCCAACATTCCTCGAGGCCACATATTGCTTTAATTAAACAGACAAACAAAATCGCAACAACAACAACACCATAATAAAACAACAACTACAACTGCAATAACAGTATCGACAAATGCACTACATTTGCAAGTTGTTGTTGCTGTTGTTGTTGTCTCTGCTATTTGTGACTTTTGTTGTTCACTACGCTCTCGTCGCCATTGTTGTTGTTGTTGCTGCTGTTGTAGTTGCTGCTTTTGTGGGCATTAAATGAAAAACACAACCGCATCGACAAGTTAAATGGCAAACAAATATTTGCATTTATATTCAATACATATACACTCTCTCTCACACACACACACACACACACATGCGCAACCTTGAAAGAGCCAACAACAATAAAAACAATGCAATGCACTTGTGTGTTAATTAAACTTTAATTACTTGTAATTAATCAAGTTGATTGATTCTGCACAACTTTGGTGTTTTTTGTTGTTGCTCACACACACACACACTCACACATACATACATACACAGAAGAGGCAATTAAGTTTTATATTCCATTGCCTACTTTAAGGCGCTCAGATTGAAATTTCACAGTATTAATTATAATTGCTGTCGCTTTTCCCCGTTTGAATTTTTAATTTGTACTTTGTTTTTGTAGTCTTAAAATGTATATTTACTTACTTTTTATGAATATATTTTAAAAATGTTTAAACGTGCTTTACACACTTAATTCTTTTATTGAACACCGATTTTATCTCATGCCTCTTATTAATATTCAAAAATAATAATTGTAGTCTTTTAATTTTTGGTATTTGAATTACAGTTGAACTTCCATAACTCGAATTTCTCTCCAACTCGAACCTTTTCCTTGGATAATGGTGATTCAAGTTAGGGAAGTTCGACTGTATTTGAAATTTTTTAAAAGTTTAAAATTTGGTTTGCTGAATTTTTAAATGTACTTTGGATTTTAATGAATTTCGAAATTTGTCAAATGTCTATCGTTTGTTTAATAAAAGTTTTTTTTAATTAAAGCACAAAGAATTTAAATTGACATAAAAAAAAAGAGATTTTGATTTATTTGGAGTTAAAATGTTATGTTAAAAACTCAATAAAACATCGTTGCAAGTAAATAGTAATAAAAATGAGTTGAATTCAAAGTTTTCAAGTAAAGTTCATGTTAGAGCTGGAATGGAATACGTAGGGAATGCAGTAGGGACCACAATTAGTTGGGACTCGGTGGTGAGTTCATTATCAAGGGATCAAGGGAAAAACACAAATACAAACAGTGGCCAGACAATTTGCTTGATGATTGTCGGACAATGAAAAATGCTTGGCATAAAGGCCTCAACAGTAGCTGCGATTGAAAATATGGGAAATGGGAAAAATGTGAGGAAAACTGCCGCATGCAAATTGCAGCAATTGAAAGAAAGACAAATATGAAACAAAGCAAAGAGATGAAAAACACATAACAAAAGCAGAGGCCGAACTGAAAATCGAAACACATTCAGTTCGAGTCTGAGTTGAGTTTAGTTTGAAGCTGAGTTGAAGGACGAGTCGCAGGACGAGTCGCAGGACGAAGCGTTTGACAATGAACAAAAGGCGAACAATGACAGGAAACTGCAAACAAATTTTGCATGCCAAACGCAACAAACAAAATGAAGTGAGAGACAGAGAGCTATTTAGGGAGAAAGAGAGGGGGCAGACTGTGCGAGCGAGACAGCAGCTGCAGTGTTGTGGGCGCATTGCCAAAGGCAAATCACTCAAAGGACTTCCACTTGAATGTTCTCAAAAACAATTGAAAATGAAAATAAAAATACGCACAACAAAAAATAAAAGAGCGCTAGAGAGAGAGAGAGAGAGAGAGAGAGAGGGAGAGGGAGAGAGAGTGAGCTGAAGAACAGATCTAAAATCCAAGTGAGAATAATAAAAAACCAGACAGCGTCTTCAACGTTCTGATTATGTTCCGCCTCGAAAGTTGTTGCTTCTTAAGCCCTCAAACAAACATCAATGGGAACGAGGAGATGCCATCCATCCATCCATGCATCCATTCATCCATTGCATCCTCCATATATTCGAGATGCACTTCGGATGCCGCCGCCACACTTGATCGACTTCTGACTTCTGGCGGCAACAACTCCTCGGGCGTCCCGAGTGCAATTTAGCGAACCTCGCCAATCTCACTGCCTCTCTCTCTCTGCCTCTCTCCCTCTCTGTCTATCAACAATACAACAGTATGAATAGCAACCGACAATTGGGTCGGGTCGCTTCCCATCTTGTTGTTCAATGTAAATACACAACTAAATACTACGTACTATATACGAGTATGTATTCCAAAAAGTCGCATATTGTTATTCCTTACATTCATTCACCTTTCGAATCGCTGATATTTGATACAAATTGAAAGCGATGAGCTGGAAACGTCGAGTTGCTGCCAAGGATCGTATTCATCGACTCCCTTCGAAATTGCAAATTGCCGGAAACATGTACAAAATTAAGATAATGCTCAGTTGAAAGCCAAGAAATCAATTGCCTAGATCAATGCTGATGATTTACGCATCGCAATTGCATCTTAAGGTAACACTTATCGATTAATTGAGTCTGGAAGACATTCCAAGAATATTCATTATTAGACACCGTACTTAAAAAAAGGTACAGGGGTCTATTGACTTTGTCACAATAAAAAAGTGCGCAACAGGCAGAAGGAGGCGTGGCAGACCCCAAAAAGTATACATATTCTTGATCAGCAGCAACAGCCGAGTCGATATAGCCATGTCTGTCTGTAAGAGCGCCTAGATCTCAGAGACTATCAGAGCTAGAGACTCCAAACTTGGTATGTCGGTTCGTCTATATTGGAATTTAGCTGGAATATAGCTGCCATAGGAACGATCAGTCGAAAATCAAGTCTTACTATGAAAAACATTTTTGTTGTTTGAGATGTCTGAACCAAAGCGACAGAATATGTGAACAGGATGGTTTTATACATTCTGATCAAATTTGGTTGACATCGGACCACTATATCATATAGCTGCCATAGAAACGATTGATCGAAAATAAAATTTTAGTCTGCAGTTTCTTGGTGATATGTATCTCAACCAAACTCACAGATTGCGAATATTCTATGTCTAGCGCAGAATAACTGTAATAATGTAATAATTTTAACCGCTTAATTTCTCGTTTTTGAGATTTGCACTGGCCGGCCAGATCACCCGATTTAACCGTTCCAGACCTCTTTTTATGGGGTTTTTTGAAGTCGCGGGCTTACGTCAACCAGCCTCAAGTTCTTGAAGTCCTTAAGAAGAATATTCGCCAGGAATGCGAAAACCTGTCGTCCGAAGCTCTGGCAAAAGTGATGGAAAATGCCAAAAAGCGGGCGTATGGCAATCAATTGTGACGGCGCCCATTTGGCCGATAACATCTTCTCGACTTGACCAATAAAATTCAAAAGGTTCAAATAAACATAATCAAAAAACAGATTCGAAGTTTTTCATTTAGACAAAAAATGAGAGCCAAACAATATCGGGTGACTTCTTTTGGTCCACCTTGTACAAGCAATTAGTCGAAAACTTAATGCGGCATCATCAAACCTGCCAGGGCACAGGGTATCTGACAGTCGAGCACACCACCCCGGAGCCCCCTTGCTAGGCAAAAAGTACATTAATATAATATAATCATATTAATATTTGTAGCGATTTATATGACTATGTTTTAAGCAGTCTTTGCTTTTTCATAGTAAGTAAGGGGTCTCCAACAGTCGAGTATTCTCGACTAGAGCCGGAGTTTAAACTGGTTTTTATATGCATTTATTAAATACTTTTTATAAACATAAAAGTATGCTTGAATAAACGTTTATAGATCAATAGACAATTTTCAAATAAATGAAATAAAAATGGTTGTACAGCTTCATAATCAAAATCTTGTTAGGAATATTTACAATTTTGCTTTATAAACTTTTCCAGAGGTACTCAATATCTTTAATACAAGCGAAGCTGTTAAAATATATATTATAAAAATCAAGGCAAACGTTAAAAAAATAAGAATTCAAAAATAATGATGAAATATTCACTATTTATACAATATGTTGTAACTCTTGATAATTAGATTTTTAATAAAATTATTGTTAGATTAAAGAAAGAATTAAAGATAATATTAACTAGATCACAATATTATAGCTGAGATTAAAATGTTTGCTTTATTGCCGACTTTTGATTAATTGGAGTTTCAACTAATGGCCACCGTGTGTTCATACATTTTCAATTTTGACTTCCTGACCAAAAAAAAGAAATAATAATAAAAAAATAAAGATAATGGAAGGAGGAAAACACATTCCTCATTTCCGCACAGAGCAAGAAAAAGAACCAAAGAACCGCTCGAGCATCGGGGCTGGAAGTCCTGGCCAATTGCTGGCTGAAACATTGGCACGCATGTGCGGACCCGGAACTCAATTTCTAAGGCCAACAGTTGACTCAGACTCTGGGCTGAAAAGCATCTGGGCATCTGGGCATCATCATCGTATCGGGATATCAACAATGTTGTTGTTTTTTGCACGTTCTGCGCCGCCCGCGACGAATCGAGATTTGGAATGCGGCATCAAAATTGGGAATGGGACATCGACATCGACATCGCAACTATTTTTTATGCCTCAGCAACTTCCTCTCTGCGCTCGCCGCTACCCCCCGCCAGCTATTCCATTCTTTCATTCTTTCGTTCTCCCTCTCTCTCACTCTCTCTCGCTTTTTTATGAGCAACTATAATTGTTTTGGCTAAGGACGTGGACGCGAACGGCGACTTGGACGAGACGACGACGACGACGACGACAGTCAGTCTGGCAGGGCGGCCATCATTTGGGATTAGTGTGCGTGTGCGTGTGTGTGTGTGTTGTGCTGTGCATGTGTTGACCTTTTGCATCTGCCAGAGGTCGAAACGGTGGCCAGGCCACTACTTAATCGAGGGACAGGGGACAGGGGACAGTGGAGAGGGGAGAGGGGCCAGGAAGCCGTGCTCGTTATGGAGTCACGCTCATTGCTGCTCATATATAAATTAAGATCCCTAAATGCTGACAAAGGGCACTAATTCAAAGGCAATAAAACGGATATTAAACACACATCGAACTGGCTACCGACTCAGACTATCCACATCGCCGGAGGGGGTGGGGGGCACCCCATGATGATCATGATCATGATGCCTCCGACCGATCGTCATCACGAAGCTGCTCTGCATTAATGAATCGCAGGCATATGGAAAAATGCATTTTATGAAAATGTTTTTTTATGAAAGAAACAAACAAAAAAGAAAAGGGAATGGAGTGAGTGAGAGGGAGAGAGAAATGTTGAAAGAAATCATAGAGAAGCAGCGAAAGTTTGTCGTCTCCGCCTCTCCTCCGTCGGCATCACTAATTCATTTTTCCAATTTCCACATTTCTCAGATAACAACGGTCAACATATTCGGAGCGGGGAAAAGAGGGGGAAAGGGGGAATTGGGATCGGTGATCGGTGATCGGGGGAAGACAAGCAATTCATTTTGTGATATAATTTATGTGGCGCTGTCAAGTTGAACAATTGCGCGACTGCAACTGGTCTTCAAAATGCCCAACAACAGTTGCCCAACAGCTCAGCGATGTCAAAGGTCACTCACACTGAGGGTCACTCGCTCAGGTGCAGGCAGCATCATTTGGTCGCATCGTAAATTAACAATTACCAACCAATTACGGGACACACACAACACACAACACACAAAACACAACAATGCAACAGGAAATCGTTGCATTTGCTCAACATTCGCTGCATTGAATACGACTCGGAGTCGGAGTCGGATTTGAACCAAATCAAATCAACGATTCCCTGGCCACTGTGCGGTTTTCTGCAGCTCGATCCCATTGATGCCATCTACAACAATTCCGATGACACTTGCAGCAAAACCAACTCATCCTCCTGCCTCCTTTTGCGCCTCTTCCTGCACTTCCTCTTGTCCGAGCTGACCGGAAATTCGGACTACTTTGGAGGTGGTCCCAGTTCAAAATGCATTCGAATTGTCTAAACTGAGTTCCTGTTTCCTCTCGCACAGTCAAGTTGCCGTTCCTTTGTATTCCCTCACACAGTCCTCGACAAGTGTGTGATAATAAGTAGTTGATAATATATCACTTGTTATCTGCTGTGGTAACAGATCTATTTATCGTTTGCCTCCTTTATCCACCTGTTGACTTTGGATTGGATGACAACTTCTTAGCTTTAAATTCAAGTTAAGTGTGAGGCAAATTTCTCTAACCAGGGAAGTCCAAGTATCCTGCGTGAACTCTACCCAGTTTCTATTATCCTGGAGTGTTAAGAATCTGGAAAACATAGATTACGACTTGATTTCTAAATATTTTATTTTTGAATATTTCTAAAACAATTGTCTTTGTTGAAAAGAATAGATACAAATATTATTTGTTTCAAAATCCGGTCTTTTTATTTTTATTCATTTTTTATATTTAATTTGTATCTTGTTTTAAAGAATTATTTACAAAAGTTAGCTAACTTTAAAAACCCATTCAACAAATTTAAAACTCTGGTTTTTAAGTATATCTGAAAGCAAATAAGTTTATTCTTTATCTAACAATATTACTGAATAATTTATTATTGATAATTTTGTTTGTTTAGTGTAAAAACTTAATTTTAGTACTCAATAATTTTTATAAAAACTTAAAGCTGAGGAAATTTACACTTCTTTTATAATTAGGGTATTCAGCAACAATGATAAATTGATAAAGTGATAAATTTATTACACTGTAGCTAGTGAGTGAACTTTGTAAGTTTCCGTTGTCGTATTTGAGATGAATTCCCAGTTCAATGAGTTTTATTTCAATGAACAGTTGTTTTGTGTAGAGCAAGCAATTTCTTTGTTTCTTTCTCTCTTACTCTTGTCTTTTTTAATGCTTCTGCAACTGTAAAAAAATCAATTGAAAATAATTTTTATCACTTTATTTAGATATTAAATCTGTCCTAAAGGACAATCATTAAAATTGTCATTTGTGTGATTCGAACCCTAGTTATTTAACTGAAACTTCTAATTTTGGCAGGTCGGCGACTATAACCAAGGAGACAACGCACTATGGTAAAAAAGTCCGATATTTTGGCATTAATTCAAATTCTTTTTTGTTCAGTATCTTAAAATTTTTTTTTTTTTATGTTCTAAATCGAAAAACTCTACAGCAAGCAAAAAAATTTTTTTTAGATTTTTCGGGACTACCCTTAATGTTTTAAACGCGCTCAAAGTCAGCTGATTGAGCGTTGCCATATGAACTGAAAAAGCGAAGGAAAAATAATTGCAACTTTCAGAACGAATTGTGTGTGTTATGTAAGCATTATAAAAAATTATAAATATGGACAAAGTTGATAAAGGTATTTAAAAAACGCTAGTAGCAAAGATTTTATTTATTTTTATTTAGATTATTTACTTAGATTTCATATAAATTTATTTTCACTTTTGCGAATAGTCGTATGGGGAGGGGGAGGTGAAGGCGTGGTCAAAATAATAAAAAAAAAAATTCGAAATTCTTAATCAGTCTAGCTAAAGTTCATGCCAAATTTCAAGTCTATATCTTTATGTTTAGAGTTTATGTCAAAATATCGGGTTTACTTACCATAGTGCACCGGACCAAGATAAATTAATTACTTTTACAAACAATACCAATACCAGTGTCTAACAAAATAAGGTCACACTGAGGTACCTGGTGTTTGGTGTGATAAACTTTTGTCTGTGTGTTTGTTGTCATTACAAATAATATAACTTTATCATATAACACAAATATCATAGTTTACTGAATACCCTAAATATTTTATAATAATAAAATAAACATTTATTATCAGGCATGCCACATAAATCTCTTTCACTTGAGTTTCACGTCAATTTCATTTCTCCGTGCCACAGTCTCAATCACCTGCACAATTTTTGGTGAAACGAAATCATCGCTCAATCCACTGGCGTCCGATGCCATGAGAACAATGTCACATTTATTGTCCGAATTTTAGAATTTAGAGTCGTCAAGTAACTTTCATTGTTTGTCGCGCCAATAACTTTTAAATTTTTTTAGGCTATACAATATCAATTATTAAATAAATAAATTAAATAATATTAATTAAAGAAGAAATAAAATAAAAACCTACTTTTCAGCAATAATAAACTTACAAAAATTGCTAAACAAACCCTTGGGAAATTTAATCTGAGAAGGGGCCAACCCTAGCAGCCTAGTACGAAAAGGTTGATGAACATGCTTAAAAACCTAAATCACACGAATTTCTGTGGCACGGAGAAATTTTCGAAGTGGAATTGCTTTTTTCTGAAATCACTTTCACTAGTGTTTTTTGTGGCATGCCTGTATATAATATTTTGTAATAATATAAAATATAACTAATTAATTTTAAAAAATAATATAAATTTTTCTTATTGGTTATTTGTGCCGTATTATTTTGTTATCCCATTGAACGTCGAGTCTTTTGCTAAAGTTAAAAAGTGTTCTCGATTTCGATCAACAACTCGATTGGCGACAAGCGCTTACAGGATACACGGTGTCCTTGTTCAAGTGGTTACATTCCTTGAGCTGTTAAGCAACATTGTTGGAATTTGTTGGATGAGGGAGGAGGGAGAAGGGAGGGAGGTGGAGGTGGGAAGGGGCACAGAGTTGGATGCTTGGGAAAGTACCATGTCGACTGCTGTGAGCCCTTTGTAATCCCCACGCTGCGAGGCAGCATTAGATATTAGGCAAATCATTAGGCAAATCATTTGACATTGGACAGCACGGGAAAAAACAAAGTGTGGTTTTCTATTTACTCGGCAAATCAATCAAACGATAAACGCGCGATTGGAAAAGCGTCCCCAAAAATCAAAGACAAAAGGCCACAAAAGATGGAGCAAGTTGAAGAAGAAGATGGAGATGGGGACGGAGATGGAGATGGAGACGGAGACGGAGCAGAACATCGACCACCCTGGGTGCGCCCTGTGCCCGGCTAGAATTGGGCTTGTGGCTTGTGGTCTCTGGACTCTGTAGTGCTTTTGGGCAGACGACAAGCTGCAACCGGTCGACAAGCTGGGCACCGGGCAGTCTGCAACTTGCAACGTGCAACGTGCAACGTGCTGTGGATGCCACGCTGTGCCGCTTATTAATGACGCACAATTTTTGTATCATTTACGGGTCACAATAATGTTCGGGGCTCCGATCTGGTCTGTTCTGCTCTGATCTGCCTCAGTCTCGGCCTCAGTCTCTGCCCCGTTTTGGGGGCATTTGTTGTTGAAAGTTTCAGTTTCGTGGCGTTGCACAGAAGCGCATTCTTAAGCTGCCTCTGTGTGGTTGTTGTTGTTGCTGCTGCTGCTGCTGCCGCTTCTGCTGCCGTACAGTGGCCAGCTTCGATAATTTATTATGCGAGAAATCTTGTTCACGTGACTTATTTGCTTCTGCACCACACAAGGCACCACACATCGCACCACACGGCAACGGCAGCTCGTCGATCCGCTGAGCCACACAAGAATCAGAACAACATGGAGGCAACCCTCGATGGTTGTTGTTGTCGTTGTCTTTGTTGTTGTTGTTGTTGTTGAGGCAGAGACTTTAAGCTCTTGCCAGTTGGTCAGTTGAACTGTTGACCAGTTGGCCACTTGGCCAGTTGGGAACTTGCCGTGACTCATCAGCGAAGGAGAGAGTGCGAGACAAACAAAGATACTGAGTGAGTGGGACAGAGACAGAGACAGAGAGAGGAGAGCAGCGGTGCCTTGATGTGGGTCCAACTCCAAACTCCAGGCAATACAAATACAAAGCAGAAAACAGAAAACACACCTAGCGAATCCAACTGACAATTCTTATGCCAATTTAAATACCCTAACTAATGCGAGTACCTCAAGCAAATTGATAGAGCTTCATTTTAATATCCAACTTAAAGTCTGAGAGCCGTTTTTTGCAATGTCTGCTTAAGGCGTTTCATTACTATTTTATTCATTAGCTATTTTGATGTAAAATGTATAGACTTTAATATTGAATTTGTAACGAATTTTGGATCATTTATAATTTTTAATTCCCCCAGATTTTAATTTTAATTTTAATTTTCAATTTGCTGTTTTTTTATCTTTTTAAATTATTTTTATCTTTTCAGTTTAACATTAAATTGAACTATAATTATTTAACTTAATTTTTATATTTATTATACTTTGTACTTTAATTTTTACTTAATTGGTCAACTGCTCTTAGTTGACATTAAATAAATAAATAAATAAATTTAATTTATAGATATTGACTTAATTTTAATGCACTTAATTTTAATTTTCTGAATATTCTCCGATTTATTTCTTTAATATAATATATAATACATTTACTTAAAATTGCTTAAGGGTTTTTTATTGGCAGAATTTTGCCTTATAATTATTATTCAGCTTTTTTTTTTGAAGTCCCAATTATCTTAAATAATTTTAAGGAATGCAGATTTAACTATTTACATTCTTTTTTTTTTTGTTTGATTAAGTTTAAGAGTTTAGTTCCTATAATACAAATTTTAAAAACATTTTTTTAATGTTTTTTTTTTTTATAATTCTCTGTTATTAAAAATGTTCTAAATTTCAGTGTTGCCAATTTTTGTTTAATTATATTTATTTATATTTAGCTATAATATCAATAATTTCCTTAAAGTTCTTTAACTTTAAATTTATATGACAAATGTTTCAATATACAAATGTATTTTATAGTTTTAAATGATTCATTTTAAAACAATTAATGGGTGGTTAAAGTAATTCTGAAATTTTAGATATGTAGGGTATGTGATGGTCGGCTATTAACAGTTTTGGCTTATTTAATTTTAGTTAACGCTTTTGCTTTGCATTGCTTTAATTTATTTTCATTTGGGCCGCGTGCGATTTTTATGCTCATTTTTGTCGAAGACATTTAATGATCGCATATAATTTGAGAATGCGAATGCGAATGCGTGTCCGTGTTGCTGGACACCTGGACAGCATTGCTGCAGTTGCTCATAATTTTATGGGAGCTGCTTTGGAGCTCCCCTCTCCAAATACACTGGCAAAATTTATGCACATTCCTGCCGCCTGCCGCCTGCTGCCTGCCTTTCTGCGCTACTTTCGGTTAATGTTGTTGTCGTTGTCGTTGTTGTTCGGTGTTGGTGTTGCCGCCTGACAACAACAAAGACAATTTGCATACCAAAAGGTGCAAGGACGGCAACGGCATCGACTTCGGCATCAGGCAGCATTCATACTAAAAAGGAGCCGCCCGCGCTGTTGGAGCTCTTAACAAATTTGTTCAGGCAACACGCCCAGAACCGATCCAAGCCAGATCCAGCTCCAGCTCCAAGTCGCATTTCAGCCTCAGTCTCGGTCTCAGTCTCAGTTTCAGTTCCCCCCCCCCCCCATCTAATTACGGGCGCGTGCAAGGGTCGCATTCAGTTTGGTTCACTTTGGTTTCGGTTTTTTTTCAAGTTCTTGCCTTTGGATTCGAGTTTGGGTTCTGGGTTTTGGGCTGTCTGTCGCGTTTCTTCGATCTGTTTCGTTACGCTTCTGGTTTTTGGTTTCTTTTCACTCTGCTGCGGTGACAACATGAAAGGCGCAACACATCTGAAAGCCCATGCCGCAAACCAGGCAACCACTGTCCACAGTCCAACAATAACAATAACAATAATAACAACAACAACAAGAACAACAATAACAGCAACGCCTCGACTAAGCCGGGTCAATCAGCCAGTCCGGGTTACATGCCAACATGCCACTCCCTGGCCATGTCTCCCCCACCTTGCCACAAGATTGCCCCAAGAGTGCTCCACTTGGCCAAAGTTCGAGCTCCGTTTGCTCCGGCGATGCAATTCAGATCAAATCAAATCGAATCAAATGAAATGCGCGGTAGCCGCTGCTTGTCGTCTGTCTGTCTGTCTGTCTTTCTGCGTTTTACTTGCCACTGCAACTGGCGACAACTGGGAGTGGCAAGCACTTGGCCGGGGAAGGTGCCAGGGAGGGGAGGACAGGGGAATGTCTGAGGATGTTGTGCGTCTTCAGTATGTTTGCTGGCTCCTGGACTTTGATGGGCACCAGTGAAAGTGGAACACACTGGAGGTGGACAACTATCGATAGTCGGCGCCATCGATAGCTGACGATAGTAATTTCAAAGCCATCGATAGTCGACCATAGTGCTATCGATAGTCGACGATAGTCCCGTACACAAAAAATACATATTTGCTGTGTATTTCAAATTTCAAGTTTATTTAAGTTTTAAGGCCTGTCTCCAGCACTGCGAAATTTTTATGCTAGGAATTTGCTATTTATTTCGTGTGTGTGGAACATAAATAAAACAGTGTGCCCATATACGTAAAACGTGTGACGATGTACCTAAAACGTGCATGGTCACTCTGTGTTTTGTAAACAGCGCCAATTTTGAAAGTTCAACTTATTTAAAAAAATTAATATAATGAGCTCTGACGATGAAGTGATTGTGTTGGTGGCGGCATATATTGTTGCGAAAATAGTTTTATCTCACTTTTTTGTTTTGTGCACAGTTTTTTTTCATTTTTTCAATCGACACTAGCGAAATAATTGTCGACAATATATTCCTGAGCTGTGTGTCAGCTGTTCTGTCAGTCCACACACCCTGTCGATAGGCCATTTATCGATATTTATTTGTGGATTTCGTTCAAGTTGCTGGATACTCAAGAAACGAAAACGTAAACGAAAAGTTTCCGGCACAGTTTTTTTTATATGAAGTTTGACAGAAACTTTTATTTTCCGAGGTGCTGGATACCCGGCTTTAAAGAAGAAAATCCATAGTATAAAAATCCATAGTATTTTAATGATTTTTAATCCAAAAGTTTTGACTCAAAAACAAAAGTACTTTAACATTTTCTTCCATGAATCTGGTTCAACACACAGCACGCCTAAATTCTATTGTTCTAGCTGATATTTAATTTTCTTGACTTCTAAACTTAACTTAAATAAAATACCATGGCATGGTAAATAAAAAAAAAATATTAAAAGTTTTACGTATTTTTGCTCACTTAGTTTTTTATTAAAAAAAATCGTATGAAAGACAAAAAATATCAAATTAATATTATTTAATTAATATTTTACCTACTAAATTTAAAAGCAACATTTAATAAGCAATAATCAATAATTATCATTATATGTATCTATGTAATATTTATTTTTTATTTTTATTTTGGAAAAGTCTCATTTGTATATTAAGTGATATGCATTCTATTTTTTTTATCTATTTAATTAATTAATACATTTTTTATTTAGCGTCATCAACAATTAAAAATAATATAGCAAATTTAATTTTTAAAATGATCAACTAAAATCAAAGAATTCAGCTTGTAAGCAACAGATATAATCACTTGATCTTTTCATATGGTAGGTGGCATAATCAACTGAATGCAGCAGAAAAAGTCAAACTTATCGCTGATCAATTGGCATGATCTTTGACCTCTTGAGGTGCCGCAATTATGCAGAGGCGTCGCTCGGTCATAAACCCATCAAGAGTCTCAGTCTCAGTCTCATTCTCAGTCTCAATCTCGGCGATTGCTATCGCATTAGGGCAAAGCCAGCTCTGCATTTTTCTCTCTCTCTCTCTCTTGATGGAATTCTGAAATGTGACACTTTTGTGAGGTGGAAACTGCGCCCAAAAGAGAGCTACAAATTGTCAGTACAGAAATTGGCAATTGGCAATTGACGACTGACAATTGGCAATTGGCAATTGGCAGCTGGGCAGTTACAATTGAAGCATTAAACAATTGAACAAATCGACAGCAAATCAGCTAAGAATTTGATGAAATACGAAACATTTCAGCATTGTATATGAAAGGGCCAATATATAATATGTATGTATGTACATACAATTCATCTCAATATGCCAATGTCGCCTTTCAACAGGCGCATTGTTTGGACATCAAACCCAGAGCCGGGTGCTCTAAGTAGCCTGAGAGAACTGAGAGCCGAGTGGCAGAGAAAGAATCATCATAATGAAAGCCAGGGCCAAAACCAGAGCGCAGAGCCAGTGCCAAAGAATGAGGTAGACTGTCGGTCGCCTGTCGGGCCTAAGCTGAGACTGAGACTGAGAATGAGAGGCGAAGGCCGAGACTGAGACTGAGACTGAGACCGAGACCGAGACCCAATTTCAATTCCAAGTTGTTGCAGCTAAAAAGAAGGATTATCCCGGCAATGATCAATATTGAAAGAATGAAGACATATCAATATGGGCATGCTGTCTATGCATACACTGCAAACAGTAGGCCAATTCACACACACACACACACACACACACACACACACACACACTCACACACACTATTTGGCGTTGGCGGCTTCGGCTCAGACTAAAAACAACTTGTAGACGGAAAAACGGAGCGCAAGAAATTGAAAGGTTAAACAAAACAAAGCCAGCAGAGAACAGACAACTAGGCATTGAGTAAGAAACAACAAATAAAAGAAGTAGAGAAGAGATGAAGGCAAATGGAAAGGGAAAGGGATGGGAACAGGGATAGGGATAGGGATAGGGATAGGGATAGGGATAGGAGCAGTGTTGGGGAGGATGCAGGGACGCGACCGTGTGAGTGCCGAGTGCAAGTCGACCATAAAAGAAAGTAAAAATCAATTTGAACTCGAGCAAAACAATTACTTTCTCATATACAACATGCACACACATAGAGTACAATATAAGCATGTATGTGTGTAAGTGGTGCATATGCGTGGGCAACTCTCAAATCGAGTTCCAAAATTTGGTTGTCTTCAATCCGCACGTAAATAGTGTCAATCAAAAAAGGTTGCACAACAACAACAACAACAACAACGAAGATAACCGCAGCAAATCTTAGAAGAAAAAAAACCGTTGCACCGTCTCTTTCTCTATCTCTCTCTCGCTTTCTCTCTCTCTGCCTGGCCGCAGTCTCTGGTGCATTCCTGGAACTTGAGATTCTCTTCCATTGTTACATTTTCCCAACAATTCGATTGAACTTTCCTCTTTCTGTTTCTCTGTCGCTGTGAATTCCCCGTGAAATGTGGGCTTTAAATTTACAGTACGCCTCGTCGGATCGGATCTTCCATTGTTGATCTCGTCAATGTTTTGTCAGCAGTCGCCCAATAAGCCCGAATCAAAGACCAACCAAATTTTGATTGACGCCGCGCATTGTTGTCAATAAGTTTCATCAGTCAAATACACACACACACACAATCTCAGACACACACACACACACACACATTTTGAATAAATTCCACACCTGCCACAGTTAGTTGACTATAAGCTCTGCTATTCGCATGTCCCATAACTGTACAAGTGCCACTTCTGTTGCTGCCACAAGAACTTGCCACCGCTTAACTTCAACTTAATTACATTCATTACACGTTGCACAATGTACAGTGGTCGGATTGGCCATTTGTGTCTCCTTTAATTCAGATTGTCTTTGGTTGAAGGCTGAAAACTTAAAATTTAGCATGCATTTAAAAAAACTATAGTTCAATTACAATAAACATTTAAAATATAATAAAATAATATGTAATCTGAGACAACACAATCAATTTAATAAACAACATTATGAATTATAAAATATAATTATTAAATAATAATCATTAAGTATACATATAAATTCTTTTAACTTCTTCATCGAAGGAAAACAATTGAGGTTGCATTAATATATATAAGGGATTTTCCAGAAAAAGGTTTCCGTCTTCTGAAATTTTCTTCCAAAAATGTATTCAAGTTATTTATTTAAGCAATAAACGCTAGAAAAAATTCAATAGGATAAACAAATAGATTCTACATTGGAATAAATTCAATCTTCTGCCCATTTTCTTAAAAATTGACTTCCAAAATGGATTGTTTGTGTTTTATCGATTACCCTAAGTGAGATAATAAGATTCTAACTTTAACCATTTTCAAACATAGAATTATATTGAAAGTTTAATTTAAAACAAGTTTTACAAGTTGTTTTCGATGTTTCAAATAAACTTTGATGAACAAATTCTTGGCACAAACTAGGTGGAAATCTTGTCACGTTCGCGATGTCGCGTTACAAAGTACTTATAAAACTTGTAAAATAAATGAAATGATTGTAACATATCAAAATTATTTGTAAAATGGAAAACTATATGGTTGAAGAGTATTTTCTTCCAAATTATTCGCCACATTTCGCAGACTTTCGCACTTGTCAAGATGAAATCAAACATGACTTCTATTTTTCGTATCGTTCGCGATGCATTGTTTTCTATAAATTATTCGAAAACGACAAGTTTTCAAAGCTTGTCTTTTATCATAAAAATAGTGTTGATAAAATGCATTAAGCACGTGAGAAAACAGTTGTGAAAATGTTAGCTTTAGACATTTTTTATTTCATTTAAAGATGTACAAATGTCGCGTTCTCGATCCTGGAAATACCCTATGCAAGTAACAGCTTTCCACAGAGTTGCCAGAACAGATTTTTTTCCGCCAAATCTAGCTTTGTCAAACTCTATTTGCGGGGGAAAATTGAAAATAATATATAATAATTTTAAATTCCTTGAGTGTTTTGAAGTGTTTTCCGCTTTTTTTATTCCAGAAAAAATGAATGGTAAGGCTTTCAAGTAGAATGCTAATAAATCAGCTGCATAAAATACGATTTCCATTCATTTGTGTACAATGCATAGCTGAACAGAAGAAAATTCAAGGAATACGTCACCTCTAATAAATGCGGGCTTATCATGAAACACTTCGAGAGGATATTATTGAAAATTAATTAAAACAAACTTCAACCTTCAACCCAAAAGCTTTTTGGCATATAAAAAGTTGACAACACGGCTTTCCATGAATTTTCCCATATGAGTAAATTATTTGAATTGTATTAGAAGGTGCATTTAAATTTATATCGTTAATGTTTTTCCTAATTTGACTGGTTTTCTTTGAAAACGCTGGAACAATTACCGCTAAACTTTCGACGGTATATTTATATGAACATATGAATGTAGAAGAAGACAGGTTATTATCAGGTGTGCTACGCAAATCACTTCCACTTGAATTTCACTTCAATTTCATTTCATTGCTGCGCTGAAAATTTTTGAGTGAAACGAAATCCTCGCTCAATCCGCTGGCGTCCCATGCCATGAGAATAATGTCATATTTTTTTGTCCGAATTTAAAATTTAGCGCTGTCGAGTAACTTTTATTGTTTGTCGCGCCCATGACTTTTAAATTTTTTTTAGCTAAACACAAAAAATTATTATAAATAAAATAATAACCATGTAAAAAGAAAGAAATGAAAAACCTTTTGTCCCGCAATGCTAAACAAAAAAAAGTTGCTCAACAAAACCTTGCCAAATTTAATAAGAAAAGATGACAACCCTAGCAGCCGAGTTCGAAAAGGTTGGTGAACATGCTAAAACAATTAAATCACTCGAAGTTCTGTGGCACTGTGAAGGTTTTCGCGCGGAAATGCTTTTCTCAAAAGACGATTTCCCTTGTGATTTATTATTATATTTTTTTTATGCGTCTGTTTGATTAAATTTTTAGAAATTCTATTGAGTTGTAGGCAATATTTGATAATGGAAATAATTTTGATAAATATCTGATTATTGTTATTACAACCGCATTTTCTCGTTTCCTCGAAATCCGGCCAGTTTACGTCCATCGTAATGCAAAAAGCAGCTTACGTTCTTTGTTGTACCTTGGTTTAATTGGCTATTAGCTGAAGGGGCGGAGGATGAGGAAGGGGTGAGGGAGGGGGGGGGGGGGTGAGAAGGAGGAAAGTGGCTAAGTGGCCAGCTGCACTAAGCAGTTAAACAGCAGAAATACTTGGACAACAATTGAATTGCAGACTCAATTTAAAGGAGGCGCCAAGATCTTCGATGGACTTGAGCAGTTTCACATTTAATGCCACTTTTCGATTATTGATTAGACGAGTTGATATTTGGACATAATTATGTTCAATTTATTATTAAATTTTTTAATGGGTTGCTGGGGGAATGAATAAAAGTTGAGTTAGTTTAAGTTTATCCTTAAGCCAAGTATTTCTATTATGCTCCAGCAACAGCAACAGCAACAACAGCAACAACAATGTGCATAATATGTAAGGGAGTTAAGTACAAAGCTAAGCAACACAACTGCCACGCCCCCATGCAACGCCCCTCACTGACAGGCTGTGGTGCATTTAATTAATGCAATTAAACGAAGGCAAAACCAAACAAATCTCGTAAGGGATCCGTGCCACAGCCATAACAACAGCAACTGCAACAGCAGCAGCAACAACAGCAGCAGCAGCAACAACAGCAGCAGCAACAACAAAGTGTGGCACACGGTGGCAATGGCTGCGCAGCTGGCGTTGGCGTTGGGACTCGCCTCCAATGCCTCCATGGGCCTCACCCTCTTTAATCACCGCCATAAGATTGTCCATAAAACGCGCCCAAAAACGAGAAGAAAAAACGCAGCAGCAACATGGGCAACATCGGCAACCGTTGCAGGTTCCCAAAACGCACAGACAATAAACGAAGCAAGACCTGCACAGTGAGACAGTGAGACAGTGAGAGAGAGAGAGAGAGAGAGAGAGCTTGAAGAAGCTGGTTCGATGGTCGATGGTCGATGGTCAGCAGCTCCTCCAGCTCCAGCTCCAGCTCCAACTCCAGCTCCAGCTCCAGCGCACGAATCGGTAGCCTAATCCCCTGTTGTACGACTAATAACATTGTTACGATTAATGCTTCTTTTTTCGTTGTTGTTGTTGCTGCTGCTGCTGCTGCTGTTGTATATGGTTTTTTTTTCTTCTTTTGATTTTTTGTGCTGTGGCTTTTATTTATTTATGCTCTCGCATGCTGCCTTCTTTTTCTGCCTTGGCTTTTCTTATAAGAATCGGTCAGCAATGCTGCCCCATCCCCATGCCCAACCCCCTGCCCTCTCCCCCTGCCCTTTTCCCCGTTCCCCTCTCGCCGTCAATGGGCAATGCAGCTACCGTGGCTGCCTCCAAATCAAGTTTCATAAAGATGCTTCTCGCTGAGACTTTGAGTCGCAGTTGTTGTTGTTGTTGCTGTTGTTGCTGTTGTGTGTGACTTCTCTCTGTGTATTGTTGTTGTTGTTGTTGTTATTTATCTTGAAAAGAATTCGTTTGATATTAGCGCTTGCGCTGCTTCATATATCAAAAATTATTATGACGATTTTATGCGTTCGAAATGTCGTCTCATTATTAAACAAAAAGCCAAAAGCAAAGCAAAATACAGAAAGAAGACAACAAAAAAGATGAAAAAAAAGAAAAAAATCTACATGCATATAAAACTGAAACTGAACTGAACTGAACGGCAGCAAAAGCATCTGAGAGTTTTGTAGTCGCAGCAGTCGAAGATCTTTTTTTTTTTTTGGACTCTTGAAGATCTTTTGTATTATTGATTTCTGTTGCCGTTTGCTGAGCTGAGCCACCGAGCCACTGCATAGCTCACAAAACATATACAAAAAATTAATTATGAGGCGTCGACCATGGGTAATATATGCATGGTTTCTCGGCCCAACAAGCAAGCCAATTTGTAGGCCCATTGCCAAAAAAACAGAAAGATAAAAGACAAAATACACAGCACAGCACAAAACTATAATCAAAAAACTAATAATCGGAAACGTATATACATATACTCAGCTCTAAACAGCAAATATTGTCCCCCTCTAGAAAATAAAGCAAAAAGTCGGACTCTCGATCGGCCGAGAAAGCGTCGAGGTTTTTTTTATTTATCTTTTATTTTTTTTTTTAAGCTCTTTGGTCATTTTATTATTCTTATTATTATTTCATTTTTTATTGGTTTCCATGCGAAACAAAGCGAGAAAAACCCACCGAGAAGATGAAACTTCTTTTCGGGAAGCTACCTGATGGCATTGTTGTTGTGTTCCCTCTCATTGTTGTTGTTGTTGTTGTTGTTGTTGTTCTGTTGTTAGCCGCGTTCCCCTTTCTTGTTGACGTCATAAAAATTTCCTTTAGCGGCCACCGGAAATGCCCCACAATGGACCTATGTATGACACAAATACACACACACACACACACACACACACACACACAAACACAGATACACACATCTACACATAAGTAGCTACTTGGCTGGCATTATGTATTATTTACAGTTGTACGCGGCGTATACGCAATTTGACGTTGACTTTTATTTGATTGCTTTGAAGTCATCAACTGCAATGCTCGCGATTGATTCTCCAGCTTTTCTCCCTCTCCCTTTCTCCACTCTCTCTTTCTCTCTCTTAGACCAACTCATCAATACATCTATAAATATTTATAGCTTATACAAATGTTGAAAATTCAACTTTTTATGAACATTTCTAGGAATTCTACTTCTAGTTTCTGTAGAAAATGCTCAAAATAAGTTGCAGTGTAGGACAGTTGCACTTCAATAAAATGTAAATTATTGAAGGACACATTTTGAAAGTTTAGCTGCGATTGCTAAAATCTTTGTTCGTCAGCCCAAGGAAGGAAAACAGTGGAGAAGCTTCTAAATCTGTAAACCTTTTTTTACAGATGCCAAAAAATTAAAAAAAAAGTCAACGCAACTTTATTTACTGCAAAAAAAATGCAAGTGGTGATATTTATGTTTCAATTTGACTACTATAAAAAATTACGCATTCAATATCTTAATATTATCAAAATCTAAGTTCGTCTAAGTTCTTATAAATTTAGAAAACATCTTGATGGTTAGACCACTCATTTTTCTCCAACATTGTAATTTTTTTTGTTAATTGACTTGTTAAAAAAAAATAGCAGACAAATATTCTTGATTTTAGAAACCGGCTTTTCTTATCAGTGTATTTACTATATAACTACGTCCACAGTGATATGATGACAGTCCACGCTAGTGACAACACATCATGGAGTTTGCGAAAGGCGACTTGCAATATATAAAGGAAGAATGGAACATTTTATAAGTAAGTTAAGTATTTATTTATTTATACATAATAGCAGGAAAAATGGTCGCTTTAACGCTCAATGATTTGTAGACCCCGTACTTAAAACAAGAACAGGGTTCTATTAACTTTGTCAAAAAAAAAAAGAATGGCAGAAGGAGGCGTGGCAGACCCCATAAAGTGTATATATTCTTGATCAGCATCAACAGCCGAGTCGATATAGCCATGTCCGTCTGTAGGAGCTCCTAGATCTCAGAGACTATAAGAGCAACACAGAAAAAAAAATCCGGGATATTTAGCCCGAATTCAATCCGAAACGATGCACAGTGGGGCCATTGCTCATTTTACTTTGCAAAAATCATAACATTTGAATCAAATGAGATAATCAAATAATTTAAATGGCATAAAATAGATAACTCTTCAAGCTATGAAATGCGCGTTTAAGAAATGTGCCACGCCTCCTAGATACTTACTTAGAGGATATCAAAGTTGAAATTTGTGAAATTTGTGAAAAAAATAATTTATATGGCACCTAAAACAAAATTTTTTTTAAAACTTTTGATTTTTTTGGGTTTATTTTTAAGGTTTTTATATTTAAAAAATACTTTCAAAAAGTTTAAATAAAAAAAAAATTTTTTTTTTAAATTATTTTTTATTTCCTCGACTGTAGCGCCGTCCACTAGTTTAATTCATTTTTATTTAATTTTCGCCCTATCGACCTAAATCTCATTATCAAATACTTGCACACGTAAAAGTTGAAAAATTATATGGCCATGACTGTGGCGTATTTAACCCCCTTGTCTGGAAAATGACTGTCGAGATCATCTAGTAAATATGTATAAAAGATGGAGAGCATTTAAGGAAATTGGTTCTACGGAATTCCTTGAGCTTTGACAAGTGTGAACGGAGCGTCATTTTTGATTATGGACAGATTGGCAGAGGATTCTCTTCCTCATCTTACATCCATAAATATTACTGTTCATTATGTGCACAGAATGAGTGTATTTAAAAAGTAAGAAAACAAGGAGGCGGTGGAGAATAATAAGTTATAATAGGAATTAACAGAAAGTGATGAAATATGTATGTACGATGTACGCAAATTGAAGGTAGAAACGTCAGCAGTAAAAGCAGCAACAACAACAACGACATGTGTGAGTGTGTTTGAGTGTGTGTGTGTGTGTGTGCTTAAAACCGGAAAAATGGAAATTGGTAAGCAAACGAAGCAAACTGAGGCTAGAAAACAAGCAGAAGTATACAGAGGGGGGATGGGAGCGAAGGAGAGACTAAGAGAGAGAAAGAGAGAGAGAGATAGTGAGGCAGGGAATCAAGTTGCGTGTAGGATTGTCGAGGTTTCCTGTTATGCCATTTCCAGATACGAGTATACTCTGCCCAGAAACCACGTCAAAGCCAAAAGAAAACTCGCCATGAAAATGCCTAACATAAAATGTAAAAAGCAGTAAAATAAATGATAAAATATTTAAAGATATTAAAGTTGAAAACTAAATGTAGACGAATCGAGACAAGCTTTTCTTTCCATTTCAAAAAAGTAGATCAATTCTTAAAATATAACATAGTATTTTCCCAAACATCGCTTGATCAATTATAATTTTTTGCATAGCCCAGATTTCTTTACAGACTATAATTAAAATTCTATATTTATTTATTTATTTAATTTACTTAAATGCATAAATAAAGTAACAAAAGTGAGGGTATCTTTCGGTTGGACATACGCCTTACAATTTGGTGTCTTACCTTAGACTAAGGAGGTAAAAGTATTTTCACCTTTTACGCTGAAATGCATTCAATTAAAAACTCGGCAAGGCACCGCGTTGTCTGTGTCGGTTGTCGTTGTTCGTGTTTGGTGTCTGCCTTCGCCAAGGGGTCTCCTCTCACCGAGTTACCCCAAACCCAATCCCAATCCCAAACTCAAACCCAAACTCGAACTCGAGCTCGAACTCAAACCTAAACCCATTCTCATTGCCATTAACCAGGCAACTACTTCTCAACTTGAACTCGTGTTAATTGCGCATGCTTGCACACACACACACACACACACACACACACACACACACACCACACACACACATTTGTCTATGTGTGTGTGGTTATCGCTGGGCTCTATCTGTGGGCTGTGGGTCTAAAAGTAACCCGATGTGCAAATAGCCTGCAGCGAGCAACAACTCAAAAAAAAAAAAAACAAAAAAAATAAAGGAGCAACAAATGCTTCAGGCAAGGATCGATAAGAGTTTTTCCTTTATGTCAGTGTGTGCGTGTGTGTGTGTGTGTGTGTATGTGTGTCATATGATATGCAATTATTTGGCAATTACTTTAAGGGCTGCCCTTGTCGCTGCTCTTTTTCAGAGCTGCCCAATCGATCTGCGATCAATCGATCATTGCGGTTGCCTCTCTCTCTCTCTCTCTCTCTCGCACTCTCGCACTCTCTCCCTTTCTTTGCTTCTTTTTCTGCACTATTTGCCAGAGGCGTTGACACCATTCCCGTCTCAGTTCTCAGTCCTAAGTCCCTGCCCATTTGGCATTGTTCCTGTTCCTCGTTGATCTCAAGTGGCTCTGTTTTTGTTTCTGTTTCTGCATTTTCTTGTTGTGGCTGTTGTTGTTATTGCTATTGCTGTGAATGTTCTCAAGGGGCGTTTGTTGTGGGCATGTCCTCTGCGTGGCATTCTTGGGACACCCAGAGCGACACTCTCTTGCCTGTTTCCTGTGTGGTCACTGGGGATGTGTCCCGCTGTCATGTGAAGGCGTTGCCATCACTTTAGGCGCCATTGATATTCCATTCTAATATGCGCAAGAATATTGGATAATATTTAAAGAATCAATTCTACGTATTAATTTTAGCCATTTAAAGATGCTTGTGTCTCCATTTATCTTATATTTCGATTACATTTTATCATCTTTTATCAAAAAAGGTCTTGGGAAAATTCATAACTCTCAGGCTTTGCCTTTTATTATGAAGAACTTCAGCAGTGCTATAAATCCAAACGGTGAATCGAGTTTCATATCAAAATGTAAAGCTCGAAAAAAACTTAATCGAGTAACTATATAAAATAAATAACGATATGTTGAGTTTCAAAACAAACATAATTTGACAAATTATACCGAAAATTTGACCAACTTTAAGCTTTCATAACTTTAACAAAAATAAACTAAACTAAACTCTAATTTCGTTCAATATCAATCAATATTTTTTTCGCGGAATGCGATTTTAATTTGTATTTTTCAAAAATTCAAAATCTTAAGTCTGAAGCTTAAGCTTGCAATCGACTTCTTATGTTAAAATTGGTATAAAACTAAACTTTAAACTTGATTTTAAGAGGCTTCATTAATGAAACAACTTTTAAAAACTACACATTTTTACAATCCAGATGCTTTTTATTTCTTACGAAGTTTTGATTAAGACGAATGTCCTTAAAATTAATATTTTTACTAAGACTTATCGAGAAAAAAACATTTTACGTAAAAGGTTTCAATTGAAATCTATTTATTTGAATTGAGGATTAATTTAAACGTCTCTTTTGCAGATTCTCTTCAATCAAATTCATGTGATTTGCTTAAGTTTTCCTTGTTGCCACTGTAATTTTAAACACCTCTCATTTCTCTCGTCTCCGCGGTGTCTCCTCTTAATTTGGCACTCACACTTTCACTCCATTCCCCCTCTGTTGTGGCTCCCCTTTCCCCCTCTCCCCCTCTCCCCTTTCCAATGTCACACAATATGTGCACCTGCTGCTCATTTAATGGCATTAAGCAGTAATTCTCTGCTTTAGTTTTTCATATTTATTGTTTTGCTTTCTAACTAATTTTTTGGTTGTTTTCGTTATCGTTGTCATTGTTGTTGTTGTTGTTGTCTCCAGTTGTTTGGATGGTTCGATTGGAAAGCGGCCACCAAAAAGATATTGCTTATGGATGTTTCTTGAGATATCTTCTTCTCGCATTTTTGGCTACTCATCGCAGAGACGAGCGTGCATCCCGGCCATAAACTGCTTATCTCTCTCCCGCTCTCTCTCTCTCTCTCGCTGGTGAATCGCAGCTCCAACAACAAGTCCAACAAATTGACAACTCAGGAAATGAAGCATGACATTGCACTGTCTCTCTGTCGCTGTTGCTGCAACATCAACATCAACATCGGCAACGGCAACGGATCGGATCGGATCGGATCGTTGCATACATACCATATTTTGAATGATTGACAGGGCAGAATCGCGGAGGCAGCCAACAACGTCGTCATCGTCGTCGGGCAACCAACGGCAGCTAACCAAACTAATTTGTGGCAAGATCATGCCAGAGATATAGTCGTACATATCACAGCAAGCGATCTTGGGACCGAAAGACCGAAAGCAGCGTTGGCTACACTTGAATTGGCTGCGTGTGAGTTCAAGCAGAAGCAGACGGAGATCGAGACTGAGACTGAGACTGAGACAGAGACAGAGTTGCTGGACTGTCAGTCAGTCAGTCAGTCATTCCGTCTCTTATATATAGTATACAGATATTTAAATATATATATATATATATGAGGCATACTTTGTCTAAGCGTTGGTCGCCAGCAGCGCACGCTGAAATAAATCAACTGGCACTGTGGAGGCCGTGGAGGCACATGAAAAAAATTAGTTTCATCAAGGCAGGATTAGTGTCAGAAACGTGTTAAATGGACTGAAGGGTATATGATGAACGGCCGTGCAACAACTCACTGCCCCAAGATGGTGATGGTGATGGTGATGTTGTTGTTGTTGTTGATGTTGATGGTGAGACGGGCACAGAGAAACCGACCACAAATCTCAAAGCACTCCAAATGATTTCAAGACTGAGACTTGAACTGAGACTGGGACTGAGACTGAGACTGAGACTGAGACTGAGACAGTGGCTGTCGATCAAGCGAGAGCAACTCTTGTTGTTGCTGTTGTTGTTGTTGGCCGTTTGATCTACAACTTGGCAGGTTTCTTCCTCTTCGATGGCTTTTTACTGCTCGCTTTGCTCTCTGCGTGCGATCGCTGTTGTTGTTGTTGTTGTTATTCTCGTTTGCTGCTCTCTTTTTTAACTGATTTATTTGTTTTTATAATTTAAGTCATTTTTATTAATGAAAATCTCCGCGCTACCTTTTTTTTTTTTGCATTGCACTGGGAAAACGGTGTGGGAAATGATCCGAGTAAGTCAATGATATTTTGTCGGACTGCAAACTGTGCATGGAAATCAGCTAAGGAAGAAGGAAATGAAACCTGAGATTCTTTTGGAATGATAAATGAAATGAGTAATAATATGTGTGGCTTAAATGTGCATACAATTACAAAATGATATAAATATTAGATGGAGTGTGGAAAGAGTTTTGAGCAACGTGGAATATTGGCACTAAATTTGTGTGTAGTAATATTTAATTAGTATTAATTAATTAATAATAATATTTAATTAATATTAATTAATTAATAATCATATTTCATTAATATTAATTAATTAATAATATTATTTCATTAATATTAATTAATTAATAATAATATTTAATAAATATTAATTCAACTAATATTTAATTGAAATTTATGAATATATTTTTATATACATATATAATAAAGTAACAAAATTAACACATAATTAGTATAATTAAATTTACTCAGTTAATGTTTTGAAGTACGCAAATTTAATTTAATTTCAGTAAGGAATTTAAATTGTTTTTAATATTATTAAATGTTTTTTATTTTACATACTTATTTTTTAGTTCTATTTAAATTCTAATATTTTTTTTGCTCTGTAACAATTTTAAATAAATTGAATTGTTTTATTTAAATTTTCTAAATATTTAAGATATTGTAATATTCAAAATAATTATTAATTTTTGAATTGAATTTTTGACACAGATGTGAATATAATTTTTCTAGCATTATTGTTACCATTTTATGCCTTGTGGAAATACTTCACACATTTAATTACTGGTAAATAAATTTTTGGAATTATTTAATAAAATTGACAAATGTATCAAGATTTCTTAGATTAACTTTATCTCCACTCATATTTATCCGCTGCATTGATACCAATTTATTGTTTAGCCAAGCGGTGGAATTACATGAAAATCAACTTAATGCCTTCAATAGTGTTGATTTCATACAATCCTGAGTACATCACTACAAGCCTTTCGATTAATTTCCCATAATCAGTCCGAGTAGTAACCTTGACTTCCAATTGTGCTTGGGGGTTATCAGTGCATAGTTGAGGCCACGCTGATGAATCCTTAAGAGCGTCTCATTGAAGTGGTAATCGCTTAAAGTCCAAATGCGAGTACTTGTACAACCACCCAAAAAGCAAACAACGTCTAACTTACAAGGCAAATCTCAGGACTGGATTTCCTTTCACCTTCCCCTCCTCGGACTGTGCTCGTCGTGCCCCCCCCCTCTCTCTCTCTCTCTCTCTCTCTCTCTCCCTCTATCTCTGTGGATATATTTCTCGGAGTCGTGCTGCCATATGGCAAGTGGATTGACATAACTTAATTGCCAGCCCAGTGTGGAACCGCCCTTAAACTGCGAATCACCCGACAAACAACAAAGCCAGCACAGTACACTGAAAAGAAAAGTGGGAAAGGCTTTAGTCGAGCTCCCGACTATAGTATACCCGTTTCTTATATAAATTAATTTTAAATATTTTTATTGCGTACATTTCAACGAATACAATATCCCCTCTTACTTATTTTTTAAGTAACGGGTATAAAAATAGAATCATCCTCAAATGCAAGTTTATAATTCTTGATTTTATAATGCATTTTCAACTACTTTTTTTTCACTTGTTTTGAAAAAAAGTGAAAAAAAGTTGAAAATGATTAAGATATTTAAAATAAAAAAATGAGGGCAAAATGTTAAATATGTAAAAAAATTTTAATATATAAAAAAAAGTAAATTAAATGTTAAAAATTGTTAACAAAATGTTAAAAAGTGTGAGAATCTTAAGATTTTCTATATTTTTATACATTTCTCTATATTTCCACACATCTTTTACTTTAGTTTTTTATATTTTTCTACATTTTTACATTATTTTACATTTAAATTGACTGGAAATATTCTTATTGAGAAATTCTTTTGATACCGTTTGGGATTGATTTAAGCCCGCAATCTCGGATATTTTTTTCTGTGTAGGATGTAAAAACAAAGTCATGACGAGGAGAAGGAACAGAAGGAGGAGGAGAATTGTTGCCGGCAAGTGTGGTGTGCAAGGGGTAAAAACGCTGGCGAAATCATAAAACGAAATCTCATTATCGAAAACGTGATAATCGCTGATAATCGTCAATGTTGTTGCATGCTGATATCGTGCCCTGCATCTGTATCTGCATCTGTGTCTGTGTCAGTGTCTGTGCTTGTCTCTGTGGAACTGGGACTGAGTTTGAAACTGCGACTGGGACTGAGATTGGTCCGCGGTTTCAATTACCAAAAACCCATAAATCCGTGAGCTCAAGTAGCTGCTACGTTTTTGGGGGCAGCTTTATTAAGTCAGCATGGATTTGGCAAAGGCGTAAAGCCGTCGATGTCGATGTCGATGCCGACGATATTCAGTTGCTTCTGTTTCCAGTTAAATTTTGCTCAACAGTCAGGTAACTTCTCTCCCCTCTCCCTCCCACACAGCTCCGTGGTGTCTCTTTCTCTGTCGAGATCATAAACTCATAATCACCTCGGTCTTCAGGTAATTAAAAGGGCTCGCAATTGGAGTGCGAGTGCTTGGACTACTCCTCGTACTCCCGAGATTAATGCGCTCGCATTTTTATTGTTTCCGCATGCTTCGGCCTGCCCAATGGAACAATGAGCGCGATTAAGGCGTTTAGCCTGCTAACCGCAGTGTCCTCGACGCTCGACGCTCGAATCTCAACTCTCAACTCGCAGTTCTCAAGTCTCGGTCAGGTCCAGGTTCAGATTCGGTTCCAACCGCCCGGAATGCGGTTAATCCTTTTGCTATTTTCTATGTCGCGCGCTCTGTCTGTCCGTCTGTCCGTCTGTCTGTCTGTCTGTCTGTCTGTCTGTCGCGTTGTCAGGTAGTTGTCCTGCGGTGGCTGTTGCTTCTGTCTTGGCCCTTTTTTTTGGCTTGGCATTAACGAAACTTGTGCAGCTTACTCAGCGATTTTCTCGATTGCGGCCCCGTTCGTCATCTTCAACTTCAGCCTCGACCTGTATCTGTATCTGTATCTGAATTTCTGAGTTTGTATCTGAGTCGCAACCTCAGCCTTATCCGCCTGCAGTGCGTTGGTCGCGCGCGCCGGCCACTTTGCGGTTTCAGCGCTTAACCGCATCATAAAACCATCACAAAATATAAAAGTAAACCATTATCATCATCAGGAACGCACGACGGTGGTCCGTACCCTGAGCCAGGCTTTAACCTCTCTCCATTGTCCACTGTCCACCCGCTGCGACTGTCCGTCCGTCCATCTTACGCCTGCACCAGCTGCATTGATCCTTTGTGGCATTTGTCCGAGCCGCAGCCTTTTAATGAACGAACTCGCAAGTCTACGACTAAATTTCCACTTGCCGTTTAACAGGCGACATTTTGTGGTTTTCCACATGGCAAGTCTCGACTTGCGACCATTTCCATTCACCGCATTCTTAAGATTGCATCACAACAGCTTGACGAATAGCTGACGAAACTCGGAGAAAGCAAGACAATTGCAGCACTCAATTCTGGGTTGGATAATCACAGTAATAAAAGAAGTTTTGATTCGAAATATTTCCATCAAATAATATAAACAAAGATGCTCGTTATATGAAAATGAAAATGTTTTCACTACTAAAATCATTGCAATAAAAACCAGGGATTAAAACCGAAACGAATATCGGTTTCAGTTACGGTTTCGGTTATGTTTGCATCTAGGCTTTCGGTTATCGGTGAACCGGTTTTTGTATGTTTCGGCTTTGAAATACCGGTATGGTTTCGGTTCACAACAAAATTGATTTTTGCCAAAATATAGTTATATTAATAATATAAAATTAATAATATTTAAAAAGGAATTGCGTTCTTAATGTTTCATTCACACATTCATTCTTCAGTTTGATGTATTTTAGTTACATTTTAACAATTTTAATATTTCATTTAACAAATTTATTTTATTTACGCTTATTCAGTGCTATGAAAATTCGATCATGAATATCACAAATAAAAATTCAAAATTAATCATAAGAAATTTTAAATATAAAATTAAAATTAATAATAAAAAAATATTTTTTTTTTTTTGGTGTATGAAAAACTAAAGTTAAACCTTATAAATGAAACGGTTACTAAACGGTTATTTCGGTTTACAGAGTTTCGGTTTTAAGGTTTTGGTCAAATGAAAATTCTTTTTTTTTCGGTTACGGTTTCAGTTACGGTTTTCAATATCAATTGGTTTTTACCGGTTAAAGGTAACGAGTTCGGTTAATGTTTTAATCCCTGATAAAAACATCACTTTTCATAAAAGAAACTATGAATATCATTGAATTTAATCATTAACCATTATCATATTTATGATCATTAAAAACATTAATTAAATGCTCTCTGCAATTATATTACAAAAAAGATGAAAGAAAACTTGTGACTTACTCAATAAGCAATAATCAAATAATAATAAGCATTTGTACATTGATGTGACTACTAAAAATAGTTAATTATATTAATACTAATATTAAATAATGGTAAATTAAATAAAGTAATAGTAAAAGTATAATGCGTTCGAATGAATAATTTTCATAAATAATAATTATTATTTAATTAGCATCTTTACATAGTAGATATGACTACTTAAAATAGTAAATTCTATTTACTTTACACTCCAAGTAAACAGTCAACAACTGCCTTCGAATTGACAAACACACAAACATAAAATTAATTGACACATATATTTAGTATGAAGCCTTTCCTTTCCATCATTTCCATCAATTGCGGGCAGTTTTTTAATCAGCCGAGCATCTGTGAAATCTGCGTTAATAGAAATCGAATATTGCGCATACGCCATGACTGTCTGACAGTCTGTCTGTCCAATTCACGTGCTTTTTCGCGACATTAGCAGCTGTCACACATTTCACACTTTCTGCTGCTGCTGCGGCTGCAACTTAATCATGATATTTATGCCACGCCCCTTTGGAGTCGCCACGGCCCCGCCTCCGCGTCGGACTTCGCCCCCACAAAACAGACAATAAAAGACAACGGCTCAGGAGCTAATGAAATTTACTGGCCCACGACGAGACTTGCAACTTGGAGTCGGAGTCTGGACACGCGCCTACGACAGCGCCTAATGAATGTGCAACAGTTGCATGCAACACGGCTGTGTGTGTGTGTGTGTGTTGCAGAGTTGGCAATAAAAAATCAGGCAAACGAATTGTCGTTAATCAGCGCTCAGGCGAATGACGAAGTTAAAGTCCAAGTCGAAGTTGACTGCGGCGAGTAAAAGTTGTGAGCTGAGTTGCAGTTGTTGTTGTTGTTATTATTGTGCAGTAGCTACAACACCCACACAAACACACACACACACACAGCTGCATAGTGCAAATCTCCACCTTGCCCATATTCTATCTCTTGAATTCTTTTTGCGCCTGCAATCTAAACTGTCGCCTATGAAAAATGTGCAGGGCAATGGCGTCGAACCCTGCACAGCAACAACAACAACAATCACAATAGCAACAACAACAACAACAACTACACACACACACACACACACACACACACACATAACACTTTCACACATTCGCATGTTGCTTCAAACTATTTCTCTTCTTTTTATTTTCATGTTTTTTTTCATCGATTTTTCATCTTTTCATTTTTTATGCGCATATTTTCCATCAGGGGTAAATAAAAAAATGATGTTATTTGTTTGTTTATTTTATAACCGCCGTTGCCAAAGTGTAGTTAAAATATCGCACACACAAATCTATGTATGTTCATAGATACAAATACACGAGTGTGCACAGGTTGCTCCCACCATTTTCCCCATCGCCCCTTCTCTTCCATCCAACTCTTGTTCCACTCTCCGTCCATCTGTGAGTTTGTTCAGTTCTCTCTGTCGAGCTGTCAATAAATTGTTATCATTGTTTTTGCTCTCCTTTGCTTTTTAACCTGTAAACATAGGCTTGCCGAAATCGGGAATGATTCATTTGACCCTCTTTTGAGTCTAATTAAGGCATTAAATGAGCTTCAAAATTTAGTTGATCTAGACACATTTTTTGTCTTTTCTCCTGAATTAACCCATTAAATGCTGCCCATAGAAGACCATAGAAGTTGATAGAAACATAAAAAAAATGTATCTTCAAATTTTATTTTTTCCCATTTCCATACATTTTTCGGCTTTTTTCTTCAAAATTTTCTATGCAAAAAAAAAACCCAGAAATTCACATGTAAAAAAATACAGGTACACCAAGGATAACTAAACTGTTCAACTTTTATTCTGATATTTTTGTATTTCTCTTTACTATGAAATAAATTTTGGCTCGATATCTCTCACATGCCCCGTGCTAGAATTTCTAAAGTGTCAACACTTTCTTGGTTATTTAAATGCCCATTAGCATAAAATGGATGAAATATTTTATATCTCTTAACGATCCTACATGAAAAAGATACGAAAATTCGCTACTCAATATTTTGATTCAACTTGAAGAACTAGAGAGTCTCCTTCAATAGAATCCATTCCGCCTCATTTAAGGCTAGCATTTTAAGGGTATAATTGCATTTAAGATCCTTTTAAAGAGTCAATAACTCCATCCAAGAACTATTAGCTAATCAGGGACTTAAGTTTATTAAGTGTCAGTTTGAAATTCTTCAAGTTCACTTAACAAATTGCAAAAACTGTGTCAAACTTACACTTAACCCTGAGTTAGACAATGGAATAATAAATAAAATAGATAAATAGTTTTATTTTCATTTACAATAATAAACCTTGGACCAATTTCCACATAAATCTGACTATGCGTATATGTAAATCTCTTTCAAGTTCCCTTAACTCTCTCTCTCTCTCATCTTTCAATGCTTTCTCTCTTTGCTTCTGTTATTTGCTTTCTCTCTCTCTCTCTTGTTGATGCACTCTCACTTGAATACTGGGGAAAAGCCCCCTTTTAAAGTTGCAACCAAAATTAATGTAAACTTTTTCTTCATTCCTTTTTGGTTTCCTTTATAATTTGCTCGACGCCCCAAATTGTATGCTAAGCTGTCGTAACGGTTATTGTGTCTGTATATGTGCGCATTCCGATTGTGGTGGAGGGGGGGGAAGGGGGCAGTGGGCGGAAAATCTGGGGGCATGTTTGATATATATTTGTATATATAAATATCTGTACATCAATTAGCAGCAACAATTTAATTTTCAGTCCAGCCAAATCAGAAAATTTACAAGAAAAATCCATAAAAAATGTTTGTGCAACTTTCAGTTGTCTGTGTGTGCGTGTGTGTGTGTGAAAATAGAATAAAAAGATGTCGTCAGCTATTTCAAATTGTCATAAAAATTTGATAAGGTTTTTCTGTACTCGCTTTTTTCAACTGCGTCAGCACAGCAACAATAAAGTACTGAAAATTAAGCAAAAAAAAAAGAAAAAATAAATAAACAAATAAAAAAAGTCAAGTCGATGGAGGGACCATGTCAGCCATTTTGTTGTTGGTGTGGTGGGTGAGCCAACTATCATGCACAGTGGAGCCGAAACAATATTTTAACATGCGAATGAGTATTTTAAAATTTATAAGTTGTTAGTTTAAATTAAATATCATAGCTCGTGATATTCTGTATATATTTTGAAACAAGACGTTAATTATTGCAGTCAGAATCTTTCGAAATTTGTTGATTTATTTGCGAGAAATTCGGGTAATCTTTGGTATGACTCTTTTCTTAAACATATATGTGGTCATTGTTAAGATAAATTTATACAAAATCTAGTTTTGATCTTAGATAACTAACGAAAGATATTTTGACATTAAATGCTTGGAAATTATTGTCAAATTCAATAATAATTCTTAAACTTCTTAGGACTTTAATGGGACTTTGAAAACAGAGTTAAACGCTATAATTTCTATTTCGTTAAATTTGGACAAATATATGAATACTGTTTATTATATTAATTATTAAAATAATGACTTGCTACTATTTGTTTACGCATAAACTGTAAGCTAGATGTTTTATTACTCTTTGCATGTTTAATCCGAATATAAGTTATTTAAATAGGACTACATAAATCTACAATCAAAAGTCTTTATTTGTATATTCGATTCCCCATAATTAACCATTTTATACTGTTTCATTTCTAGATCAAATGTAATATTCCCTAATTATAACCACTGTATGCCCTTATGTCAAGGAGTTTCAAATCCTTTTACTAGTCACAAATGTGAATGATTCTTCAGGAGTGGAGTAGGCGGGCTTTGTGTCTCTGTCTCTGTCTCTGTCTCCAACATCTTCTCCCTTCCGCTGTTGTTGTTGCTGTTGCTGCTGGCTGTGCATAACAATTTTCGCACCGACGACAACGTTGACTGTGTTAGTATTGTCGTCCTGACCGGAGAGTCCTTTACCGCATAACCCCGCACCGTCTGCAAGTTGCCATTATTTTTTTCAATTTTCTGTTTGTTATTTATTTTACTATTTATTTTTTTATGCTTGCTAACTAACAATTTGTACGTTGCTTTAGTTGAGTTTTGCGTGTGTTTGGACTGTCATTTTCATTAAAATTTCATTGCGCGCGCAAAACAGAACAGCAGCCACAATAACAACAACAACACCAACAAAAAGGGAATCAAACAATTTGCGCAAAAACAACAAGCGAAATAAGTATAAAGTAAAAAAAAGAAAAAAAACGAAAAAATAAAAGCAAAGCTGGCGCTCTGCTTGGTTGTTGAACCGAGCTCGAAGAAGCGACACGCAGCAACAGCAGCAATAGCAACAACAGCTACGTTCAATGTTTTTTGGGGGTGTGGTTCGATAAAGCACACAAACAGCAACAACACATAGGTAAATACAGCTGCCAAGTGCAGCGCACTCGCTCACACAGCTCCCGTTGCGCTCTGCATGTGAGCGAGATGGAAGCGAAAGCGCTGCAAACGTTTATAAATACACACTGTCAACCAGCCAGACATTCGCTGCTGCGCACCGTACTGCTATCTCGCTTTGTCGCACACTGAGCGCTGCTGACAATGAGCGTCAGCCATTGCTAAAGCATTGCGCTCTCGCTCTCGCTAGCGATGAGTGTGAGCGTGAGTGTGTGCGTTGAAAAAGGAAGTTGCTTGACTCGTTGTTGCTGTTGCTATTGCTGCTGCTGACGATTCACGATTCACGGCATACGAAACGAAACGAAACGAAGCGAAGGCAGAGAGGCAAGCAACAACAACAATTCGGACTGGTCGAACGACTTCTGCTGCCGCTGTCGCTGTCGCTGCTGTCGTTGGTGTCGTTGCCGTTGCCGTTGCCGCTGCTCGCATTGAAGGTGTCACGACGAAAATCAGTTCCAAAGTAACATTCGTGCCGCTCGGGTTGTGCGTTCGTCGCTCCGCTCGCTCGTTTTGTTGTTGGTTCACAGCGTTTACCGTTTACCGTACACCGTTATATTTCGCCGCGTTTTGTTGATCGCCGTGTCATATATTCACACACACACACACACGCATACATGTACACAAAAATAACAAAATAAAAAAAACAAACAAAAACAAATCAAAGCTACTTATTTGAAATCAAAAGTTATATGCAAAATATTTAAAATACATGTACACATCAAAAACAAAAACAACGACAATAAACATTTGTTTACGTGCGTGTGCAACAACCGCAACGCGCTTAACCGCAACCACAAAGTTCTCAAGAGAAACTACGTTCACCAAAAATCGAGAGAGAGAGAGAGAGAGAGAGAGAGTGCATTGTTTTTTTTGTGTCTTGCCGCAAAGTGTTTAGCATTATCCTTAACCTGGCAATCAACTGAATAACTCCACACAATAACTCAGTATATCCGAATCAGTCAGATACATAAGTATCTTTATCTGATATCAGCCAAAGTGAATTATATCACATGCAGCCGACGCCAACAATTGGATCTATCTTCATCAAATAATGCCATCGTATATCCAATATCTGTAAACGTTATTTTTTCTCGTTTGGAATATCTGTACAACAAGAACAACGACAACAACATTGACAGTGACTGCATCGAGAATTGATCAAGTTGTTGTTCGTTTGTCATTGTTTTTTTTTGGCGGTGAGTGTTTTGACCAGATGTGTTTGCAATTGTGCCAAACCATCCATATAAAATACATCTAACAAACATCATAATATCTAAAAAAGTAACTAACCCAGCGAAGCTGAAGAAGCGACAAGCAAGGATTACACTTATCATCTAAGTAGATCATCATTTATAGATACGACTAAATTCACTATACATCAACGTTGAAATTGTTGATTCAACTGCAAGTTAAAGAAAGATCTTGAAAATATTCAGATAAAAGGTTGAGTTTCGAAAGTTTTGAAAAAATATGATACTGACGGATAGATGGTATTTAGAGCGCACAGTCTTAAATATTGCTATAGATAGAGTTTTCGTTGGGAACTGTGAATTTTGCCGCCGGCTTTGAAAACTTTTTTTAAGTAAACTAGCTTTAAGTTGTATTTTGACATTTTTGACATTAGTTCGTGTATATTTCACTTCAAAATGCGATTTCAATAGTTAGAATAATAAGATAATTAGTCTTGACTTCAATTCATACTTGGCATAAGATCTCTCAAGTTAGAACAACAAAGAGTAAACATTTTCAGAATATATAAATATCAAACTGATCTAGAGATTTTCCAGTAATAAAAAGAGTTGAGCTCTAATTTCTTTGAATATTTTCAAATGCGTTTCAAGTAGTTAATTCATTTGTAGTGCAGTCTGGCATATCAATTAGTTAGACGGGGTTACGCTGACCACATGAAGAAACCCAGTTGCAAGTCAACACACACAGGAAATTCCATATGAGTAACCGTCTAGTATTTTAGTCGTTGTTGTTGTTGGTATTGTGGGGCTGCACAATGTGAGAAACGATTGTAAGAAGAAAAACAATATGTAAAACAAAAAAAAAACAAAACTGAAAACGCAACGAATCAAAAATAGATTTTCATAATTTTAATGGGCATATTAAAGCCGCCCCTTTTGGACTGCTAATTAGGCAAAGGCGAACTATCGATAAGCAACTAACTAAGCATACATAGAGCATACACATATCTGTCTGTCTGCCTGTCTGTCTGTCTGTCTGTCTGTCCATCTATAATCATATGTATGGGCTACCTGACCCTAAACTACTGTTCGAATCAAACCAAGTTGAACTGAACTGAAGCGTTGCCCGACGGACTCGTTCAGGTCACATTATTCACACATTTTGATAAGTTTTTTTTTTTTATTGTATATATTTTTTATTGTTATTGTTATTGGTGTGGTTGTTGTTGCAGCCGCCGCGCTTTATTAGCTAATTTCAAAGCGGCTGGGCTATAAATTAAAACATCGAGCGATCTTTCTGTCTGTCTGTTTCGTTGCCAGTATTTTAATATTTCTGTGCCTCATCTTTACGTTTTATTTTTATTTTTTCTTCTCAGTTTTTGTTGTTGTTGTTGTTGTTGGTTTTCTTGTCTTTGTGTTATTATTAATTTGCATAGATATGTATATGGATGTTTTTCTATATGTTTTCATGTTCAAATTAATATGCAAGGCAATTTGTTTGGGCCGGCTGGCAACCAACTCCAAACAGACTCCAGATTCTTTCACTCCAAGACTCAGAGTGAACACCCACGCCAAGAAAAAAAAATAGAGCTGGCAATTTCAATTCAATTTCAATTTCAATCTCAACTCATGTTAGCAGAGGTGCGAGTTCATTCATATCCACATCCACATCCACATCCATATCCACATCCGTTACTTGGACCGTTTCAATTCATGAATTGACTTCAAGTCAAGATCGAGTCGCGACACTCTGATAGCTTATCTGAGAGAGCCAAAAGAAAAAAAGCCAGCAACAGTTTCATTGTTTAGCATAGATACATCGACGCACGCCCAATGTATCTGTGCCTACACATAGCACAGCCTAGAGGGGGGAGATCGGGATTGGGATGCGGAATCGTATTCGTATTCGTATTCGGATATGAATTGGGACTCAAAAAGTCTTTGTCAATTTATATGACGCCTTGGCGTCGCCTCGCCTTGCCTTAAGTGAGGTTTCATTTCATTTCGATTGACTTCTTTTTATTTTCTTTCGGTTTTTTTTCTTCTTATTTTCAATTATTTGTATTATTAATTTTTATCTCTCTTCACTCTTTGCTCATTACGCGGCTGTACCCAGCTTTTTAGTTGTTTTTGCTTCTCGAATTTCGTTGACAAAGCCATTTAAATAGAAATCACTCAAAGGCATACAGACGGGCAGACGGACAGACGGACGGACGGACAGACAGTACCAAACATACCATACTATTCCGAGCCAGCCAAGTTATCAAGATCACATTGACAATGCGTCAAATAATAAGTTGTTGTTATATTTTTATTTTTCTTATTATTATTATTGTGAGCAGACTCAGGGCTGACTTTTTACTCTATTGCCGTACATATTATTGATTTGTGTGTGTGTGTGTGTGTTTGGGTTTGAGTTTTGATTTATTTTTACTATGATGCAATCATTCATTTGTATGAGAGCCAAGTTCGAAGTATCGAAGGCAACATTCATTCATTCACAATTGTTGAATACACATATGTATATATTGTATGTTGTTTATTTTTGTTTGGTTATTGTTTAGAAGACAATCCTCCTTCTAGACGGATCTTGACAAGAAATCACAACATTCGCACAGTCTGGCAACACTGGCCTGGCTCTGACTGATCACTCCAGCATGCCAAATCGTTAATTGGCCATTTGAAAGCAGCTCGGCAATTAAAGCAATTGTAATTTCCATATCCATTTCCATTTAACAAACTATCGCTGAGAGTTCAATATGCTAAAAAGATGATACAACTTTATCGACCCGTGTCCAGTTTCGAGATTGAGATTGAGCCACTTGATTATAAGAACGCAACTTGTTAAGCTGCATTTTGTTTCGATATGGATCTTTGACAAGTTTATCTGGGCAACTTGCGGCAACTCTTGGCCAATTGATCATTGGCCAATTACGAGACTAACTGTATTATTAAAACCACACCGACTCGGGCTCATGTGTCAATCGAATTAAATGTGTGTTGATTAACAGAATATAGTATGATGAAAAAATCAAAAACTAATTAAAAAGCCAAGTTGTCGCCCGGTTTCTAGGCCAGCCAACATATGGCAACAACAGCAACAACAACAACAACAAAAACTCGTACTCGCACTCGTATTTAAATGCGTCTTAAACTTGTCAAATCTTCACACTTTTTCAATTATTTGGCACGTTTGTTAATTAAACTTCAGCGACGTCAACGTGTCAGCGTGTCACTCCGAGTGCACTCGGTAGCTGGAATCGGCAACTTGAGCATCGGCATCGCGCGTTGCAAGGTTGCATTTTCACCAATGCTAAGTAAATATAATTTTATGCGAAAATTGCAAATTTAAATGTCAAAATGCATTTGCGTAGAAATGGCGCACGATCACAGACAAAAAACTGGCTACCAGGTTGCAAGTTGTTGTTGCAGTTATATTAGTTGTTAGTTGTTGCAGTTGCAGTTGCAGTTGCAGTCGGAGACGTGCCTCGAGTTCTTTGTTGCGTTTATTAAGTTGCATTATTTTCGACAGACAGCTTATTATGCTCAGTCTGCAGTCCCCAGTCTCCAGTCTGCAGTCTCCAGTCTTCAACTTGTCCGGAGTCCGGTCTGTGAGTTGGCAGCAGATTCCAGTAGCTGTTGCTGCTCTATGCGCTATGTAAATGAGCCTGAGAAATGTTTCTGGTGTCTGCTGCCATAACGCGTTATTCACACTTCTACACTGCACAACATAGCACAACATTGCGCAGCATCGAAAGTTTTCTCCTCCACTTGAGCTAAATTGCATTAGAATTCAACGCGGGCTGATTTCTAAGCAAGCTTTCATATCTGGTACTTGTCTTTTGTTGTGCACTGTAAATTCGCCTGGACACATTAAGTTGTTACAGAGCTTGTTAAGGCAGCTAATAGTTACAACTGCAGCAACAACAACAGCAACAACAGCAACAACTCAAACTACAACTACAACCATGACAAGTGAGCACTTTTGACAGCTGGTTGCACTCGCTGCATAGTTGGAGTCTAAGTAACTCTGGCAATTTGCCGCTGGCTTTAACCAGTGTTGCACAATGAGCTTTGCTGTCAAGCGTTATACGATACGATATAATGCGATACGATACGATATATGTATTTGGATATACGTGCATGCGAGTACAGTTAGACAAGTATTGCTAAAATCTAACTTTAATTGGGTTTTTTTTTATAAATATTGTAAAAAGATCCTGTGAATTTAAGTATTTTTTAAAATAAGAAAATATCTAAGATATAATTTAAAATTTGTCAGTAATTTCTATGCATTTTACGTCTAAATATATTTTCAATAGTTATCAAACACTTTATTTAGACATTGAAAAAACGCGCCTAACTGTTTTTCAAAATTGAAAACAAAAAATAAAAAACAATCATTGGACCAAAATTTGAATGCCAGACGAAGAGACAAAATCATTAATCACACAAACTTTGCTAAAAATCGATAGACAAAAAAAAACACAAATAAACAAATATTCCCATGGCACAAATTAACAGTAGCAACCGAGTCGACGGAAGATGGAATATCGAAGATCACATAATACACGTATTTTGGGGTTACACACTTTCCCAGGGTACCGTCAGAAATGAAAACACAGTCGGACTCGAGTACGACGATCTTTTAGGGCTACCGTTTCGGTAGTTGTTCAACGAACTTAAAGTGCGGGCGATGGTCACTCACTCACTCAGACAGTCTGTCAGTCAGTCAGTCAGTCAGTCAGTCAGTCAGTCAGTCAGTCAGTCAGTCAGTCCGTCCGTCAGTCAGTCAGTTGTGTGTGGAACGTTCGGTAGCTCGGTTCAGTGTTTATTTTCCTAAGGCTGTTTACCTTCAGATCGCCGCTGTCTCTCGCACTTATCAGCGTAGTTTGAAAATATTATTTTGACCGTAATTACGGGCAAGAAAGATATACATTACCAGAATCATAAGCCAAACACACGACAACAATCAGCAGCAGCAGCAGCAGCAGCATCAGGATAGATCCAACAATTCGAAAGGTAAACCAAAAATCAAAAACTCAAAAATGAGATGAAGCGAGTAGAAGAAGAAGAGCAACAACCATCGCCATTGGCCGGAAACTGAAAGTGAAAATCAGAATGAATGCCGAGTGAATTTTTAATGAAAGTGCGTGTACGTGATATATGACGAACCGAAATGATTTCGGATAGAGTCGCAGACTCCGACTCCGACTCCGACTGAACTCTGTCGCAGTCCCAGTTGAAGTCCCCGAGGCATAATCACAATGTGACACAAAAAACAAAACGAAGCCAGCGGGGACTTTTGGCTCTGTTTCATTCTTCTTTTTTTTTTGCCATGATTTTTCATAATCAACAACGCCAACAAATGACAAGAAAATCACGTAGCCTCTCTCTATTTTGTTATTGTTTTATTATTGTAGTCTTTTCTGCTGTTGGCAAAAAAAAAAAGAAAAAAGACGATTGAGCTAAAAAAAGAAATAGAGACAGATACACAGAGTTCCAATATGAAACTCATTAGCATACAACATGTAGAAAGCATATTCAAAAAATGATTCTCCAAAGATTCGCTTTTCATCGGCCTGCATCAATGGAACAACGATTTTCTTTGATATTTATGAGATATTGTTTGGAAATTCGGGAGAAATTTAAAACGAAAAATATACCACAAAATGATTTCTTTCAAATGTCTATGAAAGTTGGAAAACTTAAAATATATGTATGTTTAGAAATAGTTGGGTTCTTGGGCTCATGTCTGAGGCATCTAGGGACTGGGACTGGAATGCAAGATTACCGCAATCGGACGTAATAACGCCTCGGGTTCAGAGACTGGTACCGCCTAGATTTAGTAGCCTCGGTTTCTGGGCTGTCTTGCGGTTTAAAGATCTTTGATCTGTGCTTAGCCGCTGGATTAGCTCAGACACTTACTAAAAGGACGAAATGGGATGTAGGAACACACACACACACACACACACACACACATGATGGGACAATGGCTTTGGGTATTAAGATTAGGCCAGACAAGCTCAACCTTAACCTTAACATGAACCTGAACCTCAACCTGGATTAAAACTCATATGTCCGTCGTCGAGTTCAAAACTCTTTTGTATATGCTTTTTCTTTTTATTTTCTATTTTCATTTCAATTTTTTTTTTGTTTCTCGGTCGTTTCGTGCGAAAAAAATTAGCACTATTTGGCAAAGTACGTGTGTCAGAATGGGACAGGAATAGGGACGACAGAATGGGATGACAAGGTGAGAGGCAGAGCAATTGCGGGATTAGCACGGACACCTCGGCGGGCACTCATTGTTTTGAAATTGGAAAATGCATCCAGCTATTTGTCACATATATTCGTATCCATAAGCATATGCCACAGCCGCAACAGCAGCAACAGCAAAAACAGCAACAACAACAAGATCGGTTGCCTGCAAATTTGTTTTGTTTTGTCATGTCGTTTTCATGGCCCAATGCATCCAAATGCAGCGAGAAACGAGCGAAATGGAAACCGGCAAAGCCAAAAAACCAAAGCCACAAATACATCGCCGGCCACTCGAGCTCCGAATTCAGAGTCCAACCGAACGAATCCCTCTCAATATTTGTTGCCTGCATGTACAACAAATATCCCGAGCACAAGCCCCGTCTCAGTCCCACTCGCAGTCGACGTTGCAGTCGCCGTCAGCGTCAGCGTCGCAGTCGCAAATTACATGCTCACGCGCACACGCAAATTAATAACACATCTGGCCCAAATTCTGGCAGCGGCGCATGCCGACAGTCTGGCAACGCTGCGGCTCAATAGCAGCTCCTCAAGTTGCAGGCACTGCAAAATGTGTTCACTGATTGATTTCTATCCCAAAACTAAGAATATTCATGACTTACATATATTCTAGATTTTATAAAAAGTAATTTTTTAATTTGTTTCTAATTTAATTAAATTATAAAATATAGATTTGAGCAAAATATATATTTAATTTAATAAACAATAAATATTTTTATAAATTTACAGAAAAAGCGTCCAATTGTTCGTGGCGCCGAGGTGACTGCCACGCCCACAGGCAGCAGTTGCAGCAGGAGCAGCACCACTGAGTGAGAGCGAAAAAGTGATCGAGATCGAGAGAGAGCGAGAGAGTGAGTGATAAGCTGTGCAGCAGTAAGTCAGTTAGAGATTTGAAGCATCGCCCCAGGAGGACATCATAAACAGCATCAACGTGGCGCTGCATTCAACGGAAGCCTTGATGGCGGCGGGCTTTCTCAAATCCGGCGATTTGGGCCCGCATCCGCACAGCTACGGCGGCCCACATCCGCACCACTCGGTGCCCCATGGGCCGCTGCCGCCGGGCATGCCGATGCCGTCGTTGGGTCCCTTCGGCCTGCCACACGGACTGGAGGCCGTTGGGTTCTCCCAAGGTATGTGGGGTAAATATCGCAATAACAATTTTGGTAACCACGTAAGAACTGATCGCGAGACAAAGTCTCAAGAGAAAAATGTGCTGAAAGTTGAAGGTTTTTATGTTTGATAAATGATATCTACGTATGAACGGCTGATAACTCAATTTGCATGCACGGAATGACGTTGTGAGGCATTGCAGAAAACGGAGCTGGAATTGGGTATGGATGTGGATATGGGTTAGGTAATGGTTAATGGGTAATGGATTCGGGTTGGGGCTGGGGTTGAGGTTGAGGTTCGAGTTGTGGATGTGCAGCTCAGTTGTCGCACAAAATGCTTTTCAATGCCGTTCCGCAACGATTGCATCATTATCAGTTAAATTGTCAAAATGAATAATGAGCCAAAGCTGAAGCCGAAGCTGAAGCTGAAGCTGTAGCTGAGAAACTGTAGCTCAGCTCTGGGATCGCATGAGTCGAGTTTTGGGTTCCAGTTTTGTCTCATTTCGGTGACGCTGCAAATGACAAAAACCTGACAAAAATGCTACAAAATGCCAAAAGCAGCCAAACAAAACCAAAAAAAAAAAGAAAAACACAATATATATGTATATACGTCTATATAAACTTGTGAGCCAACAAAAGACTTATGGGCCAAAAAAAGAAAAAAAAAGAAAAAATAAATAAGTAAATAAAGAAAAATATATTAAACAAGCAGAAAAAGACAGACAGCAAAAGCGGACAGACGAGACATAAGACATAACATAATACGAGCAATCGCAAGTAATCAATTTATTTTTGGGCTTGTAATAAGCCCAAGTTATAGCAGAATATTGCGATTGATGATATTGTCATCTTATATCGTTATGTAAGCCAATTGCGGGCTGTCGAATTGTCCGGCGAACACATAATTACACAACCCACAACACGCTACAAAGAATAGTTAATAATACTTCAAATTATTTATAATTGAGTTGGGGAAATGCGATTGATGAATTTAAGTTGAGCTTATTTTGATTCCGTTCAGACATTTCAATTGAGTTTCCAGTGCTAAAAACCCGAAGTTCCTTGAGTTTAAAAATATTTGTATTATTTTCTCAAGACTTTTAGATTAGTTGCATTATAATTGTGTTGTCTTTGATATGTTTTAATATTCATAGTTGAGCTGGAAAGCTTTTAAATAAATCTGAGTCTGAGTTGTTGAGAGAAAATTAAAATTTATTTAGAGGAGTTTAAAAATGACGAAATTTAAAGAATATTGGTTTCAAATATTTGCTAGTTAAGTTTGGTATAGTTTGAATCAATAAAGAAAGAACCATTCAAAAATCTGTACATAATGTTGAGAAAAACTGGAACTCTACAGTTGAAATCTATTACAAATACATATGTAGTTTATACTTCACCGATCTCAACTAAGACCAACCTTGGTCTAGTTGCTTGATCAGAAGGCGATTTCGAGCTTGATGACAGCTTTGAGCATTCTCAGAAGACACTTCCCGGAAAGCGCGAGACTTTTTATGATAGAAATAGCTATAAAAAATACTATAAATATGAAAATAAAAATAAAATCCAATAGAGGTGCAGTTAATTAAACAGCCCTCACATCATTTGGCTCCAAGGTTTTGGGCACTAAAAATATTTTTATATAAATACAAAAATTGTTTTTGGTTTTGGTTGTTTTTTTTTTTTTTTTAATTTGTGCGGGCAAAAAGGCAAACGAAACGTAGCAAACTACAAAGTGCAATTAATTTTGTTTAAAAGCAGCAACGACAACAACAACTATGCCACAACATGGCGACCATTTTGAAAGCAAAAAAATTAAAAAAAAAGCAGAGAGAAAAAAATGAAACGAAAAGCGGCAGCTGCAAAGGCAAAACGGCAACGGGCCAAGTGAAGTGAAGTTTTTATTCAATTTATAAATTCATGACCAAAATGACTAACTCATTAATTTTTGATAGAGCCAGCTCAGTTGATCAGTGCGTTAGACAGAGAGAGACGGGTATAGCGGTAGCTAGCACAACTTATGGATGGTTGGTTGGGCGGCGGCACAGAGAGAGGGAGGGGGGCAGCGGTGGTGGGGGGAGACAGGAGACAGGAGGCACGAATTGAATTGAAAAGGCATTCAGAAAGGGGTGCTCTCTCAGAGTATTTGGGACACAGACACGGACACGGACACGGAGACACGCACCGACAAGCGACAACGGCAAAAACAAACAATGCTGCGGCTTAGCACACACACACACACACACACACACATACGGCATTATATACGTAGTATATATATGTGTGTGCTGAAATGTATGTTATATACACAGACTCATTCACATAGAAGTTTGGGCTCTTGTGCTGCGGGGTTGGTTCAACGCTTTTAGGGGTGGCATTTTGAACGGGGGTTGCTTACGGTTTGCCAGCCACACGAGCAGAAGCACAATACTGGGAAGAAACACTGGGAAAAGTTGTAGCTGCTGTGTCTGATGCGCATGTTAATTAAAGTGATGTTTGGCCACGCGGCGTATGCGCGATATCTGCAATACACTTCCGAATATGCGACAACTTTCAGCACATTTCGCTTAGGCATCGAATGCAGCCAAAATCGAATGAAACTAATTTATTTTTTGGTATTTTCTTTTGTGATTTCATTGCACAATTCGCAGGCGTCAACACGAGAAAACAACGACGCGAGCGAACAACATTCACACGAGCCCAGCTCGATGTTCTGGAGGCGCTGTTCGGCAAGACCCGTTACCCGGACATCTTCATGCGGGAGGAGGTCGCCCTCAAGATCAATCTGCCCGAGTCCAGAGTGCAGGTAAGCATTTCAATTATTCAAATAATTTGACTTTACTCTAAGTTCGTCGTAATTCATATTGAAAAAGTCACAGTGATCTTATCCATTTTCTAATCAAAGTCTCTCAACTAAAAATTCCCAGAAAAAGCCAAAAATTTAATTTGTGAATTTGATTGACTAAATCAATCAACTTTCCAGTTTAAAGTTCGCATTGAATTAAACTAAATGCAAATTTTGCTAAATTTCTCAGAGTTTAATATTCTATTGTCTAGTTTGAAAGCATCAACTTTGCATATTTTTGCAATGTATTAGCTGATTTCATAAATATTTATTAAATAATTACACTATTACACTATTTATGAAAGGCATTATCTGTATCTTTTACTTAGTATATCGCTAACTAGCATTAGATAAATGCTCTTAGCTTGATGTCTCTATCTAAAGTTGACACTCGAGTCATTTATAAAGGCAGCAAATGGACGGCACTCAACACATTCGTTGAGTGTGACAAATGGCATTCAAATCACTTCAAATGCACTCACTCACAATGTATTTGCAAATGCAAATTAATTCCAATGAATGCTGTGCATTTAAGGAAGAATTTAAATCATGCGAAGCATTCGATTAACTGAAACACATAATTGTTTATTTCTTTAAATAATTTTCAATTGAGTTTATTTTTCATGTGAAATATTTGCTTATGAAGTTCAAATGATTTGGTTTTTTTTTATGTCCAAGTTATTATGTTCTCCACTTTTTAATTAATTTTACAAATCTTTTGGCAATTTCCCATTCTTCAATTTAATTAAATTTAATGTGGAACGAATCAAGTTTATCAAGTTTCCTAGACAGATAAAGTTAACACTTTGTGACTTTGTTATTCAGTCACTTGGAGGAATTCTTCAGCTAAGATTAAGATTTAAAAGTTGTTATTTTTGCACGCCTAAAAAAGTCATTAAGAATATGCAATTAAATTAAATGGAAATGCAATAAAATAAAGTCAATTACTTGACATTTGACACCTGCTTGACTTCGATTAAGAATGGCTTTACACACACATGTGTGTGCGTGTGTGTGTGTGAGTGTGTGTGTGTGTGTGTTTATCTATTTAAGTCGTGTTTGCACTGCGAGATTCAGTGGCAATTGTTTAATTAAGCATATGTCGAGTCGAGTCGAGTCGAATTGAAAGACGCCCTCGGAAATCAAACTTGGCAAATCCATAAAACAAACAAATTACAAACAGCCAACAGATTGTCTCTATCTATCTATCTGTGTGTGTGTGTGTGTGTGTGTGTAGCTGGTGTGGGCGTGGCATATGTGGAAGCAAAACTGAAGCCATGACTTTTGCTAAAGAAAATCGCTATGCAAATAGAAAGTGCAGGGGCTTCACAAGAGACAGACCTCAAATGAGGCCAGTTGGGAAAATTGTCTGGCATCATTTTAATGGCAAATGCGGCCCAAAAAACAGGGAAAACAAGAAAACCAGGAGCACGATGAGTGTCAACTTTTTTATATTTGCACAAGGCATTTGCTGTGAATCATTCACGAGGAGGGTTGAATCAAATGGGACAGGACAGGGACGAGGACAGGGGCAAGGACACGTTAACTGTTATTTGAGTTTACTTTTCGCATTAGCCGCGCATAATTTGCGCTAATTTTTCGGGGCACAACTGCGGCCAAAAGCAGCAATGACAACAACAACAACGACAACAACAACGACAACTCAATTTGTGCTCGACTGCGAGGTGCAAGGATGCAGAAATCGAGTTGTTTACTTAGGTGCCAGCAGAGTTTCCTGTCTCTGTGTCTGTGTGTGTGTTGTGTGTGTGTGTGTGTTGACAGCCGAATGTTGCCTAAGCAAACAAGTTGCTAGCGCCGTCGGCCAACTGCCAAATGGCCAAGAAACAAACCCCAATGACAATGATCCGAAAATGAAAACGTTTTTTTGGAATGCCAAATTGAGAATTCCCCGAGGATCATTTAGTGCCGATTGTCACCTAATGTCTGAAGCAAATACAGCCGGATCTATATACACATACTATATATCGATCAATTGTGATTTGTGTTTGCTTTGCTTGTGATTTAAGGACGTGACATGACATTACAACTGTCCCATTTGTCTCCCCTCTCCCGTCTCCCGTCTCCTCACAACTTTGCCGGTCGTTGGCCCAAGTCGAAGCCCCTGCAGTGGTCGGGCCAAGTGAAAAACGACACGTAACTCACAGTCAGGACTGGCTGTGAAGGACAACTTGCATATGCCAAATAGCATACGGAATGGGAATGGAAATTGGAATGCGAGTAACTGCATTTTGTATTTGGTATTCTCTCTCTTTTCGCTTTTCGCTTTACGCTTTTCGCTTTACGTGTGTCTTGTGTCTTGTGTCCCTGGTCAAGTTGCTCGTTACGTTTTTTAGACAATTGATTTTCGTAATGCACACGCTGCGTGTACGAGCGAGAGGGCAAGAGTGCGTGGGGGGAAGAAAGAGCATTGACAATTGTATAGATATTCCACACACTCACACACACACACACACACACACTCGTTGTTTCTTGTTCTTCTCCACCTCTTCTGCATTGCTTTTTATAAGTCATCCTGTTACTGCTGCGACTAGTTTAAGTTTCTATCATAGCTCGCACTGTGGGCCACAAATGTCTGTAGAATTCAGAAAAAATAAAATCATTGGGAAAACTTGTTTTGAAATTCGCTGCTTTTGATCAACAACTTATTATTGTGGGAAGCCACAAATAGAATCAAAATACAGTCGAACTTCCCTAGCTCGAATCAGCATTACACAACGAAAAGGTTCGAGTTATGGAGACATTCGACTTATAGAGTTCTTTTTCTTAAGTTTATTGGCACGAGCTAGAAAGAAATTCGAGCTATAGAAGTTCGAGTTATGGAAGTTGAACAGTAAATATATTAATAGATGGAAATTGATAATTCAATTTCAAGCTCAAAGTAAATAATTGTAAGAATGTGAATTTTAAAATTTATAGATTTGTATAAATTTAAAGAAATGCAACTCTTCAAATTATTGATAATAAATCTCGTAAGTTCACACACTTGAGTTGCATTTGAGCAATCCGCTGCAACAGTTTTGGCCATGTTTGCCCCACTGTGCCGTGCTGAGGCAGTGAGGCAAGGCAACGTATTCGTGGCGCATATTGAATTACAGTGGCAGCTAGAAAAGTGCCGTAAAAGCCCCCGAAACAGCGAATAGAAAACACAAAAAAAAAAAGTGGCAACAAGGCGACAAGAAAATCGAGTGTTGCATGCAACTGTCTGGAAGCCAAGCCGAGGAAGCCAAGCAACTCAATTAGCAGTCAGCAGTCAGAGCGGACGGACAGCTGGCGGGGATCGAGCTGGGGGCCGAAACTAGTTGGCCACGTTGGCCACGTTGGCCCCAAGGCTCCACCTACCACTCGAGTCACCAGTCGGGGACTCAGAGTCAAACACAAACACAAACACAAACACAAACTGAAGCGCCCACATTGCGTTCTCGTAAATAATAATTTTTCACAAATGGCAAAAATTAACGACGGCTTCGGGGCCAGGCAAATATTAATTGAATGATAGGCATCTTTATGGCAGCGCACAGTGGTGCCAAACTCGTGCTGCTGACGGTGGTTGAAGCCAACGCAAACTGAACTCAAACTGAACTCAACTCAACTGAACTCAACTGTAGGGTGGGCGTTGATTGCAACCAATACAAATAACGTAATAATTTAACGCAGCTTATCTGCACCAGAACAGAGCAAACATTTACGCCCTAATGTTTTCATTCGTCGTCGTTGCCTTGTGCGCACGAAGCAGACGGAGCAAGGGACAGGGGACAAGGGACAGGGAACAGGGGAGAAGGCGACACAGGACAAGGGCACGTAGTGGCTCTGAGGGCTGCCATCGCAATCATAAATCACAGGAAGAAGCAGGCGCTGGAACTGGGACTCCCCTGTACAACCCCTGCCCCTGCCCCTGCCCCTGGCCCTGGCCCTATCCTTAGCCATTGTCACCTCCAATTCAGCTGTTCGAACTTCGTTGCCGTCGGGGAGGGTTGAAACAGGAGCAGGAGCAGGAGCTGCTGAAGAAGAAGCAGCAGCCGACGAGTTTCGCGGTTGCAACAACAACAAATACAAAAGGCAGCCATTTTTAGTTTATCCAGGCACCTAGGCTATAGACAGAGACAGCGATAAAGAGCGAGGGAGATACATAACTCTTTGCTAGGCATTTTCCTCTATATATATTTCTACTAACCCAACCCCTACCCCAACTCCTGCCCCTACCCCTACCCCTACCCACTGCCACCTCCGCCCCTCCAGCGTTCCCCTTGCTGACAGCGACTGCTGCTCCTGTTGTTGTTGTTGTTGTTGTTGTTGGGAAAAGGATTTGTCTCGTTGTCACACAGGATGTGGCACAGGATTCGACTGAAAAGTTTGTTGCCACTTTTGGCTCTCACACAATATCTATACGTATATATGTGTGTGTGTGTGTGTGTGTGTGTGTGTGTGTGTGTTTGTAACTCGCACAGCTGTTTTATAAAATTAATTTTCCCATTGCGGATTAACATTCGCTTTTCAGTCGCTTTTTTCTCTCTCCCTCTCTCTCGCTCCTTATCTGCAACCAGATTGAAACACAGCTCACTATCTCTTTTACATGCACTCTCTCTCTCTCTCCCTCTCTCCACACATTTTCCTTTTGGATATGCATCTAAAAGGCACAAAACAAATTCAATGCGCATTGATTTATTATTTATTATGCAAAGTCGCGCATTATTTTTTCAATTGCTTAATGTAATTTTTAAAACATTTTTTGCACACACATTTTGGGATCAAGTTAAGGCCAAGTGCGAATTGAGTTAAGAGCTGACAAACTGTTTGAATAATTTGACGTTAGCTAGATCGAATCCATCTTTAAGATTCATTTAGACAAGTGAAAGACAGAAATATTATTGAAATGTAAAGGTTTTAATGATTTTAAAATGACAAACAACTATTTTTTAAATTTGCCATTTACTGACGAAGACTAAATATTAATTATTAAAACACTTAAATTTACTTTAGACTTACTTATAAAGGGGTTTATTTTGTTATCCAAATTATATAAATACTACAAGCCATTCTGGACTATTTCTCAAAAGCAATTCGCTTTTAAAAAACTTCCTCATTTGCGACTTCAAGACAAAATCCTTAAAAAGTCTCGGATTATCCAGTCGAGCAAACCGCAATTGCGGCTATCCGTGAAATGTAAATTGTCATTCGATTTGGGGAAATCGACATCGACATCGACATCAATGGAAATCAAGCTATTGAAACGCTCTTCATTAACATTATAATTACGGGTATTCCCAAGCGACGGAGGGCATCACTTTGATGTCTGACAAAGTTCATTAGGGCTGCAATCGAATCTCGTTTCGTAGCTTTATCTTTCTTTTTATTTTTTCAAATGATTCTTTTATTTATGGTTTTTCTGCTAAAACTTGCAAAATTTCCCAGGCTAAATGCATATTATGAAATTTGTGCAGCTCATTAAACGATTTCAAAAGTAAAAAGACAAAAGTACGAGAAAGAAGTTGAAGAAAGAGAACGGGACTCGTCAAAGTCAAATCACAAAGCAGATTTTCCAAAATGCAAAATTGAATTGGAAATTGAAATTGAATTTAAAAGCGAGCCAGGGGGCGGGGGTTTGTCAGAGTGTAGAGTGTAGAGTGTAAGAGGGGGAACGTGCTGACAAATAATGAAATTTGATACGCCTTGTTTAATGCTCTTTTTTCGTCAAGTGCACGCCCCTGCCCCGCCCTTCCGCCCTTCAAGCGAAATCAGCGTTATCCGAGCTGTATCCCCTCCCCCCCCTGTGCTCCACGACCATGGCCCGAAGATTGTTGCGTTACGACCCAGCCGGGAATTCAGGCATGTGGTGAACGAATTCTGTACGGCCGCTGTACAGAAAGTTTCAGATTTAAGTTGCACATCCCTGATTCTGCAAACTTTCAGGAGCGCGTTCTGCAGTCAGAATCGATCGTCTCTAAGTGTGAAATCCCCGCAGCAAACTCCGCTATGAGTTCGCTCGTTTGCTTGAGTTTCTCATAGTGTTTGGTTGTACAAAACGCTGCTTAGAATCGTTTGCTTCGTGGTAAAAGTTCCCTGCAACAAAGTCCGCTTCGAACTCGAACGTTTTAGTGAGTTTGTCATAGAGTTCTGCTGCACAAAACGCTGCACAGAATTCTTTCTGAGCTGTGTGAAATACATGCAACAAAGTCCGCTACGAACTCGAACGTTTTAGTGAGTTCGACATAGCGTTCTGCTGCAGAAAACGCTGGTTGGATTTTTTCTGTTTCTTTGTTTGCATTAACTCTTGTAGGGTTGTCATAGGGTTTTGCAGCAGTTATTGCAGTGTACAAAAAAACTCGATCAGCTACATTTTGTATGGGTTGCAACCCTTTTTGTGTGTATTTCTTGCAGTTTTTCTTTTGCGTTTTAGTTCAGTGTCAGCACATGTTGCGTAAACAACATATTTGGAGCGGTAAGTTTGATATATTTATTGCGTATTTTAATATTATTTACTAATAAAGCTTTTTAAAAACCACAGTTTATATATATTACATTCTACCACATTCGGCAGTGATACTGTTTTGTACATACAAGCCAGGTAAGTAAAATACAAAACACATAAAATACCACATTTGTAATTAGTATTTGTCTTTTCCTTCTTTTCAGTTTTATTATATATCTAAATTAGTTTAAGTAATTGTAAGAATGTAATAAAAGAATGTAAATCAAAGTTTAAATAAAATAATTAATTAAAAATATGTATAAACATTTTATTTCTACTGCCGATTTGCCGCTCCGAAGGGGTGGGGTATTTCAATAATAATTCCAACTAGATTTCATACTAGAACTCCAACTAGACTTTTCGTGCAGCAAAATACACATACAGAATAGTATGCAGCAGAACCCTGCGAAGAACTCACTAAAACGTTCGACTTCGTAGCGGAGTCTGCCGCGCGGTTTTCTAAATTTCCTACAGAGAAATTTGGCCACGCATGTATAAAAGCGAATGAGGGTTTTACATGAACTCGGCGCGCAGAACTGTGAGCGCGCTGCATGAATTCTGTACAGTTTTCTGCGACAAATTTACCATTGGGGAGTGCAATGAAATGCTCGAGTGGCCACAGCCGCCGCGTGGCAAGTGTTAACTTTGGGAAATATGCCGTCGAGTTCTTTGGCGAGAAGGGCAGGAGGGGACGGATGGTGGCACGGTAATAAATTCGGCTGTTTACCAAAGCACAAGCCATTAGCAAGCAACACCAACCCCAAATAACAAATCACTGAAACAACATTTCGCTGGCTTTGGATGATGATGTGGGTGAGATTTCAGGGTTGAATACGAATACGAATGCGAATTGAAGTTGCAAGTTGGAATTGGAATTGGAATTGAGAGTAGAGAAAGGGGGAGGGAGAGGGAGAGGGGGGAACTTCAAGTTGGGTACTTGGGTGCTACGCTCGTCGGTTGCCTGCACTTAGCGGATTGTTTGCAGCCCCTTAAGCATAACAAACAAGGCTAAGTGAATTCCTTGCGCTCGAATGTGCCGCTTTATGGCCTGTTTATTGTTGTCTTCCTCGCCTTCAGTCCTGGTCGCTTCCGACCCAGGGGCGGACACACACACACACACACATAATCGAGTCAATTTTCGGACTCTCCATCTCCATTTCCATCTCCATCTCCATCTCCGTCCGTCGCCGTCGCCGTCGGCTGTTGATGTAACTTTATTTTGGGCCGCCGGCGAAGCGCGTGACTTTTTGCACTTGTTGTGTTGAGTTCTGAGTTCTCAGTTCTGAATTGTGAGTTCTGCCCCGCCCCCCACTCAGGCCGCAACGCCCCCTTTTGCAAACAGTTGATATAATTTATTCATTGCCAGCCCAGAAAACTAATTGATGTGGGAAAATTTGGCAGCCGTTGGTCACACTCACACACACTCACACACTTACACACACAAAACACACACACACTTGACTAAGCAAATAATTGCCGCTTACACGTGACAATTTGATATTTGATACTTGAACTATCGATTTTTAGCATAAACACCATTTAAAAACAAAGCTCAAAATTGTGCGAAATTCATTCGTCAAATATTTATGACATTTGCTGAGATTATTTAATGAGAAAGCAGTGAAAGCATTCGAATGAAAGCAGTTCAAGACTAATTTGTAAATGATTAAATTAGACTTAAGTAACAATTTACAATAAAATGAATATTTGTATTTAAAATAAGTAATAGAATATTTATATTTTTATAATTGCATTTATTTTTAATCGGTCGAGTTTGAGAAATAAATAAAGTAATTTAAATAGTTTTCGAATGCATGTTAATTTGTTCAAATATTTACATGGATAAATAGATAAATAGATAGGTAGATATATAGATAGAAGAATAGATAGATAGATAGATTGATAAAGTTGACATTTTCACAACTGTTTTCTCACGTGTTTAATGCATTTTATCAACACTGTTTTTTGTCATAAAAGACAAGCTTTGAAGACTTGTCGTTTTCGAATTATTTATAGAAAACAATGCATCGCGAATGCTACGAAAAATGGAAGTCATGTTTGACTTCATCTTGACAAATGCGAAAGTCTGCGAAATGTGGCGAATAATTTGGAAGAAAATACTCTTAAACCATCATAAAATAAAGTAGTTTTCCATTTTAGAAATAATTTTGATACGTTACTAACATTTCATTTATTTTACAAGTTTTATAAGTAATTTGTAACGCGACATCGCGAACGTGACAAGATTTCCACCTAGTTTGTGCCAAGAATTTGTTCATCAAAGTTTATTCGATACATCGAAAACTTGTTTTAAATTAAACTTTCAATATATTTCCATGTATTAAAATGTTTTTTGTTACAATCTTACTGTCTTACGAAATGTAATCGTTAAAATACAAACGATCCATTTTGGAAGTCAATTTTTAAGAAAACGGGCAAAAATATGGAAAAAGTGAATTTATTCCAATGTAGCATCTATATGTCCATCCATAAATAACTTGAATTCATTTTTGGAAGAAAATTTCACAAGATGTGAGTTTTTGATCAATTTTACGTTTTCTGGAATTGCCCATTAACGATAAAAATGAGTGCAATAAAATATTAAGGAGGCGCATTTTGATTTGTTTACGTATAAAATGTTTACAATAAAAATAATCTTTTCATCATACTCATATTCGGGGAATGAAAACTGAAATTTAATTTAAATGGCTTCATTTAGGGAATATATATTTGCACTTTGGAATGCATTTATTTGAGTTAAACTCATCCAATGAGTTACTTTAATTAATAGTTAATCGAGTGAAAATTACTTTAATTATATGCGAGTTATTCGAGTGAAACTAATGCAATGCTTTGTGTGCTTCTTCTTCTTCTTGGTTGTTGCAGGTGTGGTTCAAGAATCGTCGGGCCAAGTGCCGCCAACAGCTGCAGCAGCAGCAGCAGTCAAACAGCCTGAGCAGCTCGAAGAACGCCAGCGGCGGCAGCAACAGTTGCAGCAGCTCGGCAAACGCCGGACGCAACAACAACAGCAGCAGCAACAGCGGCGGCAACAACAACAACAGCAGCAGCAACAGCAGCAACAACAATAACAGCAACAACAACAGCCACAACAGCAACAACAACAACAAATCAAACCAGAAACAAAGCAGCGGGAGCAACGGCAGCGGTGCCGGAAGCAGCTCTGCTGCCGCCGCTGCCAGCGCAGCGGCCGTCGCGGCGGCGCAGTCGATAAAGTCGCACCACAGTTCCTTCCTCAATGCCGGCGCCAATGGTGGTGCCAATAACAACAACAACAACGGCGGTGCTGGTGGCTCAACGCCCAGCAGCAGCAGCGGCAGCCACGGCGGCGGAGGCGGAGGAGGCGGCGGCGGAGGCGGTCCACACGCCCACATCTCAGCCGCCGCAGCGGCAGCCGCACTGACCGTAACCGCAGCGCATCAGAACTCGTCGCCGCTGCTGCCGACGCCGGCGACGTCGGTGAGTCCGGTGAGCATTGTGTGCAAGAAGGAGCATCTGGCCGGCGGCTATGGAGGCGGTGGCGGTGGTGTTGGCGGTGGTGTTGGCGTTGGCGGCGGCAATGGCGCTGGCCTCGGAGTTGGCGTCGGCGTTGGCGTCGGCATCTCGGGCGACGCTCTGCGCTCGCCGTATGACACGCTGAAAGACGCCGGCGGGGATATTGGCGCCGGGGCGCATCATCATCACAGCATCTATGGCACGGCCGCTGGCAGCAATCCGCGCCTGCTGCAGCCGGGCGGCAACATCACGCCCATGGACAGCAGCAGCAGCATCACCACACCCTCTCCGCCCATCACGCCCATGTCGCCGCAGTCGGCAGCCGCCGCCGCCCACGCAGCGCAGTCGGCGCAGTCGGCGTCCGCCCACCACTCGGCCCACTCGGCGTACATGTCCAACCACGACTCGTACAACTTCTGGCACAATCAGTACCAGCAGTATCCCAACAACTACGCCCAGGCGCCCAGCTACTACTCCCAGATGGAGTACTTCAGCAACCAGAACCAGGTCAACTACAACATGGGCCACTCCGGCTACACGGCATCCAACTTCGGTCTCTCGCCGTCGCCCTCGTTCACGGGCACCGTGTCGGCGCAGGCGTTCTCGCAGAACAGCCTGGACTACATGTCGCCGCAGGACAAGTATGCGAATATGGTGTAGAATCTGCTGTTCCAGTACTGCAGCAGCTCCGGCGGCAGCGGCGGCAGCAGCGCCAGCAGCGGACGCTCGCCACAGCCACAGCCGCAGTTGCAGGCGCAGTTGCAGCAGCAACATTCACAGCAGCAACATCCACAGCAGCAGGATCAACAGCAGCAGCAGCCGCAGGATCTGGCCCAGGATCACGATCACGATCATGATCATGATCATGGCCATGTCAGCTATGGCTAGTTGATTCTACACGCATATACATATCTTCTCCTCTTCCTCCTCCTCCTCCTCCTTACCCAATCCCCATCTCTTTCATACTCCCACGGGCGCTGCATTCTCTCATAATTAACAAACAAAAAAACAAATTTAAAGGAATTTATATATATATATATATATATATATACTAATATATTATATTATTTTTTTCTTTTTTTTTGCGCTAGTTAATAATTTTTTTTTTTTACAACTATGCATAAATATATTAACTATACATATATGCTATGCAGATATATATATATGTGTGTATGTATATATCAGGATCAACGAAGAAAATGAGTGATAAAACAACAACAAACCAACAAAATTAAAAAGAAATCAAGAAAATTTGTTAAAACTCGTAAACGATAAATTTTAAGTCGGAAATTAAAAGTTAAACAACATGAAAAAGGTAAAACAAAAAACAAAAGGATAAATGAAAAAAATGAAAAAAGAAAATTGCAATATGTAGACCATTTTATGGCGGGGTGGGGGAATGGTTCCGAATATATAATGTATGATATATGATATATATTTAGCTGATTTGCGCTGTGGGGACACAATTTTCAGTACTTTATGTTAGTGTTGTAAAATAGTTCGATTTCCTTTTATCCTTTTTAACGAAACTTGCCGAATGCCCCACAAAAGCCAGCGCGTCATATCATAAATAATAATAATGAAATCAACAACATTTTTAATATATAAAACATAAAAAATTAATAAAAACTAATTCACAGTTCTAAAACAAATATAAAAAAAAAACAACAACAACATTTCATAGCTTACAACAAGAATAAAAGAAAAATGAAAAAAAACGAAAACATAAATTGAGATCCATTTCATTGTGACATCAAGTTAAAAAGTTCAAAGCATCATTTTGTCGTCTTTATATAACAAATATTTATATATTTACATATATAGTAAATATTATTATTAAACAAAACTCAAGCAAAACAAAACAAAACAAAACAAAATAAATGAATTAACATTTCAGACTTTCAAAGCAAAGCAACAATTGCAACTTCGAAGCAAAAGTATTAGCACTTAAGCATCTAAAAATCTGAGTAAAGCATCGGTAACTATATACAAATATACTTATATAGTGAATTTTATTGCAAATATATATATATACATATGTATACACATAGATATTTATATACATATGTATATATGTATGTATATGCCACATGCCACAATCCAAAACGAAAACAATATTTATAAAAAAAATAATTTTAAACTTGTACAAAAAACTAAAAGCAAAAAACAAAAAAAATCTTTTGAAATTATATAAAAAAAAAAAACAAAAATATCGAAATATTAATTTTAAGACGTTTACATATTTATATATGTATGTATATGTATATGCACATATACATATATGTATATATATTAATTATATATATGTGTGTGTATATTGTATGTTCATCATAAACTATGCTAATAAAAAAGTTTATAAATATAAATAATAAAAAATAAAAAACAGTTTCTAATATCACAGCTCTCTCACATACAAGCATAGAAAAACCTACACATACACACTCACACCAACACATATATATATATGTATGTATATACTTATTTATATACATATGATTAGTTCAATGAGTAAATACTTTTTTTTTCTAATTTAATTTTTTTGTTTAGTTTTAAGTTCAATTAAATTGTAATTTAAGCGTATCTAATTTGTTTGAAAAACACACACACACACACATACACACAAGATAAACACACACACACACACACACATGAACGATATTACGCTAAACATAGAAACGACAAAAACATTTAGCGACTAACTAAATATAAGTGCATTTTTTTTGGCCTACATTTTAAGTAAACACAAAACAAAAAGATCAAGAAGAAAGAAAATCGAGAAAATTAGTTGATAATATTTAAGTGGATATATAAAGTTATATATGCTATAAATATGTGTGTGTATATACGCATATGCTGCATATATAAATATTATATGTGTATATTTATATATATGTGCACATATATGTATAAATATATATATATATACTTAAAAACATATATTCATATATACAAATATGAAATACGCTAATGTTTAAGCAAACTGGTTAATTCTTTTTTTTTAATTATAAACTAAAATAATTGTAAAAAGTTCACAAAAATATGATCAGATGAATAATATATATATAAAAACAAAAAAAAAATCTATTTTCTTTTATTTCATAATAATACTTGCTCACTAAAAGAGTGCTCGACGAAAAGCTACCCTGTAGCTGCACAGCACATAATTGATTTACAGGACTTTTCACTTTTTTATTAGCGACAACGTTTAAAAAATAAGCAAGAGTGATCGAATAGCAGCTACCCTGTTTTGCCGCAACATTCGTTCATGTTTTTCTTTGTCAACTTGCTCCATATCAAGTTACAATTAATCTGATTATTATTAAAATAATATATTTATGTACATATATCAATCAATATATTATTTTAATAATTTTTTAAATTTATAACTAAATAATTTCAGAAAAATTGGAGATAAAGTACAATTGTTGGAAAAGTAAATAAAAATAGAAATCCATAGAAAAATAAACTAAAAATTCTTAAATGAAAGAAACTTTTGAGAATTATACACCATAAATACGGAATAACATCACAGCAAAGTTTTTGGCAATTTTCTGAAAATCAAACATTCAAAATATTTAACATGGCATTCGAAATTAAGTTTCAGATCCATTACATCTAAATCAATCCTATCTTATATCTTTAAAACATATTTAGGAGTTGATTTTTGACGGTGATTTTCAAACTACTTATTCTTTTCGACTAGGCGCTATCCTTTAGGTCGATGGGTTTATTATTCGATCCTAGTGATATATTCAGTGTGGATAGTTGGAGTGCTTAAGACTATAAAGGAAGACAAAAAGGAAAAATCCAGGATGTGGGGATGAAATCAATCTCGGAATGTTTTAAACCGAGTACTAAATACTTGACTTGAGTACAGTTTATCATTGCCGTCAAATCAAATATTCGGTTTTTGGGGATCTATACAACTTTTTTACTTGAATCAATGTTTCTTTTTTTTGACTTTTCAACTATCAATAATTTCCCTTTAATTAACAATCACTCCAAATGCATTCTTAAAAAAGAGTTTAGAGCCTTTTCAGAATTTCTGATCAATTAAATAGTTTGAATGAACTGCAGGTCAACTGTTCAGCATTATTTGCTTGACTCTGCTGGGTACAAGACTATTTAGCTTAAGCCTAATATAACCAGGTCAACAGATGCTGCCCATAAAGCAACAGTAACTGCCGTCAGTATGTGCACACATGTGTGTATCTCTCGCACATCAAGCTATTCGTGGGCACGCGTCGTCTTTTGCCTTCTCTTTTGCGGTCTCCCTTTGTGTGGATCGCAGAATTGCCGCTTCTTTCTCCTGCCCCCTTCCCTCCCCTCGGTGGCGATCATTCGGCAACTCCTGGTCAAGAACTTGGGGCGAGGCGCATCGTCAGCGAGTCCGGCGGCCATCATCATCATAAACCATTAATTCAGCTCATAAAGAGTCGCAGTTTCTGTTTCTGTAAATGTATTTGTATCTGTATCTGTCTCCATCTCAGTCGCTGTCGCTGTCGCAGTCGCAGTTGCCACGCCTCGCAGCGCAGATTTGTTGTGGGCTTAGTTTTTATTTCGCTTTTTATTTTTATCTTTTTGCAGCTTCCTTTAATGAAGCTGGTCACAGTGGTTTGTGTGCGAATTTAATCTCAGGCATTGTCTTGCTGTACAACCAAAATTCCTTTGCCTTCTGTGTGTGTGTGTGCGTGTGTGTGTGCTTTCATCTTTCTATTAATTATGATAATGAAAAATGTGAAATTCAATTGCCATTTGCGGCTAATTGTCGCCGTTGTGACACGCGCCACGCAAAGCGGATGCGAATCTATTAACGGGTATCTCTCAGATACAATTTGACGCTCGTGCCTTTTTTTTTTATTATCTAGCACGCGCCCACGTCAAGGGGCAAGGCAAGGCAAGGCAAGGCAAGGCGAGGCAAGAGGCGAGAAGACACGACGTGGCAGCCAATCCATCAATGGGCGCGTGTTGCTTATAGAATTACCAACTAATTCGGTATTTATGAGGCTTCGTCGTCGAGTGCATTGCGGCCTAAGGACGCAACTGGAAGTGGTTGTGGAAATGGAACTGAATCTGCCTTTTCCACTTCGACTTCCACTTCCACTTCTACTTTCACTGCTGCTGGTGTTGCTGGTGATGGAACTGGGCCCCCGAGTTCTTGAGCAATTGGCATTGGAATAGGAAGCCTGCAAATTGAGATGCTCGACGCTCTGAAAATGTTTTTAATCTGCAACGGGGCGACGACTTTGACTTCGACGGCGTTGTGCCTTTTCAGCGGCATCTAGTGTAACCCCAAAAATAGAAAAGGAACAACAACAATTGCAGAACGGATGCAGCAGCAAACCAGACACAAACCAATTCCCAGTCACACGCCCAGCTCATTATTTTGATTTTGTCGTATCTTGTGGGCGTCGCTCTTCGAGTATTATCTGATTTGGGGCATACGGATGGAAGCTAGCTGCTCAAATTGGCCCGTGAAATGAAACCAAAACAAACCAAGGCAAATTATTTGTTAGGGTATAAACATATCAATTGATTTATCAGTTATGAAAGAAGCATGGAAAATCATTCATTATGATTGCTTCTTTCAACAAGTATCTTAACTATGATCCGTGATGATCTGTGGGATGAATCCAGATGATAATTTAATTAAATTTTAGTGTACTTTATTTACTGACTAACAATACGTGCAAATGAAAACTTGTAAAAAATTATTGCATTTAACATTTTTAAGATATACATATACATTGGGTTTCAATTACAATTATGTACGTTGATCATTTACCATGAACCTTAAGCTGATATTCTAAGTTAAGCATCAAAGACTCAAAATCCATAGCTTTATCACAGTTTTTGAAAAATATGAAAATTCAAAAAATATATATATTATATTCCAGCTATTCGTTACGCTTCTGCTGATCATTTGTAGTTCAATTCTTTTGTGTTTAAAATATTAAAATATAAACATAAAATAAATTTCGTTAAAATTTTAAAATATTTATTTAGTAATGCTTGAGAATTATAAATAAAAGCTGCATTAATTTGAAAACTGTTGTTCTTATTTCAACCAAAAAAAAAAAAAAAAATGCTTAAACTACATTTAGACATTGTTCAATTCGTTTTTTATACAACAAATTTATACAAATAAATGTTATTAAATAATTGACATATGCATTTATTACAATTAAAAATTAATTTTTACTTTTTATTTTTAATAACATATATAAAATTTAAGCTATACAAAATTAATTAATTGAAATATTGTATTATATGTGTGTCAAGAATTGAAAATTTAAATTAATAATATTTGAAAAATAGAGTATTTAGATTTCAGCTATGTGTGATTTTTAGTCAGTTATTTTTTTACCCTTGCTGTGGCTGTTGTTGTTGCTGTTGTTGCTGTGGCTGTTGCTGGTGGTCGCCGCTTAGCGATTTGACTGACGACACGTGCGAGTGTGGCTCCTGTTCTGCCCCGCCCCGCCCCTCACCACCCCGCCCCGCCCCTTACCATGCCGCTCAGCCCGCTTCGGTTTTCATCATTCACGCTGGGCTGCCTTTTTGCCATTTTATTTATCAACTTAATTTTTGGCTTCTGCTAATGGACGCCGCTGCACTTTGCTGATAATGTGCGGCGTGTGTGTTTATTATGATTTCCAGCACGTAACTCCCTCCGATTGCCCCTGTCCTCGACCATCCTGCATCCCCTTAGCAGCCACTTTGATGTTGCCCGCCGTTCAGCGAAGTTCATTTAAAGGGCTGCCAAAAAATGTGTAGAGTCTCAACTTATGCTAAACATAGAACTCGAATATAAAATCCACTTGTCAGTCCGACTTTTCGAGTCGATGGTGAAATTTGTGCACGCTTGTCTAATTGATTAATTGTCAGTTTGCTGCCATTGTTCAGGGCATTGGAAGTTTGCTAAGAAAAAATAAAATAGAAATCAAATTGAGAATTATTTTTAAATATTCTTTGTCATTTTCCAATCGTTGGATCTTTGTTTCGGTTTGTCATTCAGCCTGATAAATTTGACACAGGCCTTAATGTCAAGGAGCAACCTGAGGTCAAAGTCTTACAAGCTTCTGCTGAAAAGAACATAATAATCGACGCAGACTGTATGTATATAGATATGTAGATAGAAAAGCAATCGATACAATTTGAAGTGTATCTCTCTGCTACCCAAGAAGCTAAATTTGGAAAATGTTAACTGTTTTTTATGTATGGCGAATTCAGCTCTATTGTGCCCTTGAAATGACCAAGTAATCAAAGACTCTACTCATTTATTAGTCAAACATCATGAAAAGAAAAACGTTTAAAATGTGATTGTGATGTTAGAGTTGTGATTTAAGATTGTTATAGGTTTAATATTAAGATCTCGCTGATAAAGTTGCTCGGCAACAAATAAACTGAAAACGGAGGAAAAATCAACAAAAGTCTCTCAAAGTTTTATATATTTTTTATTTTATTTTTTATTTTGGGTGATTCCAGTCTGCAAAGTCGCCTAACAAAAGGCTCAGCTTAATTTGATTAATTAGTATAAAAAATGTTTTGAAAAATGCCCATAAAAATCTATGTGTGTTTGTGTGTGTGTGTTGTGTGTGAGCTGAGACCACAAAATGTAGCATTAAATTTTTGGAATGTGCTACTTGTATTGAAAAATGGCCACGACAAAGGCGAATCGTTAACGAAATTCGCGTAAATAATAAAATATTATATCTACAAGCATATATACAATGCGATAAGTATGCATATAAAGCGTGAGATTTAAGTTGAAATATTTATTCGATGCGACGCCGACGTTTTTGGGGACTGCTCTGCTATTTTTGACATCAACAGCAACAACAACAACAGCTGACAGTCCGGCATTATTGTTTTTTAAATACATATTTAAATGACTCTTCGATAAATGCGATAAATAATGCAGTTCTTTTTTTTCCTGCTGCTCTTTTTGTTGATTTTCTTTTTTACTTATTTATTTTGTTGTTGTTTTTTATTTGAATCTGGCAACTCAACGTCGCCGTCGCCGTCGTCGTCGTCGTCGTCGTCGTCGTCGTCGTTGGCATTGCATAAATTTCAGTTTTTAACACACGCACAACAAAGAAAATGAGCTGACAAGCCGACAGCAAAAATAAATGAAGCAACAACAACAAACACAAAATCCACAAACGAGTGCACGAAAACTGTTCCTAGTATTGCAATCCACATGGCTTCCATGCGTTCCACATAAGCGCGCTGAACGCTTCTCTTTCGCCCCGCCGTCGCCATCTCGCTCGCACGGCCATGGGGCGTTGCCAATCACGACGTCGGCGTCGCCGTCGACGTCGACGACGACGCAACCGTTAAATTGTCGCCATTGCAGTTGTTGTTGCGCACTGCTGAGCGTGCGTGCGAGCGAGACAAGCATATGAGCCAATGTCCAATACATATATAGCCTTTGCCTTGCTTACATTTACGTTGTGTGCCTTGTGTCTTCCCCTTCCCCTTCCCCTTCCCATTACTCGGCTGTTCCACCCCACGCCCCCCTTGGGCTAACGAGAACCACCTTCAACGTTTCGCCTCGCACTTCAAAGTCACAAATTTGCTTCTTCAATTTTGTTGTTGTTGCTGGCTGCCGTGGGGTGGGGGCAGCCCCAAACCAAGGATATTTCACTTCTTCTTCTTCTTCTTTTTCAATTTTCTTTTTAGTTTTTCTTTTTTTCTTTCGTTTTCGTTTGCGTGCTTTTTCTCTCGCTCCCTCTGCTTATTTCCAAGAATTTTTCTTTGGCAAGTGCACGCTTTTCTTTCCATTTCCATTTTTTTTTCCTTTTTTTTTTGGTTTTCTTCATTTGCTGGCAATTTTTCTTTACATTTACCCAAGCGGGCAACGCCAATCAAGCCCCAGTGCCACCTAACCCGAACCCGAACCCGTAACCGAACCCGAACCCGAACACAACCCGAGCCATGGGATGGCGAACAATCGTCTCGTACATAGGCAACCCGTGCCCAACCCTCAGTTCCAGCCATAGCCCAAATATTATACATAAAACTCGCAGCGAGTTCTCAACTCAACTGCGGTTCGGGGTGGGGGTTGTTAGGGGGTTGTCGAGGGACGTTGTTCCATGGCCAGCCAAGAGATAACGAACTAACTAACTAACAAGCGTTGATATCCATGCTGTCGGAATCACAGCTCCGGCTGCCAGACTCCGTCCTCTATGCTCCGTCTTTATCTCTATCTATAAGCACGCGCGTCTACATATCCCTATCTGTATCTGTATCTGTATCTGTGTTTGTATCTCTATCTGTATCTCTCTTTGTATCTGTATCTGCGCCTGTGTGTGTGTATGTGTGTATTACTGCATCTGTAATAGCATCTGCATCTGCATCTGCATTGGTACGGGCAACAGTAACCAGGGCTACCTTTTGGCCATACGAGCACAATGTTGTCTGGTTCCGTTTACGATTCCACTGCAATTGCAATTGCATTCATGCACTAGATTATGCCACAATCCTCAGCACAACAGACTCCCAAAATCATTTATTTTCATTCACAATTAATTGGCATTCAATTTTCGAATTGATAATGTTTAACGATCAAACTATTGAGCTTTGTGCAAATATGAAAAGCATATACATATGTATGTATGTTTATAAATGTAGTTCAAGCAATTATATTAAATTATTTATAATTTAGTTAGTTGAAATGTTAACTCATGAGTCTCTCAAAACCATAATCTATGTATATTTACTGACTCTGCAAGAGCTGATTTCGAACATTTTCTCATGACAGCAGAAAAATTTGACTTAAAGTTAGGTTTATAAAGTTCTCAAGGTCTTTAGTTTTTAAATCAAGTTACTACTCTAAATTCTAATAAGTCAAATTTTAGATAATAATTGTATTATAGTCTGTTTTTCAATTACAAGGAGTACAAAGGTATTTATTGTATTTTTAACTTTTCTTTCATAAGTATAATTCTTATATATAAACAAAATTTATAAAAATTAACTTAACTCAAATTCATTGAAAGGTCAGAATTAAATTAAGAAATAGATCCTTCAAGTTTTTAGTATCTTTAAGAATCAATATATATTAATAAACTCATTTGACATATTAATATTTGATAATTTCATTGAGTTTTGTTTTTTATTATAAACTTGGTAAAAAAGTATTTAAAATCCATGTAATTAACCTTTTTAAAAAAATTAGTATTTGAATGATCTTGAGTTAATTGCAAAGTCATTACGCAAAATGAATGCGAGTTGAGTTGAGCGAAAATGTCATCCGAAGTCAAACAGGTTGGATTTAGTAAGGCCTAGATCCAAGTCTAAGCTACTTATGAATATATAGTATATTCGCATATTTAGATATCCGTAAAATCGCTGTAAACACGCCAAAATGTGTTGTCAGTTTTCCAAAGATGACACGCAAGTCAACAAAAATATGATGCGAATTTATTTTGTTTTGTTTAATTCAGTTGCTGTTGTTATTATTAATAATCTGCGGCTAAACTGTAGTTGTTTATTGTTATTGTCAGTCGTGTTGTTTTTGTTGATTTAATTTTTGTAATTTACTGATTAAGACAACAGGGCGAGGCACCTGGACAACTCCGAGAAACTGTCCTCGATGGCTACCTGTAATTATAAGTAGTTGTCGTTGTTGTTCTTACTGTGGTTGTTGTTGCTGTTGTTGTTATGTTTGCTTTTGAGCATTAACATTTTGAGTTTTCAATTCATTTGACTTTTCATTGCAAATGCCAGGGTATTATCCACACGCTCTTAAATTAATTAAATGCAGAAGAGGGCAGCCGGAGGCGAATCCACACAGAGCATACAAAAAGGAAAACGGAAAGCGGAATATAAAAAAATAAAGTACAGAGAATGAAGCTAAAATGTGTGACTGTGTGTGTGTGTGTGTGTGTGTGTGTGTGTCGAATGGAAACCAAGCCTGGTAGTCAAGCAGTCGCAGTTATAATCAGGCGACGACATCGAAGAGTGGAGTTGAATTGAGTTGAGTTGAGTTGAGTTGAGTTGAGTTGAGAGATCAGCCCGCCCGCGGGGGTAGTTTAAAATCCAGTCAGTAACCAAACAGGCAGCAACAACAAGCAACAAGCAACCCACAAGCAACAAGCAACAACCAACAAACAGCAAACAATCCACAACCCACAGCCCAAAACTTAAATGAGCATTTTTCATGCATGTCGATAATGACGTTGATAATGTTGTGCACATCCTGATGCGGTAATGACCAGTTCCCCATCCCCATCTCCTTCCCTCTCTCTCTCTCTTTCTTTCTCTCTCTCTCTCTCTGACTCTGACTCCTTCCACAACTGTGTGTGTTATGCTAATTGGCATATGCTCAATTAGGCGCTGCAGCAACCCAGGGCAACAGAGCGGTCCAAACAGATTCCAGATTCCAGGTTTGCCGGCTGATTAGATCGGGGTAACTAATTCAAGAGGTGAGTTCAGGTGTATTCTTTGCCCAAACATTGGATTGTGCCGTTGCTAGGCGCTGGCATTACCCAAACATGCATCGCGGAGAGACAAAGGCGAAGAAAGCAACTGGAAACTGAATTACATAGCTTTGAATTTAAGCCCAGGCACTGCCTGGAGTGAGTTTGTGGCCCAGACTACATACAGCTGGAGGTTGGGCGAACTTCATTCATCCTGCATCATGAAAATCATCATAATTATATCGGAGCGACACATATGCCAGCATTTCTCAAGATCGAGGCTGTTGATAAGTCTGTGTCTGATTGACAGCTTAAGCACTTATCGATAAACAGTATATCGAATTAACGCTGGCCTAAAGATAAGAATTAGTGATAGATGCCATTGAGTTCTACACGATTTTAATTGTTGACTATTAACCGTGTTAATTAAATCAATTCTTACCAAAAATTGACAACTCACTGGAGTTGAATTTTCGAAAAAATGAAGGAAAGGAAAAGTTAAGTTGCCTAAAAATCGATATCTTAAGACAAAAAGATATTAAAAACATGTGGGAAAGGCTATAGTCGAGCTCCCGACTATAGGATACCCGTTACTTATTAATATAAATTTAAAATATTTTTTATTGCATGCTTTTAGGCACTTACATTGCTTAAAAGCTTTATTCAGCCATTACCACCTTTCTATTTGTCCGATCTTGTTACGATTTAGAAGGATGATAGGCAATAACAGTATCTAACGTTAATAAGTAAAAAAGATTCTAATATCTTGAAATATGTGCGCTTTGCGCGATTTACGGAGGCGGAAAGGGGCGTGGCAAAAATTTGAAACAAACTTGAACTGCGGGGGGCTTAAAGAAGTCTGTGTGCCAAATTTGGTTGCTCTAACTCTTATAGTCCCTGAGATCACAGACGGACAGACGGACATGGCTATATCGACTCGGCTGTTGATGCTGATCAAGAATATATATACTTTATAGGGTCGGAGATGCTTCCTTCTCCCTGTCACATACATTGCAACGAATACTTTTCATTTTAATGTTAATTTTACTTTTTAAGTAACGGGAATAACAAACGAAGTAAACGAACTTAAACGGATATTGCATCTGGAATGAAAACCATAATAAAAATGACATTTCGCTGGAATATCTGAAAGTTTGGGCATTTTGTCATTTTGGGGCAAAAAAAGGCGGTCTCCGAATCTGGTTTAAAGTGTTGAAAAACACAAGGAAAGATCCTTTGCATCAAAGTCGCATTCTACCAAAAAAAAAAAAAAAAAAAAAAACAATTGATCGATGCTAACTAGATTTGGGTGCAGAATGAATTAAGAGGCCAAACCACAATCGCTAGATTATGTTTAGTTTTGGCAAGTTATGAAAGCTTAAAATTTAAAAACTTTGTACATTTTGGCTATACATTTTATAATAAAAATGAACCTCCGCAGAGTTTAAAGTGTTGTTTTATATCAAATATAAAAGTTTGAAAAATTGAAAGTTTAAACTTAAGGGCAAATTTTGAAATCGATTACTCGCCTTCTCCTCATTTATCGATTGCTGCATGCAAAGCCATTGTAAAAAGACCCAAACCAATTCACCATTTTGTAAGATAAGATGAGAGAAAGAGAGAGGGAGAGAGAGAGAGAGAAGGAAGAAGAGCTAGAGGGAGAGATATAGTTTATTGGCATATTAAATTACCAGATATTGCCTAATTGAAATGTTTGCCCCATTTCGTTGGCCTTTTTATGACGCGTTTCGTATTCAAAAAAAAAAGGAAATCTCTAAAGATCTCTTATCGCGCCCAAGTGAGAAATGTCAATGGCAATATGGTTTGGGTTTGCCTCCATATCGACAAACAATGGCAACGGCCAAATGCACGACTCGTACACCTATTAAACAGTCTACTCGACTGGCATAACCCTGCCTCGACTATCATCCATAGCGATCGTGTCGTCATCAGGCAGCACACGAAACACAAAACACAAAACAACACAACAAACACAACACAACACACAAAACATTTAAACAATGGGCACTGGGCAGATGAGTTGAGTGCATTTTTGAAAGCCGATCGATTGATTGACAGCCAGGCAAAGGGCCCTGTCAGTCCGTCAGTCTGTCCGTCAGTCCGTCAGTCTGTCCGTCAGTTCGGCAACGGAGGCGCAAAAGAAATTGGAACTATCAGCACAAGGCAGGCGCAAGGCAATCGCATAAGCCAAAGACAGATCAGTTTATCCCGCCAGCAAAACTTTGTGATCGAGGTGTTGATTGTCATCGAATTGAAAATTGATCGAATGAAGAAAACAGAAAAAGACAAGAACAGATATATGCATGCCTGTAAAAGGAGAGAAAGAGCGCGGAAGCTGGCTAATCAAGTAGCTGCTTTCTATTGTTCGCTTCATCCATTAGGGATCTCACTGAAAAAGGGTAATTTGATCGTGAATGATCGAACTATTAACACCAACACTTGCTGGACATCTAACAGAAGCTTCAGATATCTCAAGATCATTCGAATTTGAGTTCGAAGACTGTTTTGGGACTTCGAAGGACAATGTTGTAGCCCAGATATTTAATTGCACTTCTGCACGGTGCGATATTTTAAAATCTTTACATTTTCCTAATTTTTTCTCAGTCATTGAATTTTTTTTTTTGGTAAGAGCTATTGTAATTCTTAGAGGAATACCCGTTTTTCAGACCGAACTTGCGTTTAATGATTTTCCAAATTGACATCATCGTTTTAAATCTTTTTGAATTACTAAAGAACTTGCACTTGCAATAATATTAAACATAATATACTCTTAGTTTATTCTTTACTACTACTACTACTTTTTTAAATATACTATATACTTTTTTTAAATATAAATAAATATAATTTTTTAAGATTTTTTTCTTATTTTAAGAGAAAAAGGTCTAAGATCTAAGATTTTTATTCTTATGTTAAGAACTTTAGATATTTTAGAATAATATTCTTTGTTTTAGTAATTTGGTCTTCAAATTGTCTTATACTATATAGAAGAACAAAATATTTAGATTTGAGAATTTTACTCTCATATTAAGAACTTACGATTTTCAAAATTAATATTCTTATTTTTAGTAATTTGGTCTTAAAATATTCTTATTTTGATTTTAGAAAGTGGTCTTTATTTCAGTGTGGAATAGTTATCAAACACCTTTTTGAGACATTGAATAAAAAGGGCCTTGGAATGAAGTTAAAAGTCAAATTATTTATCTATATTTGGCAAATGGTTTTAATTCAAATCAGTTTTACATTGCGTTCAAATTTCTTTATTAACTTCCAATATATTTTCGTCTAATTAAATGAAATGAAATGTCACGTAACATGCATATCATTAAAATAATTTATTATTTAAATTTTAAAATTTCTTGAGTGCATTGAGATAGTGAAAAGGAAATAGAGTATTTAAATGTGGGTTTCACTGAGTACCGTTAAGACACTCTTTACAAATAGTTGGTGGCTTGTGGAGATTAATTTGCTAATTAATATTAAAATGCTGCTAAAGTGTTTTGTCAATTCGAAGTGTGCGCTTAATTATGAGAAAGTTGACTTCTGCCAATATCCAGTTAGCGGCAAGCCGCCATTTTGTTTGTCTTTCCCGCCTGATTGCCCGATTCTGGAGACGATCCCCAGCGAACTAAGCGTCCAATTAGCTGTGCTCAACTTACCTCAATCTCTGGGTCTAGTCGTACTTGGGGCTAGTTCTGCCTTTTTGCCATCGCAATCTTGCCCAGTTTGTGTTTGTGTTTGTGTTTGAGTTGAAGTTGCAGTTGCAGTTGCAACATGGCAAAAACAAAACAAAAAAAGTGAAGCACTTGCAGCTTTAACACTCGGCATGCAATGCGGTCGTTGGGGCCACGGGTATCTGGTGACAACGAGGCATGTTCAACAGATACAGATGCAAATACTGAGCCATAGATACAGATAGATGGATAGATAGTCGGGCATGCATGTACAGTGGTGGAACGAATAATAGAATCGTCAGACATTTTGACCTTTTCAATTGTCCAGATGTTTTTTTAAATTTTGAAACATTGCTAAGTAAATTGAAACCATACCTGTTAAATGTCGATTAAGATTACTAATCAATTAGATTATTTTTGGAAATAATCGTAGTGATTATATAATTCACTGTTGAAAAATTTGTGATTACGATTACAAAAAATCAAAAAAAAATCTAATATTATTACAATTATTCAAAAATAATCAGAACAAATCAAAAATAATCGTTCTGATTATTTCTGTTTTTTTTTTTTATTTTTTCTGATTAAAATAATTTGTTTTTTTCTAAATAGTCATAAATAATCAGAAAAAAAAAAAAAAAACACAAATAATCAGAAAAAAAAAAAAAAAACCGAAATACTCAAAACGATTATTTTGGATTTTTTTCTGATTATTTTTGAATAATTATAATAATTTTAGATTTTTTTTGATTTTTTGTAATCGAAATCATTAAATAATTGGGCAAACCCGAAAATAATCGTAATTTAATCATTAGTTCGACTTTTAAACAAAAATAATCTAATTACTAATGATTATGATTAGTAATCATTATTTAACAGGTATGATTGAAAAATTATTTAATAACAAAAAATCATTTAAAATGGTATTTTTGTTAATTTGCAAGAATTAAAAGAAATATTTTTTCCTAAGCAATATAAGAAATACAAAAAAAAGTTGGTTTCTATTTTGCTTGCCAGCACCGTATGTAAGTACGTTTGGTTGGTTGGTTGATTGGCATGGATGCCAGATGCCAAAAGGGGCTGGTTGGGGTGCCTTGTAATAATGTTGGTGTAACTACGGCCAAGAAAAACGCCAACATAAGCGGCCAAGGTATTATTTTTAAGCTCTTCCTCTCATTGTCTGCCCTCCCAGACGCAAACCAAGTCCAAGACGAAGACGAAGACGAAGATGTTGACGTTGGTTGGTTGCCTGGTTGGTTGGGGTTTTGTTGGGTTGTTGCCAGAGATCGAACTAAATAAATGTGTATTTACTTGTATTTTGTTGTATGTACCCGTACTCGTACTCGAATTGGATCTGGGTGGGTGCAATGTAATTCAACACTCAACTGGAAGTGAATTAAAAAAGGAAAAAAATAAAAAACAAAACAAAACTACAAAAAAGTAATACGAAAGCGACTCAAGTAAGCAGCAACAAAAGACCAAAAGAGAAACAAAACAAGTATATATATGTATCGTAAATAAAAAATGAGAATAAAAGAAATATGTCAATGAATTCCAAATGCCTGACGACGACTTAGTGTGGTCCAGAGAGTCAGAGTCAGAGTCAGAGTCGGAGTCCGGACTTGGGACAGACGCTGGACAACACAGCGATGGCGTTGTGGCAACGTGCAACGTGGGACGCCATTGCCGTCAGCGTCACATTGATGGACAGAGCTTAAGTTTTGCCTCTATCACTGGGTCTGGGTCTGGGTCTGGAACTGAGACTGAGACTGGGCCTGGCCATGTCTCCAACTCCAGCTCCATCTCGTGTTGTTGTTACTTGAGTTTTGATGAGGAAAAATGTGTGCTCTAATTGACAGTTTTTAGATTTTAATCTTTGGCGCAGCAAAAGGTAGAGGGGTACTTCCCCCCCCCCACCCCACCACCGTTGAATTTGACTCCTCTTAATGCATTTTCAGCGTTTTGAACGCCCATGCGTATTTTTTATACAGCAGCAGTTCCAATTCCAATTCCAATTCCAATTCCAGCTCCAATAGCTAACAGCTTATGGCCACCAACAATGACAGAGTGACTGTGTGTGTGTGTGTGTGTGTGTGTGTGTGTGTGTGTGTGTGAGTGTGAGTGTATTCATACTCGCTTATTCATTCATGCATCGCATATGCTCTTTGTCAATTAAGCAATCAACAGGAAGTTTGCCGCGCACTTTGCCTTATCATTCAGACAGAGCCAGAGCTTGGGAGAGATCTGAGTGAACTGAGACGGACTCCATCAACATCAGCATGACCCGCTGCCTCCCCCCCCCCCCCCCTCCCAAGCCTACTTAGTATGTGCTCCTCCTGTCCACCAAATCACATCATCAAAAGCCGACTCAAAGAACGATCCGGACGCTTTGACACTTGACGTTGTCGTTGTCGTTGTCGTCGGGCGATTTTCATTTTCGCAGCCTTTTTTGTTGTTGCCCCTTCATATGTTGTTTGTTGTTGCATTGCAAAGAATCAAAAACGAAAAAAAAAAACGTGAATAAAATAAAACTGAAACGCAACGAAATGAAATGGAAAGAAAAGAATGTTGAGCCGCATATTAAATACCACCGCCTGAGCTCAAGTGTCAACAGAGTCAGCGAGCGGTACAAAAAACTCTATACATACTCAATATGTACATTATACATATATATGTATGTATGTATAGTATATGGGGAGGGCGTTACGGGCTCTACCAACGGCAGGCAATAAAGCAGCAGCAGCAAGAGCCGTACTCAGACTCCGACTCCGACTCAGACCCGTAAACGGCGACCACCCGCAGCGTAATTGAATATTTGGAGTGTTAAAACCGCACCCGATTTGTCTCCGTGTATGCACAAACATACATACATATATATGTATGTGTGTGTGTGTGTGTGTGTGTGTGTCTGTGTTTAAGGACATTCAAGTCACACAACGCACAATGGTTGCAAATTAGCCAAAAAGTGGCGCATCAAATTAAGCAGCTATAAATTCGATAACAACTAACGACATTTTCATAAGCACATAAATTAGTCTTCAAATACTTCGGTAAATATAATTTAAAATAATTTTAATATATTTTTATACCACTTATAATTTAAAAAAATTTATTATATTTGACTGTAAAACAACGACAATTTAAGTAAATAATATAACAATTAAATTGCAATGTTCTTTGTAAATCTCCAACTTCTTGTCAACAACAAAAGTAAGAAAAAAAATATATATATTGAAAACATTTCTGAACTATCAGATACCTTAATATATCCAAATTATACATCAAATCCATTTATATAGGCAAGTAATGTTAATTTAAAATTGTTGCGCTATTTGCGGTCATCCAAGTAAATAGATAATGTAACTATTATGTAGGGTATTCAGAAACTGTGATAAATTGATAAGGTGATAAATTTCATTACACTGCGGCTAGTGAGTGAACTTTTTAAGTTTCCGTTGTCGTATTTGTGATGAATCCCCAGTTCAATGAGTTTTATTTCAGTGAACAGCTGTTTTGTGTAGAGCAAGCATTCTCTTTATTTCTCTGGCATCTTTTTTAATGCTTCTAAAGCTGTAAAAAAATCAATTTACACTTTATATCTTAGGAACAATCATTTAAATTGTCATTTGTGTGACTCGAACCCTAGTTATTTAACTGAAACTTCTAATTCTGGCCGGTCGGCGACTCTAATCAAAGAGCCACCCCACCAAGAAAAGTTACTCTCTTTTACAACCAATACCAATACCAACCTCAGTGTGACCTTATTTTGCTAGACACTTTTAACAGTTTGGCAGCCATTTTATATTGATCACTTTGTCTCAATACGACAAATTTTGTATACATGCCCCAGGGCATGTTTGGTGTGATAAACTTTTTCTGTGTGTTTGTTGTCATTACAACATGTATCACTTTATCATATAACACAAATATCATAGTTTCTGTTACAAGTTCTTAAACAAGTTAAAAAATGTACTCTAATTTAAACCTGAACAAAATTCTTAAAATTGCTTTAAAAAATACTTATAATTATATTTAAAAAGTTTTACTCAACTTTTTAAACATATATTTAATTTTTAATATAATTTAATTATTAGTTAGTAACAGGATTATGAATTTTATTAAAACTCATATGTGCTAGATATAAAAGTGTTAATTAATATTTTTTTAAAATTAATACAATGTATTTAAAATTATATTCAGTGTTATGTGCTAAAAGTTCCATGGTGAATTTTTGCAATGACCTATCATAAAAGTGGGCGGCATTACGGAGCAGGGCGTGCCTCGACAGGTCTATTTACCTTTGAGTCTGTGTGTGTGTGTGTGTGTGTGTGTGTGTGTGTGGTTTGGGGTGGAGGTGGAGGTGGAGTGTACATAATAATGACTGCCTTTTTGTACGCATGTGTGTGAGTTCGAGTGCGAGTGTAACAACAAAAGTCAAGTCAGTTTTATTATTAAAAAATACAAGTACAATAAAAATATGTATATGTATATAATAATAATAATCATAATAGTAAGCAGCAGCATAATGACGAGCTGACTACAAAAGGCGATGCTAGCGACAATAACACGCCCCGTCAGTATAAAGAAGAAGCAGCTGAAGAGTGAATAAAGGATGCGAGTGTGTGTGTGTGTGTGTGTGTGTGTGTGTGTGTGTGTGTGTGTGTGTGTGTGTTCGTGTGTGTGTGTGTGTGTGTGCTATAGAAACGAGAGCACGCCGAGTGGCAAAAGACAGAGAGAGAGAGAGAGAGAAGAGAAGAGCTTGCTCTCAAGTAGGGTTGCCAACAACATGAATTGCTCATTTGGATTTGGAGAACCACTCGAGGAGCTCTGGAGTGCTCCTCTGTGTATATGCGAAAGAGAACAAAAAAATAAAATAAAAATAAAACAAGGACAATTGCGTCGCGAGTCGTCGAGTGGCCAACAAGTCGTCGAGTCGAGTCAAGTCGCAATGCGAAATGCAAAAAAAAGAAAACAATGCAAACAATTGACGACAAAGACAAGTGCCAAGGGAGCAAGTGGCACCTGTGCCTCCTCCTCCTCCGCCTCCCCCTCCTTATCAGCCTCAACTAAGGCATCAACTATGGCACAAGTAACAGCAGCCATCTCAGCGTATATTTGTCGTTGGCATTTGGCTCTCTCCGAGTTTGCCCAGCGGCTTAAGGGGCCATCATCATCATCATCATTATTAGAACATCGTCGTCATCATCATCATCATTGTATATAGTACATCCTAGTCGAGCTTGTCGTCCAACTTGTCGTCATAGTCGTTGTCTTTATCAGCCGACAGTCGACGGTCGCAGGTCCAAACACGCTCAGAGAGATCACTGGCAAAGCCGTAGGGCAATCGGAGGATTAGACCGGGCTTAATACGATAAGCCCTAAGCACGCGATCATCGCGGCCTTAACACATCGCGAGCCGCTTACTCAGGCCAGATTAAAACTCGTCTCTGGCAGCTCTGGCAAACGGTTTGATCTCCATTTGGATCAACCTTACACATTACTCAAAAGGATATCCAATAACAGTTATCAACCAACAATTTACGAATTCTCTCTAACAGCTTATCAAGTAATCTTTTTATTGAAATTAGCCGAGTAAGACAACTTTAATGAAGAGTCCCCTGAATAATATCACAATCTAAGCAGCAATGTTGGAACACTCCAGATTTTTACACTCTTGATTTTGATTTTTATATTGTTTATCCTTTCAGATTCAATTTAAATATGTATTTATTTATCATCATATTAAGTAATTTACTTTTATTTGAATTCTTTGAAACTTTTGGTCAACTGCTCTTAGTTGACATTAAATAAATAAATAAAACTACAATATCTCAGAAATATCATACGGTAATGCTCTATAAAAGCAATAAAACTCAACTATTTAAATTTTAAGAACAATTTTAGTTATTTCAGTAATATGGAAAGAAATTTTCCTCAACAGTTGCAATTAGAGGAGGAGAACTATCGATAGTCGGCGCCATCGATAGCCGACGATAGTAATTTCAAAACCATCGATAGTCGACTATAGTGGTATCGATAGCCGACGATAGTCCCGAACACAAAAAATACATACAGTTTGTCAAGAAATACTTTACACACTGAAAAAAACCTACTTTTTTTACTTTACATAAGAAAATAATAGCTTTTTTTATATATTTGTAAAGGTCATTTAAATTCCGATTGAATGATGCAAAACTTTCCTTAACCCATTAAGTACCCATTGAAAACTTCGAATTTTTGTAAACATCTGCTCTTTCAACTATCTTCCTCGGTCCCAAACCAAAAAAATGTTTTGATGCAAAAAACTTCTTCAAACCATTCTAAGAATGACTGTAAAAAGAAATTTTAAAAAATCTCTTCGCTAGTATTTTTCATGATTTTGGAAAATTGCTAACAAGCCACTTTTTGTATGAAAATGAAGAGAATGGGGTTAAAAAACTATCGATAGTACTTCGGGAACTATCGAAAGCTCGATAGCGCCTAACCATCGATAGTGTCGATAGTGCTATCGATAGTTCTCCAACTCTAGTTGCAATAGACCCTATTAAATTTAAGTTTTATTTGAGTTTTACTCGTAACAAAACTTTTATGTATAAGGTATAAAAAATATACGAAAATAGTAATTTAATAAAATAATAAATTTTAAGAACAAACATCTTCTGTAGTCTTACAAAATCTTAAATATAATTGTATTATATCAGGATAGATTTAAAATAATAATAATAGAATAGAACATTGTTGAGGTTTTGATTCAAAGAAGAACCACTCAAATAACTAATTTAATATAGTCAAACTTTGATCAAGAAAAACTTTATGCAAGTGATAATGATGGGAAAATGTATCTTCAGCATTTTGAAGATACATGCATATTTTGGAATAAATCACGAGTATGCTCATAAATAGATTTATGATATTCAATTGGGTTTTAATGGGTTTAATTGCAGTTACTACAATTGAGCTAACATTTGATTATTTCCCTTGTGATGCGATATCGACTCTTTATCTTCCATATGCCAGGCCTGATCTGTGGCGATCTATAGTCGATCAGTGGGCAGGTTTGCTCAGTGATCTCAGTGGCCGTCGGAGCATTGGCCCAAGCTAATTGCTCAGCCATTGTCCAAACAATGACGCGGTTCAAAACTTTCAACACTTGATTTAATTAGCGCGCTAATGATCAAAACCGATCGTTGTCGATCACTGACGATCGATTGGGCCGCTAATTTAAGTCGCGCCCCGACCAAATAAATTGACCAAGTCATGGTGTTAATTGCGTAGAACAACGCTCGAGAGACGGAGGCAGAGAGAGAGAGAGAGAGAGAGAGAGAGAGAGAGCGAGCGATCAATTGTTATAGAGACAGTGATAGAGATGGAGATAGAGATGGTCAGCGTGATCGTCAGTGTGGAGAAAACGTCGACATCATGATATTGGCTAATCGAGAATAATTGCTTGATGATGCTCGTCACCGTCTCACCGCCTCCGGACAGGACAGGGTCAAAGGCAGCAGAGGGCACAAAGGTATTTAATAAGGGGATGGGGGGTTGCACGAGAGACAGAGAGAGAGAGAGACAGACAGAGGGGGGAATACTCGTAAATGGAAATGAAATTTGTCAAAGGTATTAACGATAGAACTATAGAAACCTCGGCCCGTTTTTGGGCCTTTGGATTCTTTTCAGTCTCATCTGTGTGTGGATGTAAACACGAGGCCGTCAAACAATATCTGTTGACAGCTCGTAAATTAATAATTTCGCACAGGGCCAGAGACGGCAAGCTGAGCAGCGATGAAGCAGGAACTGAGCAGGAACAACTGAGCAACAAAAAAAACAGTAGCCCGGAGTCTTTAGGCCAGGAGCAGGGGCGCAAATTAGCCGCGATTCCGCCTCGTTCCCTTGATCGGCATATATATGTACATTGCCCTCTGTTCCTCTGTCCGTCCGTCCGTCCGTCCGTCTGCCTGACACTTTGACTTCCTGTGGCCTCTCGCATCCCTCGTCTTCACATCGGCTTCAGTCTGAGTCTCTCTCTCTCTCTCTCTCTCTCTCAATATCCATTGTACTGAGTCTCCTTTCTGTATAGTATATTAATTTCATGCATTTCCAATTGCTTCGGCAACTCTCAATGTATTTTGGTAAAACAAATTTCAAATAGAAATCAAAACAAATTTCGTTACGCATCTCGCTTTTTGTCTGTATATAGAGCACAATTTGTTTTGATAGTTGCCGACCAGCCAAAGGAAGATCCGATCCGTCAAAGGACGCACACAATGTACAACAAACCCGACAAATTAATTGCTTTTCCATTTACTTGAGTCGCAAGTTTTCAAACTAAGCATTAAAGTGCTACTACTAAAAAAACGAGTATATTTTCAGAAAATTTATTAAGTTTAAAACTAGCTTAATTTGCCCCTTGCACCAAAGGTAACAGGAAGCCTGTAAAATAAAATTACAAATTTCTTACCAAAAAAAAAAATTAACAACTAGTGGACGGTGCTACAGTCGAGCATACTCGACTTTCGCAGACCCCGTTCTTACTATGGAAAAGCAAACACTGCTTAAAATAAAATAATATAAATCGCTATGGGTTTAGATATCTCAAACAACAAAAAATGTTTTCATAATAAGACTTGATTTCGACTGATCCTTCCTATGGCAGCTATATGATATAGTGATCCGATCCAAAATCTAAAACAAACTCGATCTGCTTGCAATATAGACGAACCTACATACTAGGTTTGGAGTCTCTAGTCTCTGAGATCTAGGCGCTCTAACAGACGGACATGGCTGTATCGACTCGGCTGTTGATGCTGATCACGAATATATAGTATATACTTTATGGGGTCTGCCACGCCTCCTTCTGCCTGTTTCGCACTTTTTTTTGTGACAAAGTTAATAGACCCCTGTACTTTTTTTATGTACGGGGTCTACAAAAAAATTTATTCTCGACTTTGATATCTATAACACAAAGGAACAAAATTTAACTCTTTGTGTGTGTTTTTGAAATGTATAGAAGTTTTTAGCTAGTTTGAGTTCGCTGATTTCAAATTTGATCTCAATTTTTCTCCATCAGCTCACGGTTTTAAGTTACAGGTACTTATCGAATTTTTGACTTTTTTTTTGTTTTTCAAATTTATCAATTACATCTTGAATAAAAAAGTTGAGCGGATAGAAAGAAACCAAGAGCACATTTGGATTCAGCGTCCCAAATAACATTAAAAACAATATTCAGATCCTCATCAACAAAAACTTTGTTTCCTTCTGTAAATTAAGAAAATCATAAACAGGAAAATTTTTCAGTTAGTTGTAGTTTTATTATAATATTAATAGCTTTTATATATGTGCACCGATTCCATGAAATAAAGCTCATTTAATTCGAAGTATGTTTAACTAAATGTTTTTATAACAAAACTGTAATATTTAATTCATTTGAATTTTTTTTCTGAATTTTCAAAAAACAAAAATTTTTTTTGTTTTGATAAATAGAGTTTTTTTTTCCCAAATTAACTTAAAAACAACTTACAATTCTCAATCAACAAATACCTTGTTCCCTTTTGTAATCTTACTCGATATTTGTGGATATATACTTAAGAATTTATAGTCCGATTAAAGTTCACAGGAAAATGAAAATATTTCGTAATTATCAAACTGGAAAATGCTAGGAATGCAACGATATAGAAGAAGTCAATTTTGGATATTAGTCAACACACAATACTTTTAATAGTTACTTTAACTTCTTTTATTTTTACTTTTTGAACTACTTAAAAACAATTGTTTGAAATAAAACAAAAATTATTAGCAGATATTATTATTGATTCTTACTTATATCATAAAAAAATTATGAGTAAATTTGACTTTTATTACATCAGTCTTTTATAATTAATTATAATTATTATAATTAAAATTTATTTTGGCTTTTTCAATTTTTTGATTTATTGAAAAATTTGTTGCAAAAATTCTTTAGTGACTTTTATATGTGATTATGATATGTATTTTATTTTTGATTTAAATAAATAAGTCTCAAAAGACTTTTATTTGTGAGGGAAATAATAAAAATCGATTAACTTTTATTTTTGAGCCAGGAATAAAAAATGTCTTAAGGGACTAGTTTTTTTGAGTAAGGAACAAAAAAAGTCTCAGTTAAAAGGCTGTTCGCAGAGATACCGTTATTACAAACAATTTGATATATTTTACACAAATTGCATCTGTTCCTATAGCTGATAATTTTGTTAAAATTTTGAGCCATAACAATTTCTATTCAAATCAAGTTTCTTCTAGATTGCTGTGTGTCGAGAGGAGAACGCCGAAGACTGTGCTATACTTCTTGACATTGTACAATTAGAAGCTCCTAAGCGGGAGGGGAGGGAGTGGAGGAGAAGGAGAAGGGGCAGATATAGTGAGGGGGGCACTCGATATGATGTGACAAACAACTTTCATCGCTGTGGATGGCAATTTACAAGCATGACTTGTTGAACTCTCGGAGATCCAGAAGATCGGAAGCGGAGACCGAAGACCGAAGACCGAAGACTGACAAACTGCCACATCATTGCATCAAAGGCAATGTCAAAATGTGAATCAAGCTAATTTGTTGCAATGGAGCTTACAGAATGAGCCAGCACATGAAAAGTCAAACAGTGTATAATAAAAAATAAAAAAAGAGATCGCAGATCGGAGATCGACCTGACAGGGGGAAGTAAACGGAATTGAATTTGACAGCTATTTATGGTGGCGATCGACAGTTGGACAGATCGAAGCGTGGGCAGAACAGGCAGACAGACGGACAGACGGACGGACGGACAGATAGACAGTCAGTGAAAAGTGTGGGAAATGCGTTTTCTACGAATCGTATCCGGAAAGAGTCCAACAGACAATGGCGCATTGTGCTAAGGACGTTTGCCGGTTGCGTCTCCCAGCAAGTGTGTCAACCTGTCCTCTCTCTCTCTCTCTCTGCCACTCTGCCACTCCCTTCGTCTTTTCTTTGTACCTGTACCTTAGCCGAGTTCAACTTGCCTTTAATACCAGACCCAAACTCAAACTCGAACTCGAACCCAAACCCATTTCCCATTCTCATTTCATTTTCGCTTTGGCTGTTACAATTTTAATGCGTCTCCGTCTCCGTCTTCGTGTCCGTGTCCGTGATAATGTCCGTCTCCGGCTCTGTCTGTAGCTCAAACGGCATAATAAAGCAAGTCCAGGCTCAGACACAAGCCTCTATAGAAATATGTATGTACACTGAGAGAGAAATGTGCCATCCTAGTTTTTAAGATTGCGTTGTACTTTTATTCTTGAATTAAGTAGATATTAAAATCGTAATCTTAAAATTATATTCTGAAACTTCAGAAGCAAGAGAGATTTTATACTAAGCATTTGTTTTTCAAGTTGAAGTTTCGTTTGTACTTAATCTAGTAATTAGATTTGAGAATGTTTCAAGAATGTTTTGTACTAGAAGCAAGTGGATTTTGGGGTAAGTTTAAGACTTTTGTGTACTTAAACTAGTGTGTTTTCATCTTATTATACCCTGAGGGTATATTAAGTTTGCTCAAAAGTATGTAACAGGAAGAAGGAAGAACCGCCGACGCCATAAAGTATATATATTCTTGATCAGCATCAACAGAAGAGTCGATATAGCCATGTCCGTCTGTCCGTCTGTCTGTCCGTCTGTCCGTATGAACGATCGGATCTCAGAGATGGTAAGAGCTAGGACCACCAAATGTCAGGCAGAACAAGTTTATGTTAAAATTTTGCCACGCCCACTGTGGAGGTCGTAATTCATCAAAAACTTACATCACCTTTAATTCTGGGTATTTTTACTTTAAATAAATTGTTTTGAATTTATAGATAATGTATAAATTGGTTAAAATCACTTATTTATATTATATTATATTATATTGAATAGCATGGGCATCAAATCTTCGGCGTGCCGAGGCCTAGGCTCAGGGTATATTACTGTCGAGTGCACTCGACTGTTCCGCTTGTTCAGACTTGAATCAATTCGAAAACGTAATAAATTAATATTTGAAAACTTTCGGGTTTGCAAGAGGCGAACTTGAATAGAGATTTTTGTTTCCGAGTTTTTCCAGTTTTTGAGAATGATGTTTTTTTTTTCTGAGTGTACATGTGCCACATGCGTCGTACGCAATTCAAAACTAAGGCAACTAATGAATTTTCAGAGCGATTCCTGCGGGAATGCCAATGGCTTTCAACGCCGTGTTGCCGCTGACGCATCTAGACACACCATGGAAGCCACAAATCTACAACGGACGGACGAGCACACAGACCCAGAGACTGACAGACCGACAGACAGACAGACACCGTCAGGTCCAGCCCACAGTGAGAGCCACCCAACCAAACCCACCCAACCGACAGACCGACCGCCCGCCGCTCAACAAAAGGAAACAGAAACCGCAGCGCACGTTCCAAGGGGGGAGGGGTGGTGTAAGGGGGGTGGCTCAGTGGTGGCGGGGGGAGGGGGGCGCCCTCGCAAAAGCTATTCAACCAAATGTTGTATAAATGTAATTCAATACTTTTTCCAATCTTGTTGCTGTTGTAGTTCTCATTGTTGTTCTTGCTCTGTGGCTGTAAGAAAGAGAGAGATAGAAAGACCAAGAGCGAGAGAGAGAGAGAGAGAGAGAGGGGGAGAAAAATGTTGCTAACACACATTGGTACAACAAATTGGAAACACATTTTACCCTCCAATTACTTAAATACAATACTCACTGCGATTGAAGACAACAACAACAACAACAACAACAAAGAGACAGAGGCGGTGGCGAAGGGGGCAGCGGAGGGGGGAGTAGCTGTAGCAGTGTCCAGAGACTTGGTCACTTACAGTGGGACAAAAGTTGGCAAACTACTTAAAATTAAATATGATTATAATTAATAATTTGCTGCTTATGAAAACATTTTTGACTCTCACTTCTTGAGCTCATTTTACAGGTGTTTTTTCTGCTTTGATAAGGGAAGCTTGCTTAATTGACTGCTGTTCACATTTTAAAGTATAATAGGGACTATTTTATTTTATTTTTCATTCATTTCACACAAAAATATGTTTAATATTGGTGGTTATACAAAAAGTAACTGCTTATCTTTGATAATACATAAACAAGAGTAATAGACGCAAAATACATATATGTATGCAGTCCAGCTTCCCTAACTCGAATCACCGTTGTCCAAAGAAAAGGTTCGACTTATGCAGATATTCGACTTATGGAGTTATTTTTCTTAAGTTTGTTAATTTAGCTCGAGTTGGAGTGAAATATTTCTTTAATTTAATTTAAATTTATTTTTGAATTCTTTAACTATGATTATGCCAATTTGCAATTGCTTTGCAATTTATCGAATTTCAGAAAAAAAGCAAAGTTTGTATGGATTTAAGGCTTAGTTCAATTTAAAAAACACAAAAATATATAATATTTTGCCAAAGATCTTTACGTTTTTACCTGTGCAAATTTCGAATTAATGAATGCGTCATATTTTAAATAATCAAAGCTAAGAAAATGATTTAATTATTATTTTTGTTATTGTCTCTAATCAAGCCCATTTCGCGAAATGAACGTCGTATGAACACACATACATACATATGTACATACATATACATACGTATGTACATACATATATTGTGTGCATGTCGTGTGCTTGTCAGTCAGTCAATCTGACAGTCTGTCAGTCAGTCAGTCAGTCAGTCATGTCAAGCATGCTTCACGCCAACAGGTCTCTAATTTCATCGTCTTCTCTGTCTTCCTTTTTCTCTCCTACTGCCTCTCACTCTCTCCCTCGCACATTCACGCATCTATGCATTGTGCCGAATTTACTTTGCTTTTCCTTTGCGTGTGTCATCAAAAGGATGTATGAATAAATGAATGAATGAATGTTAGTGTACTCAATCCACCCCACCCCACCACACCCCACCCCACCCACTAGGAAAATCGACCTGCTCTCTCCAGAGAGTTTTCGTGTTTTGTACGCGCTAATAGATTTTCTATTACCTACATCCATAGGGCATCCTCGCATCCTTCCCCTGCCCACATCTGCCCTCCACCCCCTCCGCGCTCAGTTCACATGCATGAGCGAATTTTCATTTTACGCTCGCCAAACGCGAGAGCTGCGCTGCTGCCGCGCTGCTGCTGCTGCTGCGGCTGATTCCCAACGGAATCAACATCAACGCAAAATTATTATTATTATCATTATTAAAAGAGTCGATGTCGAGCAAACAGCCAAATCCGAGCTGCCCAAATGCGTATAATATGCCACATGCCAAGCGGCAACCGAAGGCGAAGCGAGCTGCGGGCCTGGAGGGGGTGGTGCGGGGGGTTGGAGGGGGGTGCGGGCTCAGGTCCACCCCCTTGTACGGTGAACCGCAGTGGCAACCGCAGCAGGAACCGTTGATGTTTCTGATGTTGTTGCTGTTGCTATTTCTGTTACACATGTCAATATTAGATTTAAGATTTGGGCGAAAGTTAAATGGGTTACAGCGTACTGTGGTGGGAGGGGAACTCTGAGGGGCGGGGGGGAGGTGGAAAGGATACACTTGTGCATCGGTTGCAATTGAAACAAATTGTAATTAAATGAATCTATCAGAGAGACAAGGGCGTTGGCATGGAGTGAGCAGAGGGGGTCACGCCCTTCCCCTTCCCCTTCCGCTTCCCCAAGGTTGGGCTTAAAACGAAGACTGCAAATTTGTAAATTTGTAAACTACAAATAAATAAATACATTATATACTCAATGTTTTTCATTTTCCATAGATTCGTCAAGCCATTCAAATGGTTTTAGGCAATAATACCGCTACAGGTACCGAGACCATTCTACAAAATTAACCGTTACATATTTAAAGTCAAAGTCAATCAAAATAAAAAATACTTCAGTACAATATGTAGAGTTGTATCGTTGATAATATTGAAATTTATCTAAAATTTAGCAGGCCTAGAAACATTATCATACAGGAGAATTAAGGAGAGTTTAGGAGAATATAGGAGAATATAGGAGAATATAGGATAAATATGTATAATAGAAATAGATTTAGTTATTTACCTATCAAGCCAGAACACAAAACCGAAATGGATCACAACATAAAATCTTGGACAGGAAGGTAATAAAAACAAAACTTGGTGGCAGAATTAAAAAGATGCCGAAAAATACTTACATTGTCAATCCTCAAAGAAATCGGTTAAATTTTGACAAAGTTATGACAGTTTAAAGTTCTTAAAAAAGTCGCTCGGTTGCTCATCAAAAATTCAAATCTGAGATAGAGACGGCAAAGAAGATGAGACGAAGATAGACATAGGGAAAGAGATGGTACATATGGAACAAAAAATGTTGGAAATGAGATGTAACTTTAGTTAGAATAGTCTTATTCTCTCCTCTCCTTTCCTCTCCTTTCCTCTCCTATCCTCTCAGGAGAATTCAACACTTACTGTAAATTCACTGGTGAATTCCACTGGTGAATTCACCACTTACTGCAAATTCACTGAATTTTCAGTGCTGAATTCACCAGTGAATGTTCAGTGGTATGATGAAAAGTAAATTGGTTTTTTAAACTTCGTTTATTAACTTCAATTCTTATGGCAAGGACATCAATAACTAAAAACCGTTCTGTATGCAGTTATGTTTATCCGATCTTGATGAGACTTTTTAGGATGCTAGATAACATAAAGAGAATAATGAATAAAAAAGTTAAAACAAATTTTTAAAGGCGTGACACATTTTAACATGCGAAACTATAGTCCAACTTTTTATAATTTTTGTGTATTATTCAGCATATGATTTTTCATTGATTTTAATATTTCTTCAGCTGTAATAACATCTTTAATTACTTTAATTTTAGTCCTGGAAACAAAATATTGGGTTGTGGTTCAGCCGCCCCCACCCCCTGCCCATACCTGCTTACGCCCTTGGAAAAAATGACATATAATCTCCTTGCCCCTTTTTCGCCCAATGCTGACTACGCCCATGATCAGAGACAGCAGCACTCGCAGTCGCCATGTCAACCAGTGTGACACAGGGCGCGGGAAGGGGTCATGTCCGGGTGGGGGGGTAGCGGGGGACGTTGTGGCCGCAAGCTATTTGCACTTATCCAGGATTAGCAAAAATGGCAAATTAAACAGCGTAAGCAATGTAAAAAGTTGATGATTGCAAAAAAAACGTAACTGATTAAATTAATTTTCACATATTCAATCGATTTGCCCCCTTATTAATTGAATTGAACACCATATTAATTCTAAAGGGGGCGTGTCAAGTGGAAGGGGGCAGTGCATGTCAGTTGTTGCATAATTTAGTGACCCAAAAGAAATAATAAAATAATTCTACCAATGCAGTTGATGGGCGCTCTATTTCCATTAACGATTTACGTTCTTCTGTCTACAAAAGAAAATAATCTATTTAATTTTTTCAATTATACAATTTAAATAGTCTAACTGGCGCCATCTACACAAACATTTGTGCGTTGCTGTGTTGGCGCGTTGCCAACCATCACATATTTTCGATTGCGCGTAGTTGTAGCAGGGCTTTTTTTAAAATGAAAATGTAATCAATTATGTCAATATCCATAGTTGTTTTTCTACTTTTAATTTGGTGTGAATCAATTATCAAGTTTGTCTGAATTTTTCACGAAAAAAACGTGCGATAAAAAACAGGCACTATGCCAAGCAAGTACTTATCGATATTTCGATATATCGCAGCCCTAGCTCGAAGCAACACTGAAAACATCTGTGTATGTTTTGTTCTTGGCGCGCTTTTCCGCAATTGTTGTGCGTGTGTGTTTGTGTGTGCGCGCGTGAAAGATTAAAGTGAAATTGAACAAAAGAAAAGTGCGCTGCAATTTAAACAAATAAACAAGTGAAACGAACGCCGAATCGAGTGTCATAAGATGCCTGCCGGCATTGTGAAAACGCCAAACTCCGGACGTGCGAAAGATGCGAATGCAGCGAAATCCGCTGAACGCAATGCCAACAACACGGGCAGCGGGGGCAAGAAGTTTGTGCAGACGCGTCTGCCCTTCAAGCTGATCACGCCCGTTGCGAAGACTGCGGCGGGAGCCACAGCATCGTCAACAACTCCAACATCAGCAGCGGTTGCCGCAGCTTCTTCCACAGTGGCCGTCGTTGATTTGGATGAAGTGGAGCGGGAGCCACGAAAACGCAAGCTGTCCTATGGCTGTGACCAGCAGTCGGAGACGGAGCAGCTGCGTCGCTCCAACAGCAAAGAGAACCTGGAACTGGGCGTGGCAGCCATAACGCCCAACAAAAAACCAAGGACTGTCGAGTCCGAGGATGTCATTGAGCTGATCGACGATGACGACGACGTTGACGTCGACGAGGATGAGGAAGAGACTGAGAGTGAGTCTGTTGATGACAACGCTGCCAAGAAGACGAAGAAGGAGAAGCCTGCGGAGAACGTGAATCATCCGTCACCAGTTCAGATCAAATTGCCCCTGAACAGCAAACGTTCCAAGCGTCGCAAGTCTTTGAAGAAGTCAGAGGCTGTGGAGAAGGCGACGCCGGCCAAGATCCCGCTGGCAGTTGAACGCAGTGACTCCAGCGACGATATCGAGGCCATTGCCGAGCAGCTCAATCCTCAGAAGCGTCCCAAGGTGGTGGAGACAGGCGTCAAGTCGAAGAAACAGCAAGAGCAAGAGCCAGAGTCAAAGTCCAATGCCAAGAAAATAGTTGAAGAGCTCAAGGATGTGGAGTCCAAGATGGTTGTGGACTCGGATGAGCCGCTTGTAGAGAGCGACAGCGAGCCCAAGTCGGAGCATTCCGACACGGATGGGGACATGGACGTGGACACAGACACGCTGAACAAGACGTCACCAGAGAAGGAAGATAAACACGAGGAGGATAGGGACGAGAAGGCAGAGAAGGAGGACAGATCCAGCAGTGCCGACAAGACACAGAATCTGACGGCCAAGCAGCTGAAGCTGATGGAGCAGCGACGCAAGGCGCGCGAGGAGAAGGAGCGCAAGTTGCAGGAGGAGCGTCGCCTCAAGCAGCAGGAGAAGGAGCAGCGGGAGCAGCAGAGGAAAGCGGAGCGCGAGCAAAAGGAGGAGCAGCGGCGCAAGGAGCGCGAGGACAAGGAGCAAGTGAAGCGGCAGGAGCGCGAGGAGAAGGAGCGCAAGCGTCAGGCCGAGGTGGACAAAAAGGATGAGGAGAAGCGCAAACGCAACGAGGCCAAGGAGGAGGTGCAGCGCAAAAAGGACGAGGAGCGCCGTCGCAAGGAGCAGGAGAAGGAGGAGGCCGAGCAGAAGAAGAAGCGCGCCGCCGCCTCCTTCACCAAGTTCTTCGTGCCCAAGCAGCCGCGGCAGTCGATGGGCGGATCCCTCGACCAGGACCAGAACAGCTGCGACAGCGGACCCAGCACTGGCAACAGCCAATCCCTGGCGTTTCGCCCCTTCCAAATCAAAGACCATGTGATCATGGCCCCCGTCATCCGGGCCACAATCGCCAGCAGCACCCGCCGCCAGTTGGATCGCCTCTTCCGCGAGGATGACGACGACGAGGACGAGGACGAGCAGGAGGAGGACTTGAACAAGAGCATTGGACGCGTCAAGCGTCCGACTCGCAACCAGCTCTACCTGGGCGAGCTGCGTCTGGCCAGGCACAAGCCGCTGAGCAGCAGACGCGACGTGCGGCTCCAGAGACGCGCCAAGGACGAGGAGGATGAAGACGATGTCCAGGTGATTGGTAAGCATCGTAGATCAAACAACACTAAAAAAATACTATTACTCAGATGTCCTTAAAATTCCTGTTTATTTAAATCTTAAATTTCTTGAAATTTAAAAATACAATTATTTTATTTAGTGATGGGAAATCGACAAATTTGATTTTCGCGATAATTTTGTTTTTTACGATATATCGACTTTTGTTTTTACGATTTTAACAGTCCGATTAAAAGCCCGATTTATAATTCGGCTCAACATAATTCAATAAAAGTTTAATTTAACAGTTGTTGATCTTTTATCAGAAATTGTAGCGATTATAATTTAAAGAAAGAAAACTTCCGAGTTCGAGTTATGGAGATATTCGACTTATGGAGTTCTTTTTCTTAAGTTTATTAATTTAACTGCCACTCATTTAGCTCGAGTTAGCGAGAAATGCGAGTTCGAGTTATGGAAGTTCAACTGTATTTTTTTGAATTTTCTTAAAAAATGTATAGAAATATTTTGTGTATTTCTCGTTTTAAATCAACGCATAATAAAATAATAATTTAATTTCAATATGAATAAATACTTATAGAAATCATTAAATGACTAATTTTTAAAATTTAAAAACCTAATTATTTTAAATAAGAGGAATTGCCATATCTTTTTAGCGGAAAGCATCAATATCTTGAAGGATCTTGTTTATACACAAATATAGATAGTTATAGATATACGGGGGTGCCACAGAAATCGCTTTCGCTTGAATTTCACTTAAATTTCATACAAATTGAAGTGAAATTCAAGCGAAAGCGATTTCTGTGGCACCCTTGATAGTTAAAAAGATATGGTAATTCAGTTATTATTATTATTTATAACAAAATAAATAAAAATTAAAATAACATTATTATTTTGGTACTAAGATCGAGAAAGAGAACATAAATAATAATTAAAAAATAATAAAGGGATTCCGGAAAACAGTTTTAGATTTGGGAGAGATTTCTCCATACAAAATTTTCGGTGTGCCCAGAGCAAATCAGGGAAAAATCAGGGTACACTGAAAATTTTGTATGGAGAAATCTAAACCAAATCTTAAACTGTTTTTCGGAATCCCTTTATTATTTTTTCCAAATCCAAATCGTATCGATTTCTGATAAACATCAACTGAACATCTCTCCTCGTCTTTGCTCTCTGCCTTCAGATGATCTGGCCAATGCGGGCACGCCCATTGTGGAGGAGCGCGCCAAGCAGCTGCCCTGGATGCGTGCCAAGTATTTGCACTTTGCGGACAACCGCCGTCCTCCGTATTATGGCACCTGGCGCAAGCGCAGCCAGTTGATCTGTGCACGTCGTCCACTGGGACAGGATAAGGTAGAGTAGACGAGGATTTGAACCAGGAGCTATTGAAATATTTATGTATGTGTGTGATCCATTGCAGGCTCACTTTGACTATGAGGTGGACTCGGATTGCGAGTGGGAGGAGGAGGAGCCGGGTGAGTCGCTGAGTGCCAGCGAGGATGAAAAGGAGCGCGAGTCTGAGGAGGAGTCGGAGGAGGAGTACAACGAATGGTTTGTGCCCCATGGCCATCTCAGCGACGAGGAGCTGCAGAATGACGGCGAGCTCGAGGATGGCAACACACGCGAGGCCCAAAAGGCCAAGCTGCAGGTGCTGCAACAGGAGTTCGCCCAGGAGATGAAGAAACAGACCAAAAAGATCAAGCCCCGCCTGCTGGGACCCGTCTGGCTGGACGAGAATGGCAACAAGTCCCAGCTGTGTCCCGCCGTCTTCACACAGACCATCGACATGTACGGCTGCTGGCAGCTGCAGCCGCTGACGTTGGAGCCGCCGCCGGAGCAGGTGCGCGTGGAGGAGCCGCTGGAGGAGATGATGCAGCTGGACGGGCCGTTGCTGCAGCAGCTGGTGCGTCTCATCCATGGCAACAGAAACTCCAAGGTCTTTCTCATCTCCGAGTATCTGGAGTTTTTGAAGACTCAGATGACGCAGAAGACACAAACGCTGCCGCCCAAGTCGCTGCTGCGCGAGAAGTTCGATGAGCTGGCCAGCTGGAAGCCCGTCGTCCTGGACACTGGCGGCGACGCCAAGAAGTCCAAGAAGCCCAAGAAGCAACTCTGCTGGGTGGTCAACGCCGAAATGCTGCAAAAGCATGAACTGGACGGGCTGACGCTCCAGAATCAATGGAGCTACGCGCTCACACCCAAAGTCAGCACGGCGGACACTTCGCTGCGCGATCCAACGCCGCCGCCAACGCCAACTGGCGAGTCAACGGACGCTAATCCCACCAAGTCCAACCAGGATGTGCAAAAGCTGAGCAAGCGCGGCGAATCCACGCCATCCACGCCCACCACATCCTCAACGTGCTCACCCTCGACAGGAGCAGCTGGCACGACGGCTGCCACGAGCAGCAAGAAACGCGGCACGCTCCTCATGTCCGTCGCCCGGGATCAGCAGTTCCATGCGCCCACCAAGAATGCTCTCATTAGTCAATACCTGCGCAAGCAGACCGATGAATCGACAGCCGCCGATGGCAAAAGCTCTGCATCTCCAGCACCTCCTCCTCCTCCTCCAGCACCCGCCATCGGCAGCGATGATGTTGTCCTGCTTTCCGATTAAAGGACAGGCTGAGGTTGTGATCCCCAAAGTTCCCTCAGCCTTGTAACTTTCTTCGGTTGCACATAATTTAAGATTTGTCGCCGCACGTGCGTAGTCCGTAAGTTCGCCTAGCCGTAGTGTTCACTGTACTAGCATTTTGTGTGTGTCGTCAACGATGACCGACAGTCGACAGTCGACAATCGCCAACAATCCAAATAACGCAATATCCACTTGGATTGTTCCATTGTCCGTCCGTCAGCCTTCGGCCTGTATCTGCGAGTATAGTATATAAATGATTTTTTTTCGATCCTTGTGTATTTCCATAACAACAAATAAATTTTGTTTATTATTTATAGCCAAAAACGATACAAGTACTAATTTATAATTATTATTTTCTACAACTTTCATAGCTGAATATTTTGCATGGATCTGTAAATGGAATGGAAAATTGTCTAATTTGATCAGTGTGTATTGTTTACCTTCACAGGGCAGAGGTTATTATAAATAATATGTATGTAATATAATTTAAATAATATATAACATATGTCGTCATAAAGTTCTTTTGATGAAACTTTATACTCCTCTACTACATATACCTCATTGAAATAAGTATATAGTATGTGAATGGAGTTATACAAAAAAAATATACTCTTAACCAAAAAGTTTTGATGCAGATTTCTTAAAATAATTTTATAATTTAAATTCCGTTTGAATGATACAAAAATTTCTTTAACCCATTAAGTACCCATGGAAAATTTTGAATTTTTTTAAGTGTTTTTTTTCACTTTTTTCCTCGGTCTCAAACAAAAAATATTTTGATGCAAAAAAAATTCTTCAAAGAATTCTCTTCGCTAGTATTTTTTATGATTTTTTGAAAATTGCTAAAATTACACTTTTTGTATAAAAAGGAGGAAAAAATTTTTAAAATAATCATTTTCATAATTTATGTTTAAGTCAGTTGTTTTTTTTATTTATTTTTTTTTGTGATGTCTCAACAAAACTATTAACATATTTGGTAATGTTTTATGCATCCTAAAAAAAATTAGACTGTTCGTCTGTTCGAAAATCAAATCAAATTCAAACGTTCATAACTTTTCAAAGCTGAATGCCATTTTGTTCATGGCTTGGCTTCTGAACTTGTTCTGCATTCCAATTTTGATATTGACTTTAAAGCCAAATTCAAAAGCTTAAGTTTCAATATTTATCGAATCGATGAACTGAACAGACTTCAGTGAGATGTCGAGTTTTCATGATAATCAATGCAGTTGACTTGATTGACAGTCGAAAACATAATCGAGTTAAAGTACTCGAAAATCGAGGTGTTGATATTAAAATCAACATTTGATTGAATTGGGAATAAGCTGTTAGTTCAATACATTAAAGATAAAGTTGGTGATTTGGATAATAATATTGATAAAAACACTGTATTAATTGAAATTTTTATTTTTTTTTTATTATTTTTTCAATTTGTTTTAAATTAATTTAATTATATTAAATATACATTTACTTAATACGCCCGACAAAAAAAAGATTGCTGAAAAGGTAAATGATTTGTTGTTGTTGTTTAACATTATTTATCTTATAAATTTTCTTTTGCTATCGTTGTTGTTGTATTTGCTGTGTGCGTGTGTAGGTGTGTGTGTATGTGAGGGAAGAGGACATTGTTTTGATTTAATATTAATATTCTATTGTAATCGTTGTTGTTGTTTCTGTCTGTTGTTGTTGTTGTCCCATGTTATCCCAGATACACATATAACCCCACCCCCTCCCCCGCCCACTGTTCGAGACGAATTTCCAGTTTCAGTTTCCAGTCAATCGATCATTTTAATTAACATTTTAGAAATATTAATTGATCCAAAGCCAATGCGAGTGCGAATCGATGAAGATGCGATCCAATGATGATAATACATACATACATACATCAGACATACATACATATATAGATAGATCCATGCATTCATATACAAACTAATTACAGACATACATATATGTATACATATATACCGTTATATTATATATAATAAGGCAAATGTGACGAGGGTCACGTTGAAGAAAAACATTCCAAACAAATTACTTGTGTCTGTCCATCTGTGTGGAGAGGGAGGGGGTGTATTGTCTTGGAAACCAGTCATTTATAGGATTGTTTGGCGAGATAGAAAGAGATAGTTGGATAAAAAGGGAGAGAGATATACATTAAGAGAGAGAGAGAGAGAGAGAGATAAAAGTGCCAAGCATCTAAATCATTGTCAATTAGTTCAAAAGGAAAACATACAAAAATTAAGTACTTAAAATTTAAGTTCAAGTCATTTACAAGTCAAATTATTGTTTTTCATGTTCTTTTGTTTGTTTTTGTAGTCAATTGATGTGGGTGGTGTTAAGCGTTTTGTTGTTGTTTGTCTTTTTATTTGTTTCTGTTTTGGTCGCCTTGTCTTTTAGGGTTTAACATCATCATCTGCCTCATCGTCGGCATCCACATCGGCATCCGCATCCGCATCCGCATCCTCGGCGTAGTTTCCTCCATCACCGATCAGAGCCGCCCGTCAGGGCAACAACAATGGCTTAAAGTACGCCCGACAGAAGATCGTTGAGGCCGATGGCGGCAAATCCTGGTTGCGATAGTACATGTTGCACTCGCGCTCGGTCAGTTTATCGAATACGGCCGCATATTCGCGATGGAATGTGGCCAGATCGACGTTGGCACGCCCAATGGCCGTTAGGGCCAGGAAGAGTATGTCCCGGTAGAACGAATGCGATCTCTCCACGCCGTTATTTTTCAGCTTGTGGCGCTCGTTGGCCAATCGCTTCAGCGGCGTTGCCAGATCGTTGCAACGTATCGCCGAAATAATTTGCTGAATGACGCTGTGAAAATATAAATTGAAAATCCGATGATTAGTGAAAGTACTTGGAAATAAAAGAAACAAATGCTGCTGGTGACAACTACAGCAGAGTGCAGACGGTAAGAACCAGAAGGCTGAAATTATCACAGTGGTTGCGTTCATTAAAACTGTCTATTATCCAAAATGCTTTCCTTTGTACTACAATTAACATTGAAAGATTTGAATATGTGTATTTTATACAGGAATATAAACAAATTTCGAATCTCTGGCTCTTATAATATCGGTGATTATAATAGTGAAATATTAATTTTGAAAATGTATCAAATTGCAGGATATTTAGAACGTATGTTTTGAAAAATCATCACAAATCTCAGAGTCTTTCAGAATCTCTGCTCTGTTCCATGTGTAATAACAACAACCATATTCATCGACTAGTTGTTGTAGGTCTTATCAATGCACAGTGTTTGCTTTCTTCTGTAATCTAATCACTGGAACTCACTTCTTGCTGAGCTGCGCCTGATCGGTGAGCAGAGCCTTGATCAATGGACTCGTCGGTTGCGTCTCTCGGTAGAGAATGTACATGGGCGGCCCGCTGGTTTCACTGTGCAGATTTAGATTATCCCACAGGCATTGTATATGCACCGTCTTGACCTTGGTCAGTGGATCCAGCTGCTCCTCATCACTCTGGAGTGGAATGGAATGGAATTGAATGGATTAATCCCAGACCTATGTCACTTGTATCGAGTTACACTCACTGTTGGCGGCAGACAAAGCTCGGGCAGATGTGTCTTGCCCTCGATGCGCTCCATGAGCCACAGCAGATTCCAGTAGATGATGGGATGTTCCTCCACAAAGTTGGGCTTGATCAGCGCCATGTCGCCCTCCTGTGTAAGTATATTCTCCAGTTCTTTGCGCAGCACCAGTGGATTCAGATACGGCACCGTCAGGCTGGACTTGTCGGCTGCGACACCGTCACCGTTACCATCTGTCTCACTCTCCGTGGCCGAGAGACGCGTGATTTGAACGCTGAGGAAGGGCACCGTCAGCTTGTTGCACGCATGGCACGTGGTATTCAAGTTGGAATCCTCCGCCGACCAGCCGCTCATGATCTCCTCATCGTAGACCAGCACCGAGCAGTTGTGGCACTGCGAGCAGGTCGTCAACTGTATAAGAACATCGCAGTCGGGATCCGCAGAAGCCTGAAACAATCGTTAACAAAAGTTATTAATATTAATTGTCATTTAATAAATGACCGGACAATTGAACATGTTTTTTAATGATCGAGGATCAGTAAATTTCTTAGATCTCTTAATTACTTTTATTACTTTGATTATACAAATTAATTATATTTCTTATTGATATTTATTATTATTTAAAAATATTGAAAATAACACTTTTAAATTAATATATTTTAATAATCAAATAAACTCTTATGTTTCAATCTTATCATGAAAATTGAAACGTGAAGCGTTTTTGCTATTTTTACGAAATTGTGTTTTTGATGCAAGTTGTTTGAAAGTTACCCACTCATCATCTGGTAAAATAATAAAATGATATTCTTTGGAGTGATAAAGATATGACGAGTTACTTTAGCGTATGTGCGATGCCGGTTTTCTTTAATAGCAAAATTAACGAATGTGCCGTACAAAATTATTCCTCTACACTCACTGTGATGAAATATTACCAAACAAAACAAAATAATTACGTTAAATGTGAATAAGAATAAGCAGATGAATATTTTTGTGTCGTCTTCTTTAACAGACATCCAATAATTAACCGTTTAATGAGTATTATCGAACTGTACATTTTTAAAATTGTCCCTACTAACTCATGCTCTGAATTAAAAACAAGTGGGCGCGGCTACAGTCGAGTTTGCTCGGTATCCAGCAACCTACATACCAAATTTGAAGTCTCTAGCTATTATGGTTTCTGAGATCGGCTGTCTCAAAGAGAAGGACGGACAGACAGACGGACATGGCTCAATCGTCTCGGCTGTTGATGCTGATCCAGATCCTGAATATATATACTTTATGGGGTCGGAGATGCTTCCTTCTCCCTGTTACATACATCACACAAATCTAATGTACCCGTTTTGACCATTTTCAACGGGCACAGGGTATAATAAATTGCTATATAAAGCTACAATCGTGTAGATATATAAGTTAAATTCAATCTTTTGCTCGCATTTTATCTGTTTAACTGGTTATCGTAAGTCCCAAAATTAATCACCACAATTACGATATTTACAAAAAATAGGCAGAATTCACGGTTTAATTTTAGCTGGTATAGTATATTCCGTTAGTTGACTATTACTGTACTTATTAAATTTAGAAGCGAAATTGGAAGGAACCAGAAAAAACTGTCTACGGTAAAATTTGATTTTTGTAACATACGATAATTTCGCAAAAAAGGATCGATATCTTCTCTAAGACTGACTATAAACAATGACAGAAAGTGTTTTTGTTTCTCTTCAAGTTTTTTATGTTTCGAGTTTCAGATACGGGTATGATTTCGGTTCACAGAAACACAAAAAATATATACTTGTAAAAAGTTGAGTACTTGTTGACAAATAACAAAGAAGAGCTACATATTTATCGCGATCAATAATCCATTTAAATAAAATCTCTCATAAGCTTTAAAAACGATAATTACAAATTTGACATTACTGAAATTAATGTTTGATTTTACCGAAACTAACCGTTATACATGAATCGGGTATTTCGGTTGACTAATATCGGCATTTCGGTTAAGGAATAATAACCAATTTTAATCGGTTAATACTGGTTACGGATTCCGTTACGGCTTTGATTCCTGATAACAAACTTTTTTATAATAATAAGCATTTAAAATTTAGGATTTTTATACAGTAAAAATGTAATTGTAAGATTGCATTGCAATATTTTTCTAGTTTCTTGCCAATAACTAAATGGAAAGCAATTCTTCGAGTTGGACTTGGACTTACCTCCATCATGAGGCTGTAGAGATTGTCGGGCACGGCGGGGAATGCGTGCATATGGTGAGCAGCACTGGAGCTATTCTCGCCGAGCGGCACTAAATTGTTGTAGCTAGACTTGCGGGACTCACTCAACCTGCCCCAAGGATCCAGGTCGCTGGAGACGCGTCGCAATTTGCCCTCCTCGTTGCTGCCAGGAGTGTCGTGTTCCTCGCCGCCGGCATAAGCATCCTGCTGATGCTGGTGATGATGATGATGCTGCAGGTGATGCGGATGATGGTGCACATAGTTGCCATTGTTCGTCTTCACCGGCGTCGAGTTCGCCGAAATTGCTCCCTTGATCTCATCGAACTTGCGGGTCAACGAATTTGCCGCGAATTTAATGCTGCTTAAGCTCCCTTGGATCAGTTCATTGGACTTCTTGCCCGACAGACTGGGGCTGTTAGGGAAATTGAAATAGAAAAAGTGTTAATGTTAGTGCTGTTAGTTTATGTTTACAAAAAACACAGTGTGCAAATACAGTTAGAGCTAGTGTAATGTCAACAACAAAAACAACAACAGCTGCAGCAGCTAACGATGGATCTTAAGTGTATCGAATGTGGATGTTATTTGTACACTCTCTTTCGTTAGTTGCAGAGCTGCTTACACAAGTGCAGAGAGACAGACAAAGACAAAGAGAGAGCGAGAGAGTGAGTGAGTGCTGTTGTGGTTATGTGGATGTTAAATTACATATCTTTGCAAGTTGTTATCGATCAATGTGTGTGTGATTGTGTGTGTGCATATGTGTGTGAGGCTTGTGTCAAACCTTGAATTGCCCGCCACCAACAACAACCTCGAAATTGAGATAGATTACGACGAGGACGACGACGAGAGAAGGTGAACGAAGTTGCGAGAGCGAAACGACAATCGATAACCGATAACCAAAAACCGAAACGTGTAATGCTGCAAGCAACTTTTTCCAATGAGGAACTCATGTGGAGCATAAGAAGATTCAATTGTATTGTGTGTAGAAAAACAAATGCATCGCAACATATGACTGTTAGTTTCTAAGTACATAATTATTCCAATTATTTACAAGAGTAAATAAAAATGGAAATGTAATTTTTTGAATAAAAACATGAATTAACATTAACTGAAGGAATATTTAATATTTGTGCTTGGAAGTAAAACAATTTTCTTTAATGAGTTTACTTTAAAAACCATATTAAAAAATTTGGAGTGCTTAACATTAATGTGGAGTCTGTGTGGATTGTAAATTAAGCATATATTGCGCAGCATTTGCTTCGTATACATCTGTCCAATATATATAGGTATAAGTTTGTGTGTTTGTGTGTATAAATCGAAGAACTTTTCGAGGACGTACTCACCTTATGCTTGATATATTTTCTATAATATTGGCGGGCAATTTCAAGTCTTTCTTAAGGGACAATCGTGCGGGTGAATAACGTCTACGATTAAAAAAAAAACGTTGCACAGAAACGAATTGGAGCGATTTGAGAGAGTTTTCATATGGAATAAAATACAAGAGAAAATAAGTAAACAAATAATAAAAAAAACAAAACAAACAAAAAATAGAGCAAAAATTGCAGCTGATTGTGTGAATGTGGCTGTGGAATGTGGAATGCATGTAGATTGTGTGTGGATTGCGTGTGAGAGAGTGTGAAAGGCACACAATACTTAGTACAACAACAAGTTGTCGCTTTCATCTTCCACTTTTCCTTCATCATCATGCTAATTTCTCATGATAATCATTGATTGGAGGCAATTAAGTTACCCGAAAGTGAACTTCAGAGATGAGCCAATGTTGGCCAAGCTGTGAGTGACTCCGCTGCTGGCCACCGGCATCGTCTCCGACCTGTGCATGCTCTTTCCAATCTGCGTGGACTCGTCAAAGGTGGCGCTGCGCTGTCCACGGAACAGGATCGGTTTATCGCTGTACATGTTGCTATTGAGGGCTGCCGTGGCAGCTGCAATCTCCGGTTGTATCTCTGGCTGCTGCTGTGTGGGCGTGGCCTCCTCCTCGTTGAGGGCGCCAAGCGGATCGTTTTGGGTCACAGGCGTCCTCGGCGAGATTCTAGCAAAGAGAATGTTATGAATATGAATTTTCAATTGCTGATTGCTGATGGCAACTCTCACTTGGTGGGACTCTGGACGCGCTGTCTGGCTCGCTGTGCAACTATGTGATCATTCAACTCGTCTGTCTCCTGGTCCTCATCCACATCGACGTCCAGATCGTAATCGGCGCCTTCAAATTGCATATCCTGTTTGATCTGTTGAGGTGTAATCGGTGTCGCTTGCCCCTCACTCTCCACCCGCTCGTCCTCGTCCTCATCCTCATCATCATCGTCGTCCTCATCGTCGCCATCGCCAATGCTCATGATTTGCTTGCGCGGTTTGTTCAGCAACTGCGAATCTCCTCCATAGCTGGGCGTATGTGGCGCACTTCCATTGGCGCTGCTTGTGTTGGATTCACCACTGATGAGGAGTCCAGCGCTGTTGACCACATCCTCGGTGGGCAGCGCGTCTGGAGCACCGCCCGTGACAGTTTGGCGGACAATGCTGCCCAGTTTGTTGCGCAGTCGATCGAAGGCGGCAAAGTCGAGGAGACCACCGCCGCCGGCACCGCCACCGCCTTCGCCAGAGCTGGCCAGGCTGCTGCGCGACTGCCCGTCGACCGTTTCCAAGGTGCTCAAGTTGTGGTCGTGCGAGGCGCTCAGAGATTTGCACACCTTGGAGGCGGCACGTCGTTTCCCGGCGCGTCGAAAATGTGCGGCGCCCATGACAACATTCTTAATCCGGTTCCAGCGAATCTGACTAAGCGTCGTGCTATCGCTGGGCCACTGCGACTCCAGGACACAGCGGTTGTAGAAGCCGTAGGTCAAGGCATTCGGCTGTACGCCCGAGCGCTTCATCAGATAGTGCAGACGGACGGCGAGCACGGGCAGATTGTGGATGCCACAGAGTTGCATCATGATGCGATAGCAGAACTCATCGCATGTGATCTTCAGCTTGCTGGCACGCACCAGGACATCGTAGGCGGCACGGAGTATGTCGTGCTCCTTGCCCGCATGCCGCGTATCCAGCACCATGGAGGGCAGTATGAGGAAATACAGCGAGTAGCAGGTGGCCAGCAGATACTTGGACCATGCCTCCGGATGCTGCTGGCAACGGCTGGCCATCTTCTGCGACAGCTTCACCTCGTGCTTCGTCCGCCGTGCAATGGGCGAGCCCGGCGACAGTGAAGCGCTCAACTGCAGCTGCAGGAACTGCGACAGCGCCGTCTTCCTTGTGCTCTGCAACAGCTCCGGCTGCAGCGTAAAGTTGTGATAGCTATAATTGGAGGTGCCTCCACCCGACGCACTCGTCACGCTGTCCGGCGGAAAGATGTACTTGGTCCGCTCGCTATTCTGTCCCGTGTCCCAATCCACCAGATGCAGCTGGGCGGGCGTCTCATCGTAGCCGCCAACCTTCTCGGCGCATTCGTCAAAGAAGCTCAGGCCGTGATCGCCATCGGACACAAAGCTCCGCTCCTCAATGAATCTTATGAACATCTGCGTTTTCATCAGAAGCTCAAAGAATTTCTGGTGCGACTGCAGGCGACAAAGAGAGAAATGTTAGGAACCAGCTAATGTTAAATTTAACTGAATTTCATTTTATTTGAAGCAAATTATTTAAATTCTTGAAAAATTCTATTATATAAACAAATCATAATTCATTTTTGTTTCAATTTCTTTTTAAGCGTGCTAATTAATTAGCTTTACTATTATTTATAGGAATCCGCAAAGAATCTAATTTTTTATATGATATTATCGTTCATTTTTTAAATTTATTTGAAATTTGCAAACAGAGAACTAAACTTGGCAAGATTCTAAATTCTAGAAAAAGGTTGCCTGTTTTAATTTTTAAAATATAAATAAAATTTGGAATTATAAAATAAGAATAAAACTACAATTTTTCAAACTCATAATATAGTTATAAGAATATTATTTTGAATTCTTCAATTTAAATTTATCGAATGCAAAACTTTTCTCTAATAATATTTTAAATATTAAATATACATAATGTATTAATAATTATCAGCGAATTTTATTGAACAATTTAAAAATAAGTTTAGTTTAAGTGAAAAATAAATAATATTTGGTTATTATGTGTGTTTGTCTTCAAGTTCAAGGTTTCATAATAAACAAAGATTATTATTTAAATAAACTAAACCCATTTTATAAATCTTGTTGGAAATTAAACACGATAATTATTACGCTGAAGTTTTCTTAAGCCATTTGCCATAATAAACTTAAGAACAATCAATGCAATGTTCAGTTAGGTTAATATTCTAAAAACAGAAACTCGTTTGTCATCGCATAATTTATTAAGCTTATTAATATTATATTATTTTAAAGCGGGTTTCTTATTCATCACACAATTTGTACTTTTTCCGTATATCCCCAAACGGGTCATTTGTGGTTACTTTCAGAATTTATGAGATCATTTCAAATGATTCACTGATGATTCGATCAAATGCTGCATACCCTGCAACTATTCGGAGCAGGTATAGAGGGGCATTCTGAGGCACTGCAAATATGTTTTAAAAGGCAGAAGGGATCTCGTGCGACGTAGAGTATAAGAAGTAGGAACTAACATTCGGCTTTGATATTTCAAAATATCGGATACTATGGACTTGACTACAGGGTATTTGCTAGTCGCGTACTATCATCATCATCACTACCATTTGCTTGATCTTAATTGATAGCTAGAGTAAACAACAATTGAAATCAATAAACGGAAATAGCAAATAATCTATTTGAATTAAAAAGTGGAAAACATTTTCAACTCGAAACAACTTGGCAATAAAAAATATTATATACATATTAATTAAAATATATGTATGTATGTGTATATACTGGGAAACTTCTGAACTGATAATAAAATGAAGATTGTTTACTTTTAAATGATATTTGTCAGTCATCATTATAGATTGATTTAGCTGGAAATATAATCAAAGCGACCTTTTTTGTTATCTCTGCGCCTCTGGCAAAAACGAATCTGACGTCAGCCAAGAAATACGCTTTTCAATTGAGTACAAAAATAGATTGATATTTGTTTTGGCGAAAGACAAACAATAAACCAAAGATATGCGAATGAAAAATCGCGGTGCGAGCTTTGTTGACATTTACCTTATCGCGTGAGCGTAGAAAAGCCTTGAGCTGGAAGAGAGCACTTGGATCTGTGGCACCCACAGACGGCGCCTTCGAGATGGGCACCAAGTAGTCCCGATATCCCCGCAATATGGACGCCATGAAGAGCAGGAACGCCTCCTGAATGCGCTGCTCCAGCACCAGCTACAGAAGTAAGTAAGAAGTAAGGTACAGTTTAAAGAGTTTGATGAGCTGAAAGAGTCACGTTTACCTCGCGCTTACGCTTGCGTATATCCCGATCCAAGCTGTTGGTGGAGTCGTAGCTGATGGGCTTGGCGTTCTCCAGCTCGGTGAGCGTCTGGCGCAGCAGGCGTGCGGCGCGTTTCGGCAGCAGCTTGGGCGACAGGTGGCGCTGCGATTCGCAGAGCTAAAGGCCAAAAAGTATAGAAAAAATAAGAACGGGAAAATTAGGAATTGTATCCAACAGGACGTCAAACCGAAACGAATAACGGTACTCGAATTAGTTTCGCTTAAGCTTGAATTTTGGTTCTCGTAACGGTTACCGGTCATTTGTTTGATTCGGAAACAAAATACTTTGATTTTTAAATAGATTTTTCTATTCAATCCGATTTATATTCAAATTAAATATAAAAATCCAAAATTTGTTTAGAAAACGACGATTAAACATTAGCAACAAAATGTAATTTAAAGAATGATTGAACCGAAACTAACCGTTGTGCATGAATCGGTTACTAAACGGTTATTTCGGTTTTCTCTTTTGGTGTAAAACGTTTTGTTTCTGTGCCGGCTTCAGTTACGTTTACCAATTTGAATCGGTTGAAACCGGTTAAAGGTTACGGTTCGTGGTACTCACTGAAAGATTGCAATACTTACGCTAATGTTGTTGGTGTCCAGATCGATGCAAGTGACGTCTGTGGGCGGCTCGTACAGATCAAAGAAGCGCGAATCGACGCCAATCAAGTACGGCACTGGGGCATGCAACACCTCGGCCAGGCCCAGTGGGCATAACGGTATATAGGGGCACTGCCATTTGAAGGGAAACAGCAGCGAGACAATCGCCTCGGCCACGGCAGTCAACGTAGCAGGTCTGCAAGAGATTGAAGGACAGAGAGATTAATCAGAGATTAGAGCAACTCTGGGAGTAGACGCACCTGAGCGAGTGTATGAGTATCTTCTGCTCGGTGAGCGCCAGGAGAAGCACATGCAGGCAATTGTCGGTGCCCAGATTCTGGAGTAGCATATGAAAGCCGGCTCCACTGCGCGGCAATGGCGAATCCTCGGGCTGTGTGAGCAAAATCCGATCATTTGATTCGCTGGACAGCTGCAGATGTATGCTCGGCGCCGGAAAGGGTACCTCGTCCAGCAGCTGGATAATATAACGCTCCACGGGAATCGGTATATTGACGCCATAGAGAACCATGCGCTGAGCAGGAGATAGAGATAGAGAGAGAAGAAACTGTTTAGCAATTGTCTGCTAATTTGAGAACTGCGCTTACGTGCAAGTATTTGAGCCACTTGTCGAAGGTGTCGCCAAACGGATGATGTGACAGCAGGCAGATGGCCTTGATCATGTGCAGCGAATGCTGTGAGCCAAACTCCTCGTTCCAGCCAAGCAGCTCCTTCTGTTCCGGCGACAACTGCGACTCGCTGCAAGTGTCATTCAATGATTAGGAATCAGTATCAACCAAATAGAGGCGATCTGCTTACTCGTAATCCTCGTAGAAGGTGAGAGCCGAGCCGTAGACCTTGTAGGTGCCATCGCTGACTGTCAGCACAAAGGTGCTGAAAACTGGACTGATCGGTTTGCGTTTCTCGGCGCCATTGACATGGGGCCACGCCTCCAAGCTAGCGCCCATGGGCAGGCAAAAGAGCGGCACACTTGGGCACAATTTGAGTGGAAAGTCCGTGTGATCCACGGTGGGATAGCGCAACAGTATTTCTGGTTTATAGCTAATATGCTTGGGACGGTACATGGACTTCTTGTAGCACAAATAGACATCGCTGCCCACATAGCCCTTGTTCAGTGTCTTGTAGATGAGACAGTAGGCGTGCGGCGGCCGTTCCCCTTTGCTCTGGACAATGACACAGAGTTCGGTGACCACCAGCTCATTGCAGGGCATATCTGGACGGGCTCGTCTATATGTGAGAAACGTTTTCGCCGACGAGTTATTCACATTGGCCACACGGCCGCCTGGCGTTTCGGCCACAATCTCTGCATCCGACATGATGCGCTCGTGTCCATCATAGAGCACACCTGGAACCAATGAAGATGGCTTAGTAAATTGGTTGATGATTTAACCTGATTCCCACACATACCAATGTCAACTAGCGGCGGACGATCTTTGCCCCGTCGAAAGTATATGTAGCATTCGGTGGTGCGCACCGAGCCATGATTCAGATTGGCTGGCAGTCCCGTGGGCGTGTGCTCGAGCAGCTCATAGCCCTCGGGCAGCTGCTCGCCCAGTAGGGGAAAGTAAACGCCAATGTCTGTGATGGGCTCAATTGTGCTTGCCGCCCGCAGGCGACCCGAATCATTGAATATGTTCTCCTGGAGCAGCTGGGGCTGCTCTGGCATTCCGGCTACCACAAAATAGTCCGCAATACGTTTCTCCTCCATGTGTGTGTCTTATGTGGGTCTTGTTTGTGCCTTGACTGCCAAAGAAATGCCAAATGTTACAATTGCCATTGATAAGATAAAACGGACGAGTTAAATAGCAGCAGACAGTGCCATCGACTCGAGGGTTGATTAGCGGTGAGGGGAGGGAGGACCTGGGGGCACTGGAGGAGGAGGAGCAGCTGGGCCAAATCTTTGTTTACGTTGCCGACGTCGCTGCTATCGCCAAAAAGCTGATTACAAATGCACACAAGTCCGATCCAAAATCAGAGTAAAAATAAAAGAAAATAACTAAGCGACTGGAGTCTCAATATAAAACGACGTCGACGTCGCTTGTATCGTGGACTTTGTTGTTGCTGTTGTTTTTTTATGTGCTATATTATGCTGCGGCCACAAAGTACAACAAAAACAAGTTCCGCATGATGATTCAACGCCGTTTCCGCTGCTGCTGCCGCCGTTCTTGTTGTTGTTGTTGTTACTGCTGCTGCCGTTCAATGCCAGGCCTTTTGTTTTATTGTTGCTGCTGCTGCTGCCTCTGATTTGGTTTTTGTTTACAGGAATCGAAATCGTAATCGAAATCCACTCCCGTTCCCGTTGCGGTTGTTAAAGCAAAACTTACAATTTCGTTATTGTTATTGTTGCAGCTGCTTGAGATGCTGCTGCGTCTTTGATTTCAGTTTTTGAATTTTCGTCGTCGTTTTTTGCAACTTCTTCACACTACGTTAATTTCCACACAGCGTTGCACAAACACACACACACACACTCACACAAATACATACAGTCAGTCAACGCTAACAGTCGGAGACACGATTCATACATACATATCGATATGTAGGCGGCGAGATTCGCCCACTTGCACTTTGTATTGACTCCGTGCCCTTAACTATCGCGCGTCTTTTGCTCACTTCGTTACGTCGTGACCGTTTAATGCATGCAAAATCCAAAAGCGTATTGAGACTTGCGGTTGTACTTATATCGAAACACACTACATCGATAGTTCATTTTATTTATCGATAATTGAAAAATAAAACAATGGCCGTGTTCACCAGAACAAATCGACAACAGAAAATCGATGAAATTTGCATGATTATTCTGGTGAAATGCAGTGATTAGCAATCATGATTTCAAATTTTGTGATGTATGATGACTGAAAATTCATCACCAAAATAGTACGCTGAAATTCTGTGATGTGATGCTTTGTTATCGAACAAACAAAATACATGATTACTGATTGATTAGTTCTGGTGAACACGGCCAATGTCATTTGGCATTGATAAATAGACTATAATCGATATCTTTCCCATGTTTTATGATAATTTCTGCTGACCATGATACAATTATCGATATTAATGTTTTGAATAATGTCACGTAAAATAAATCATTTGTCAAGTTTATTTCGTTATATTTCTCCGTTTGTATGTTTCCAGTCTAGTTAGTAATAAAAAATTATAATTTCTAGCATTTGAAATGTTTAATAAAATGTTAAATTGTGATGTCAATTGTTTAGCAGCTGTGCCTGCAAACTTAACCTGCCAACAGCTGATGTGCGATACATCGCCTGCTGTAGTATCGATGATAAAATTAGGGTTGTTGAAAATATATCAAAATATCAATATATCGATATTTTTTATAAAAAATGATATATTTATATCGCGATATTAGATTTGCCGATATATCAAATATGCGATATTTTTTTTTGATATCTGAAATTTGTGAGTTGGTCACTCTGTGATCTCTAAAGCAAGTGAGTAAATCAAGGGTGCCACAGAAATCGCTTTCGCTTGAATTTCACTTCAATTTGTATGAAATTCAAGTGAAATTCAAGCGAAAGCGATTTCTGTGGCACCCCCGAATGTCAAAAAAATGTTACCAAAAAACAGGCTACTGTGAATATGTGCAGCGCGTTGCTCTCGTAGCAAGCTTGCAACGTTTTCAACAACGCAAGTGAACACCCTAATTATGAAAAATATATATGGAAATATATACTGAAATAAACTGTATTTTTGTGATATATATTGTTATGTTTGATAAATAAGACTAACTCTTTTTATTGTGAGGCTATTACTTCTTTTTTTTTTTAAAAAGGTGTAAAACAAATATCAAAATATATCAATATATCGATATTTTAAAATGATATATTAAATATCATTTTGATATTTTTTTAAAATAGAAAATATCATCGATACGATATTTTAAAAATATTCGACAACCCTAGATAAAATGCAGTGCAAAATAAATATCGATGTAGTTATCGTTTTAGTGAGCGCAGTAAATTTAAAATTCAAATAGAAGTCTGTTTACTTATAATTTAAATAATTGTATTTATTTTATCATTGTGTTATGACAAGTGCAAAGATAAAATAATATAAAATTAGTCTGTTGCTTCCAATCGCGACCCAATTAATGGTTTGTAATTGAATTAAACGAGCAACAGAGCGTGTCCAGTTGAACAATGGCGTCACATGCATTAGACCCAATTATGCTTTTTATGGCTTAAACCCAAGCTGTTGTCTAATATTCCTAATTTGCAATGGCGCAGTTGGTGACCGCACTAGTTCATTGAGACCAAGTGGCTTAGTTTCATTCATGACGGCAAGTTGCTCCACATTTCACTCAACTCGGAGTGCTTTTGTGACTTTGTGAGTGGCGACATCTGGCGGCATCTACTCCTGCGCGAGCAGAGGCGTTCCGATGCACAATGGGGCATTTGACCAGCTTTCATGGCATTAATTAATAACTCGTAAGCTACACAAGATAATTTGATGCGGTTTTTTCTCTAGGGCTCGGCATAGCCTTAAAATATTTTGGAAATTTTTGTTCTTTGCAGTTTTCAGAATAGAAATTTAAAAACATAAATTGGGGGCGAGGGTGGTGACACTCCCACTTATTTAAGAAAATCGCAATAAAATATCTTGAGCAGTTTTTGAGTTAATCATTAATGCCATAAAAACTGCCCAAATGCCCCATAGTGCAATGGACGAGTCAACTACAACAACCGGCGGGGGACAACCCCCCTCTGCCGATGGCTCGGCTCCGTTCCGCAGTTTTGTAAACAAAAACGAGTGTTCTGTGTTCTGTCGTGTCGCACAGTCCTTAGAGATTTGCATGCGCGCCTGTTGCGTGCGCCCCGCTAGACGTTGCCTTAATGGATTCTGCCTCGATTGCCTTTGCCTTTGCCTGCCACTTCTCAGAGTATTTGTGATAATCAAATTATGCGGTTTGCCCCAGCTGATTATCAGTCGTGCCATTGCCATTTAATTTCATGTAAATCAACTGCTCAGAATGTCTACGAATTTCAAAATACATACATATAAAAAAGATTTATGTACCTAAATACAAATGCCATTCATTAAAATCACAACAATAGATTTAAGACCGAACATTTGGGCTGACAAATCGAATTAATTAAGAACAAAAGACAAAAATTAAACAAAAAAACTACCATGATATCTCAAGAATCTTTGATTTCTGCTTGAATTAAATTGAATTGAAAAGGACTTATTTATTTTAACTGAAAATACTGCAAATAAACAGTTAAAAGCACTATTACCGTACTCTTAAAATTGTAATTAAATATTTTGTAATATCTTATTTTATAATTTAATTTTCTAATTATAAAAAAAATAGTATACTAAAATTAATATTTAATTACAAAATACTGTTTTTGTTGAAGTTATTCACGAGTTGTTACGGAAGCTATTGTTTAAGATTTATTTTGGTTATCAATATCGATCTGAATTTCTTTGCCTCTTGCTCAGATTCCAGAGGTACATTCCATAAATTATTCAATTATGCATATTCTATTTATAATATATAATTTAATTTGTAATTAGTCAAATTTTGTAAGCTGAACTTCAATAAAATCCGAAATAAGTCAATTTCTTGTTGTCCTTTGAATCAAGTTAAATATATTTTTTTTAATTTCAGAGAACTGAAAACAGGTTTTTTAATTTCTGTAAATTAGTTTAAGTCGTTTGCAAATGGAAGTCACTCTCGATTGGATTTAAAGAAGAAATATAAAGATATAAAATTCCATTTTCTTGTTAAGTTTAACTTAATCGTTTGTCGTTGGAATTTTCCCTTCTCTTGTCTATGTATTTTCGGTAAACGCTCAACATAAATAAGCTCACTCAGGACTTTGAGTGGGCGGACGCAGTGAAAACGCTCAAAATGGAATTTAATATAAAAATTACTCATACGCCGCGTCGGCAGTCGTTGGATGCGTGCTCGGGTTTTGGTTCGTTGATGTTGTGGTTGGTACACAAGCACCCAGGTCGACAGTCGGGCACTTGGCTTGCGATTTGAATTGAAAGCGCGCAGTTCGCATGCGAATTTCCTGACCGACGGTTGTGTGGCCGGCGCAGCATCAGAGCAAACCGAATCCATTTCCCAAAAACAAACAGAAACGCTTCGAAAGTTGTTTTTGAAAATGTTAAATTGTGTGCAGTTGCATCGAGTACTCAAATATATAATCTACAATTTTTCTTGCTTTTTGTTTTGTGCGGTTAACATCGGAAAGTCGACAAAATCTAAAGTGCAATGTTGAATTGTAATTTGCTGTTCTCAAAAGAATTAGATTAATAAAAAATAAAATAAAAACGAAACATTAGTGCTAAGAAGGGTCACTAGTGTGGCAACTAGCTGCTGTCTCTTCAGCGCCCAATTCATCAGACAAAATAACAAAATAACACCTGATTTTTGGTCTCGTGCTTGCCCTCAAATCCAAACAGGTGAGTGCAATGCATAATTGCTGGAAATTTAATTATGAGGCGAGGCGTTGTATTTGTGAACGGTAATTGCATTACTTTCCCCTCATCGCCTTTCACCTATCGGACAAAAAAAAAAGGAGTACTCGCTGTGCGCTCATTTGGCTTCAATTTGAAATGTTTTGAAACGAAATTTTGTGGTTGCCCAATCAGAGAGCAAATGCAGAGAGCAAATGCTTGGCGCAAAAGTTTAAAACATTTTTTTTGTTGTTCTTTTAATTATTTTGAAAACCTAAATTAATTAGGTAGCCGTCATTTTGTAGCGCCTCCGAACGGTGCCTCCAAACAAGGTGCAGAGTTCCTGACCTCCCTCACTTTCGGCTTCTATGTCTATGGACGGTTTGGACTTTTCAAAGGCAGAACCAACGACATTTAAATTCACAGACAGCATAAAGCTCATTAGCATATTGTCGCCGGTCATCAAATTTACAGGCAGATGTTCCAAGTTCCAAGTTCTAAGTTTCCAGTTGATTGATGAGCCGAGTCGAGAAGAGCCGAGCCGAGCCTCTAGTTACAAAGTACAACTGCTGATTCATTTTATTCCCCCCCCCCCCTCCCGGCCCCATCCCTTTCTCCTTTCTCCATGTCCCACGGACAAACAATATGTCAAGGACCTGCCCGTTTCACAAATTTCACCTTCTCTTTTGTTAAGCTAGAGAAATGAAAGGCATTAACCAAAAAAAAGATGAAACTCGACTCGTTTGGTCAACTTTGGGGTATTTTCCTATTCTAAATGCAGCTCATGTTTTTTACGGGACAAACCTATACGAATTGCGGTTTTATAAGCCAATTGAAGTGACAGGATTTAACTAATTGTTGAAAATGTTTGTTATTGAATTTAAGGCAACATTCTTTCATATTCTCAGAAATATTTTCGGAAAGAAGGAAATAAATGAAAAATTTGAAAACATTTAATATTGTGTCCGTTCCAAATTGTATTACAGTAGCATACAAAAATTTGAACAGCACCCATATTGAAGAAAGTTAGGATTATTGACAGAACTTTATTTAGTCTTTTTTTTTATATGATTTGAAATATTTGAAATAAATTTTGTTGTTAGAAATTTTCTTATACAAAATATGCAAACATGGGTAAGAGTATAAATTAAGTTTCCATTTTAGGTGCAATTTTAAAATATGATTTTTAATTACTTGAAATGTATTTTATGTATATATTTATATATATATTTTTTTGAAAAACAATTGATATGTCGACTGAACTGTGTGCGGATATAATAAGCGAGAGGTTGTGTCAACGGATTAAGAACAAGTAAAAGCATTCAATTAAATCATATTCGGGTTATTAGCAAGGATTTGTCACAAAAGGATGAGAACTTTCGCACGCGATTCTCATTCTTTGTGCCTATAATATTTATAGGATCGAAGAGGGGCAGAAGCACGCGACATGCATTTAATTTCAATTCCCACTTTATTTGCATTTAATGTGTGTAATTTTCATCAACATTTAATTGGCCTAATTAGGTGCGACATGGCCGTAAATGTAATGTGAACATTCGCAGTAAGTGATTAAACGAAGACTTCTCGCAGCCAAGTGAAGTGAAAGAAAGTTAAGTAATACAAATGCGAGATATGCGAATTGCGCATTGAGTTAATGAGGCAAATGTCAAATTTTGAATGGGTTAAATGGCGCCAAAAGGCGGAGAGGCAAGAAGACAGGGTTAAATGGGAAGGACGACTTAAAGTTTAGCCGAGTTGCCAGTTAGCTATAGAATGTGGAAGAACATTTATAAACTTTTTATAATATTTTAACAAGAATTTAACGCTGCAGGCGAGGAAAAGCCCACACGTCCGCCCTTTTTGAGGGTAGCAAGTTACACACTACTACTACATACATGATGCAAACGGACCAAGATAAGCCATTAAATATGAACAAGCTAAGAGTAGAGTGCCGAAAGAAATACCAAGCACGACTCAACAATTCCCTGCAAATGACAGTTACTTAAGAAAATGAATAAGTGCGTTTCCAGAAAAAGGTACAAGGTAAAATTGATCAAAAACTCACATCTTGTGAAATTTTCATCCAAAAATGAATTCAAGTTATTTATTTAAGCAATATACGCTAGAAGAAATTCAATAGGATGAACATATAGATGCTACATTGGAATAAATTCACTTTTTCCATATTTTTGGCCCTTTTTTAAAAATTGACTTGCAAAATGGATCGTTTGTATTTTAGCGATTACACTTAGTAAGACTGTAAGATTGTAACATAAACCATTTTAATACATGGAAATATATTGAAAGTTTAATTTAAAACATGTTTTACAAGTTGTTTTCGATGTATCGAATAAGATTTTATGAACAAATCCTTGGCACAAACTAGCTGGGAATCTTGTCACGTTCGCGATGTCGCGTTACAAATTACTAATAAATTTTGTAAAATAAATAAAATGATAGTAACGTATCAAAATTATTTCTAAAATGGAAAACTACATTATTTTATGATGGTTTAATAGTATTTTCTTCCAAATTACTCGCCACATTTCGCAGACTTTCGCATTTGTCAAGATGAAGTCAAACATGACTTCAATTTTTCATAGCGTTCGCGATGCATTGTTTTCTATTAATAACTAAAAAACGAGGTCTTCAAAACTTGTCTTTTATCATAAAAATAGTGTTGATAAAATGCATTAAACACGTGAGAAAACAGGTTTGAAAATGTCAACTTTTGCCATTTTTTTTTTTTCATTTAAGGTCGTACAAATGTCGCGTTCTCGATCCTGGAAATATCCAAATACATACATTAATATTGCATGATAAAAGTATTTCAGTGTGTGTGAAAATTTGAGCCTCGTAGGTCTTACCGTTTGGACTCCACAGCGATCAGTCAAGGCGATGAAATATTTAGTCAATCAGGACAAATAGTTTTTTGGTATTGAGATACTATGAGATACTTTTCCATGCAAAGTCAATATACCCGTCTGCTGCTCATATTGCAGGGTATGCATATGAAAAAGCTACGCAAATCGTTGACTTCTCCAGAGTCTGTTTCTTGCATCACTCTAAAAATGGGAACGGAGCCGTAAAAATACCACAACGCAGAGTCACAGCAATGCTGTGGTATGACAGCAGGTGGGCGTGGCACCCGCCTGACCAAAACACTTACCACCTCCCACTATCCCTTTTCCTCTCTTCCTTCCATCAACGCAAACTTTGTGCCTTTAGAATGTTTTGCTTATTGTCGTCCTGTTGGCCTGGCAATTGCAGCCAGGATGACAGTCAGATAAGTATGTCCACGTCCATATCGCTGCTCATGTCCGGCATGGACATTTGCGAAGAGAGCTAAGCCCTTGGCTTCGCTTCATTCCGATTCCAGCAAAAGCAGCAAAGAAACTGCATACTTTGTGGCGCCATTTAAAACAAATTTATATCTACAAAGCGTATCTCAGTCTAAGATACTCGCACATTCTGGCGTTGCAATGAAAATCTCCATGGCATTAGCTGGGTCAACACTCAAGTTGGCAGTCCTTGCAAAACTCTAACAAATGCAGTCGGCATTCTCATCTTATAATCATAGCATGATTCGGATGCTGCCTTTTAATGTTTGCTTTCAATTTAAAATTGTTACTTTTATCATCGATGTGCGCTCAGTTAATGCATTGAATATTATAAAACTAACAAGTCATTTGTCATGCAATGTGAACCGGAGATCGGAGATTACATAACGTATATATGTACTTATGTATGAATGTACATTCTTGATCAAGTTGAGGTCTTAGGTCGATGGAGTCACGACTGTTTATTTCTGTACAAACTAATCAGTATTTGAATGAATCTTAGATTTTTTCTATAAAGTTCTTTGCAATAATAAAAATGCTGACTGATTTTCGCAGTATTTTAATTAATTTAGATCGTTTCATTTTTAAAATTTTTTGTGTACAATTTTTCTTAAATTTAGTGTAAATCGACCGTTCCCATAACAGCTACATGAAAGTGATTTTGGTTGCAACACCTTTAGAAACAAAAGTTCTTTTTAAATTAAAAATTTGTTATTTAAACATTTAAAAGATTCATTATAATCGGAGTAGCATAGCATTTGTATTTTTGTCATACAAACAATTATTCAAAAAATGGTTTTTGCATAAAGAGTTAATTGTTTTCATAGGTAACTCTATTAAATCTCTGAATTCTTAGTCAAGCATAAGATGAGCAATTTTCATGTTAATTGGATAACTTGAAGAAAATTTAAATTTTGTGAAAAGCAAACATGTGCATTTGTTATAAACTAATTGCAAATCATAAAATTGTAAATAAAGAATCTGTCCTGATTTGCAAGGGTATCAATATATTCGGCATACTTAACTACGATTTCATGTTTTCCCAACGAAAGTTGTGACCTGCTCGGACAGAGAGCATAAGCTGCAGCATACTTTACGGCGCCGGCTTCCAAAGCACTATGGGTCAAATGGACACTTTTTCTGATTTAAATTAATAACTCGAAAGCTTAGCAGTTTTTCTGTCCAAAGTTTTTTGGATACCATTCTAAATCTCGTTTGGAAATAGTTTTAAAAAAATGGGTGGGTCGAGTTATGGAAGTTCAACTGTATATACAAACAATTTTTTTTAAACTTTTTTATACTTTCTAAGTATATTTCATATTCCATGTTTTTTATTTCATATTTTTAGGAGCATATTTTGGATCTTATATTAGTAGAGTAACGAAAAAAGCTATGTTTTAAGTCGTAACATCGATATACCATTAAAATAACGCACAACATCCATCAGTTTTTCCTTTATTTTTCCGTCCTGCTTCAAGTAGACCAGCATTGCTTAGATATAGGTTGTGTGATAAAAAGTTAAATTTTGGGAGAAGTGACGAAAAGGGAAAACTAAACTTACTGTTATGAGTTCGCAAGGAATAACTCTACAACATGTTTTAAGTCATTTGGCTGACAAGTGCTGACGTTTTTTTAAAACTCTTCCCAAATAATTATTTTTGGAACGTCTCTTTATGGACACTTACTACAGACAACACGAACAATACCAACAGCACAGATCTACCAACATATAGTACAAACCCAACTGATCACTATTCATCACAATTTGAACTAAAAAATGTAAACTTTTAAAAACCTGAGCCACTTGAACTTCACCAAAATATTTGCACATTTTATGAGCTGCATGTTTAACAGCTGTTAACTTAATATCATAATGCCATGTCAATATTTCTGTTACGCAACATTAATGGGTACACAACAAAAGTTGGGTAATTTTAGTACTTTTAAAAAGTGAGTTTGAATCAGGAAAAGTGTCCATTTGACCTATAGTGCAAAGTAAGCAGTGAAATAACTTAAACAAACAGAGAAAAAAAACAGGACAGCACGGTTACAAATTTTATGAGCTTGGCTCACACACACACACACACATGAGGAGACACACAGTCCCTTATGCATATCATGAGAAATTTACAAAATGCTGCCAGCGGGCGGTTGCCTTGCCCCCCGTGTGTGTGTAAATTTAATTGACTGACATTATTTAAGCGTAAAGACAAAATTTGCCAGTAAACAAATGACATGCAAATTGTTTACCCACAGCCAGCGTTCCTAAAAATAATAAAAGCCAATTTTTGATCTTTTTATTTATATTTTTTTTGGTATCTTTCTGTAAATTTAATTTCTTTAATGGTTCTGAAATAAATATAAATTAAGTTAATAATAAATTTTAGTAAATATATATATTATTATTATTATTTACAAGTTAGTACGGAATTAAAATTACGTCTAACTTAGATTCTAAGCTATAGCAGCTAAGGCCTTAAGCTTAAATATGTATATATAATTTATTAGATTTAAAAAAACTTGGTTTATTTTTCAAAAATTTAAAATTTTTTTTCCCAAATTTTGGACAAAGTATTTTTGTCAAGTGACAGCCATACTATATATATTGGAATTTATGTCTAGTCTATATGAATCGTTTTCAGGCCATATAATCTCTAATATGTGGATCTCCATTTGTGTTGTTGTTGTTGCTATTGTTATGTGTTAATTAAATATGAAATGTCGTTTGCAAGACTACAAAAAGCTTTCAAACTGCGCTGCTCACAATTAGTTAATTGACTTTAAATGGTTCATCTTGTTATTGTTTTTGTTTTTGTTGTTGCTTGGCGCCACTTCTCGTCAGCGTTAACACTGAGATGAAAGTGAAGTTCCATTTCTTAGAAGCAACAAACATTCAAAGAGCGAGACAGATAAACAGACGGCAAATGCGCCAGAGAAAGCGAGTGAGCGTAAGAGGAAGATAGACAAAGTCACTTTGAAGTTCCATGCACAGCGGTTTGTTGTGGTGTGAGTATGTTTGACAGGGGAAGCGGATGGGGAGGGGGAAGTTGGAGGAAGAGGCAGAGGGAGAGGGGAAGTTACAGATGTTAAGTGGGGCCAATTGCTGCTGCATGCTAATCGAGCCAAAATGTGCCCCAGGAGCTGCTTTTGCCACTGTGCGTTTGTTCGTTTTGTCGCGGCGGCATTTGTAAATTATTTACGAAGAAATTAAACTGTTTCTGCTTTTAATTTTAAGTCACACAAATACAAACATGCACATACCCTAAGCCCAACATTTTTTTCGTACACAGATAGTAAGCTTAAATTTTTTGCCGATATGTGTGCAGTTATTTTGGAGTAATATCCGTCAAAAATGTTACAAAAAAACCGAAAAGGCAATTAAAAATTATTCATACACCAATTTCAACTATTTTAAGCACTCAAATTTGAGGTATTTTAATTTATTTTATTTTAAACAAATGTAGTACAAACACTCCTTAATATAAAAATGTTTGTTTTTGCGACCTTTCTATATTGTAGAAATAAGTTTTAGCTAACTGGTCAAGTCAGCACAACGGTACTGATGATAGAGATTGGCATCTCTTGAAACAGCTGTATACCGTGCCATGCTCCTTGCGATCTGCAAGTGTTTTGTGTGTTGTTGTTTGTTGGTGTCTTATAGACATTACTGGACCTCAAGTTAGCTAAAACTTATTACTCCTTAATATAGCTGTAAAAAACAATATTTATTGTTGCCTGCCTATTAAAAACTTTTAAAAATGGCTACAGTCAAGTAAACTCGACCTTGAGAGACCCTGTACTTATTCTGTTAAAATAAATCTTTTGCTAAACTTAATTGCAAGACATTGCGTAATATTGTGTTTCAAACAATTTCCGAATTAAAAATCATAATGAAATTTTACAGACCCATCGAACCCACAATACTTATCATGTGCGCTTAAGCTCAAGGCTATTGCTTTAAAATGCTTCTTAAAATTAATATACATTCCCAGTTCGGTGTGTCTAGCGCTCAAAGTCTCTGAGATTTAGGTGTACATTGAGGCAATCTTGCGTTAAATAAGCTAATTGAAGCGCAAATATCGAAAAGTCATTTGTGAAATACCCAAAATTGAAAACTTTTTTACTTAGACTGACACACCCACACACACACACACGCTTTGCTAAGTAAAAAGAAGAAGACAAGCAAATCAAAGTTATGAGCATCGGAGTCACAAAATTGCATTTCCTTTGAGCTGGAGGACAGTCGCAAGTTCGTTCAGACAAGTTCCGCATTTGTCTTTTTCACAGACAAGACAAGAATTGGGCAAAGGAGTTGGATCTGTCGAGAGGGGGAAGGGGGGAAGGGGAGGGCAGAGAGAGGAAGTTGAATTTACAAATAACAAGCAGGGATGGTCTCCAGCTTGTTGCTTTTGACAAGGACCACAAGGCCAGAGAGTTAGAGTTGGGGCCAGAGTCAGAACACTTTGTCCGCCAAATAGTTTGCTCTGCATTTTGGCCACACGAAATTGCGCACATTCATTTCCGTTCCGGGAACTCGGTGGCAGTCAAATGAGCACATCCAAACCCACACTCACCCACTCACACACACACACACACCCACACACACACCCAGAAACAAGTAATTCAATTGCGAATTTATCAGCTGCTGGTTCGTTCTGCGCTCATATTTCACTCGCAATCCAGTTCGTTTCGTTCAAATGAACTCTCAGCGCTCAACCTGCCAGATGCCAGCATCCTTTAGTGACTTGAGTTCTGCTCGTAATCTCGTTAGATTATATTTTTTAGCTTTTAAATTCAACATATGTATAACACGGCTTTTATGCTCAATTAGTTTATCCTCTTCTTCTATTAGTTAGCACAAAAAACTAATTTTCTTTAGTTCCGTTATTTCAAAGTACATATAAACTGTAATTTCTATACATTTTGCGTCAAAACATATTTTCAATACTTCTCAAACACCTTATTTAATCATTTATAGGTTTTAGACTATAGTGGAGTTAATCGAATTTTACAAATAAGTAGTTGATAATTAGAACAGAAACATTTGTGAACTATAAAAGCTAAAAAAGTTTTCATTTGACTTCAATTTTACAATTGTGCTGTTATCATTGCTTTTGCTGTGTTTTAAAAGGGATATTTCTAACGACAGTGAGTAAATTTTAAAAATTAGTGAAAAGTAAATTATTATCTTAAAATTGTAAAAGCTTCAACTTTGCTCTCACTTTACAAATATTAATTTCAAGAACACCTTCCAATTTATTTTAAGCTGAGGTATTATTGCTGGGCATTTCAATGTGTCTTTAGTAGAATTTTATTACATTATAGGTTGAGAACTATCTAATTGTTTGAATTAGTTCCTTGCATTTAAATGAACTAACTTGCAAAGAATTATTATTGTTTGACTTTATCGTGAAAGTTTCTAGAACGCAATTTAATCAACTTTGGTCTATAAAGAATTTCTTTGTTGATTTTTACAATATTGGTTATCAATTTGAAAGTTTAAGTTTCTAGACTCACAAAACTACTTTTACTTAAAAACCAAAAGGAAACTTATTTCTGTACTAATTTGTAGTTGAACATTGTTCCTCAAAGTTCATATCTTCTGAGACCGGAACACAATTGTCATGGTCGGTTGGAGCAGGATTTGTGCAGATTTTCTCATCTCACACGATTAAGCCTAATTTAAGTTAAACATCAACGTGCTTGCTTATTAAAATTTATGATTTTCTCTATGGTCGAGTGTGTGTGTGTGCGGTATGTGCTTGTGTGTGTGTGTGTGTGTGGGTGTGGGTGTGGTTCGTTGTGATGGAGAAGTTTTACAACTTTTGGCAAATTGTAAAGTCGGGTACGCCCCTTAAGTAATAAAACATTTACGCCCCCAAAGTATGCAATGTGCATGTTACAGTAGTCAATTGTACTCAGTATCTGTATTTGTGTGTGCGTGTGTGTGCGTGTGTGTGGAGTCAAATGTCACAAAGGAGCATGTTGCTTGAGCAACGGTGGCAGCATAAAAAATTCAACAAAGGAAATGTGAAAATATGTCAGCGGGTTAAGCAGCAGCAAGAACAACGTGAAAGCGAAAGCGAAAGCGAAGCGAAGCAAAGGAAAGGAAAGGGAAGGGAAGATGATGGAAGTAAGGAAGGGTATTTTGGGGCGTGATCCTGGCATTAAATTATGAACTCAACAATGCATGTATGTGTTCACTGAATGACATCTTAAGGGGCGTGGCCACCCACAAACCGCCCACACTCTCAGTGTGACGCAAATTTACTGAATAGCGTGAACAAAACTTGAAACTATGTTTCCAAATTCGCTTTTACAATTCTCAGCAATTTCGCGAATTCTAACAAAGTGAAATTTGTGCAACAACTAAATAATGCTTTTTGATACATATTTGTATAATTTAACGATTGTTTCCATTTCAAAGTATTACGAATTTGAGGAGTTTACGATTTTGAGAACACATTCGCGTGCTGTAACACTGTAACACTGTTGCATGTTTTGTTCTTTGTCTGGGCTCGAACATAACTTTTACTTAAATGTTAAGTAGTTCCACACACACGCACACACGCATATACTACACAGACATACCCGAGGGGGGGGGGGGGGACAGCGAAGGGCTAATTTGATTTTATTAATGAAATCATTAGTAGAAATGACAAAACGTTGGCCCAAAGGTAAGGCCGAGGTCAGGACACGGTTGGAACTCGGTCAGAAGTTGACCAGGCGCAATGGATTTAATGTAGCATGTGAGTGGTCGTTACGGCTATTCCCTTTGTATACCCTGTCGCCTGGTCTCTCGCTCAAGCGGGTAGTTGGAACCCTTTGTATTTAGTTATTAATGTGAGCATCAAAGTCAATATCAATAACAATTGTTATTTTTTCTGCTTTTACACACAATTTTGTACATTCTCAAATATAAAAAGAAAGAAAGAAATAATAGAATAAAAAAGTCAAAAATAAATAAAAATGCAAAGATAGTATCCAAAATAATAAATTTTAAAGCAAGTGTAAAGTATTTCACCATATTAAGTATACGACGAATTATCACTCAGCTTTTAATATCACTTAAAATTTGGAAAGTTTTTTCAATAAGTGAGTAGTGAACTCGGAATTCTTTTGAATGGGTAGCTGACAGCACAGAAAAGCCGCGGGTTCTCAGCTATATTTTTGTACTTGCCACCCACTTAAGTATACCTAGAAATTTAATTAAGCCTGTAATGGTAGTTGAGTGTTCTGAACATTTCGTTAGAATTGCATAATGAAAACAGAAGTTATTCACGCAGAGCTGGAAAGGGTATATGCATATAAATATACCTTAATATGTGTATTGTATTTACTCAAAGGTAATCTTCTAGTCGAGCATACCCAACGCATGTTCCTTTATGCTTTTTTTTCTGGGTTTGCGTGTCCATTCATAGAGCTCTGTCGCAGCTGCGTCTGCGACTCTTTGTCCCCCTCCCCCGCCACCGCCCCCGCCCACTCTGTCACTTTCCGCCCACTTTGGGGGCGGCAACGTAACGTGTAGCGGTGACAGCGTAACGGTAAACATGTAGTACTACGAACTAACGGTAACGGATGTGTTCATTCACACAAATTAAATATTTGCTCTCACGCTATTGTAACTGAAGCATCATTGTCGCCATCGCCGTCGTCTTTCGAGCCGGAAAAACTTTTGCATTTTCCAGCGACCATGTTAAATTAATTGAGGCGATGTTCATGTTTCTCTTACAACATCAACAACACACGAAATTGTTCGAGCAACTGACGAAACATCTGTTATTTCAAATGCCTTTTAAAACAATTTAAAAAGACATGTCTATGTCCAGTTTTCAAGCATTTAATTGTGGCTTGCAATTATTATATAATATTAATTAATGTGAATTGATATTTTGATTATTTTTGCGAATTATCTTTCAAATATAATATTTTTATATTTTCATACATTCGTGTTTAAGTTAATCGTTTTTACAAAAGCTGTAGCTCAAAGTTTTTGTCATTTAAAGCAAATAAACTCAACCAAGTTTAATTATTATTTACACTTTAACCAATTTTATTATTGTTTATGTTTAAATTGATTTTAAGTTTATCTTTAAGGACCATATATCTTATAAAACACACTATTGTGAGTCGTGTCTTTTTTTCTCGCTTAAGTTTATGTTTATCTAATTGCTTTTTCCTCTTATATTTCGTCTTAATTTCATTTTGATATCGATAAATCAAAGGAAACTAATCCAGCCAATTCTTAAATGTTAATCTGAAGATCCTTTCAAACTGATGATTTGCCAAGCATTAACGCAGTTCTAAACTATTTTACACTTTTACTCCCGACTTTCTCAGAACTGTGGTTAAAATAAACTTTCAACTGGCATGTGGTTGCTGGTTAGTTTCATCATATGTATGGTCTATTTAACGATGCATCATTTGGCATTCATTTGAATGGGATTCCCAACAATAAACCACTTGCATTCGCCCACATCTAGCTATTTGAGTGCCTGTGTTGTGTTTCTGTGGTGCACGGACCACATTTCTCACTTACTTACATTTCCCTTTGCCGGCCATTGTCAGGTGGACAGTTTGAAGAATCATCTCACAAGCACGTGCACTTAACGCTCTGTGCATTGAGATGCTAATGTATCTTCGCCCCACATTTCTCAATTCCTTGGCTTACCAATTTCTCCACAGAGTCCTCTTTTTGCCTTACTCTGTATGCTATATTCAAAGGGTATATTTCATTGACTAAGCTTATAAGTAACTTTCATCATTTTTATTTTATTTAGTTTAGGTGTTAGATTAAAACCCTTTTTCTTTACATAAAATAAAAATACTAAAAGCTATGAAGTTACTCTCAATATTACACATATCTTAAATCGTTTTTTTTAAGTTCAATTTCATCAGAGTTTTTTTTTAAATTTTAACAATAATTTCATTTTATATCCCTCTCAGATATATGATTATTAATGTAAACTAACATTCATATCTGTATAGTTTGTTCTCCTGTGAAGAGCTTTTCTGTTAGCAGACTGATCCAGTATTATTATAACTTATATCTTCTATAATTTCCTTGAGTTTCGAACAACAAATATAAGTTAGTCCAACTATGCACAAATATCTATTAAACTTGAAATATTTGAAGTTTGTCAATGTTGACAATCCTTGTTTGAGAAAATTCTGAAATATAGGGTATTACATAGCCGAGTGTTAGCTGCGAGCTGTTGACATTTCCTGACTAAATGGATTATAGAGCATGTTAATGTAAATAGTAGCAGGTTTGCCAGTGACACTGGCTCAGATAGGGACTCAGCAGGATTCTTGATATGTGTACACACACACACACACACACATGCACATACACGTGGATAGGGAAGAGCATAGGTAAGCATATCTATAGAAACGTGCCTCCCATTGAAGCCAACGCAAGCAGAGCAAACAAATCAAACGTGGCAAGGATATGTGGCAAGGCGTTGGCGTGACGGCTAAATGTTTGACTTGGCTAGAACCGACAACGGCAACGGCAACGGTAAACGATAAACGGGCTGAGCTCTTATCAGCGGCAGGGCAAGTGAAGCCGGGACACGCCCCCAAAACTGCCTTCAACACGAACTCATCGCTTCCGCTAAGACAATAACCGATGCTAATGTGTTATACGTGTCAATGTTGAATCCCGTTTGACTGATCTGTGTGTGTGTGTGTCCACATCACTGAACCCGACTCACACACACACACACACACACTCACTACATACCTCATTCCCAGCCTCATTCACATGATAAAAGTGTCTCTGTCAATTTGTGACAAATGCCTTTGTCCCACAATGGCATTGATAAGACAACCAATCAATGGAGAGAGGAATAAACTCTTTACGTTATCGATTGACAGCCGATAACATATGGATGTGAAACTAGTAGTTATCGATCACCAACAGCTACCCACATGCAGTTCTTAAGGAGATTCTTGGAGATACTTTTTGAGATCTGCAGAAAGGTCTGTTTTAAATTCATTAAAACTTACATCGAAGTCTTGTATCTGTGACACAATACCATTTAAAATGAATGTAAAATGGATGTAAATGGATGTAAAATGTTTTCATTGTCATTTTTTAATTTTTGTTTTTTCCATTAAGCAGATTAAACAAAATTCTCTTTAAAGCAAATTAATCTACAACAGTCTTCTTTTCTATGAAGTTTAAACAAAATTAAATTATTAATATGAACATTTTAAATAATGAAGGAGCTTGATATTTATAATATTAAGGATCAAAATTGTATTACATTCTGATCGTTTTTTTTTATAAAAAAATAAAAATAAATACATGACCGAACTAAACTCGAATAGATCCAATTATGAAATAAGAGTTGAGTCTTCTCAATAATTTTAATTAAAAGAAATAATAAAAGCCGAATATTGTAGTTATTGGTAATTAATAATATATAAAAAGAATATGTATATCGGGGGCGCCACAGAAATCGCTTTCACTTGAATTTGACTTGAATTTGTATGGAATTCATGTCAAATTCAAGCGAAATTTGTATGAAATTTATGTCAAATTCAAGCGAAAGCGATTCCTGTGGCACCCCTGTTTTATTTAGTTCCATCACAAAAAAAAGCATTTACTTTTAGAAGCTATCGATGATATCAGTTATGAATAGATTCGATAATGTTTGTGGCATTTTTGCTAACCAAATAACGTTCAGCAATTCGTCCAAATTAAAAGTGGCATGCAACAATGCCACATGACTTGATGTTTGGCACATTCGACGTATTTGCACTTTGGCTTTGGCTCGTGTGCTTTTTTCCCCATGTCTTATCGCTGTTTTTTATGCATTGGATGAGCTAACGTTGAGCCGAAAAAAAAGACAAACACGTACACAAACACACAGAGAGAGAGAGAGAGAGAGGGAGAGAGAGCAAGGCACATGCACAGTTACAGATACATTGGCAAATATACACCTACATATGTATGTTTGTACTTGATGGTGGAAACTCAACAACGTGAGCTAACAACATTTATATTTATGCTTGCCCGCAGCAGCGTTGCCAGAGTTCTATACATTGCTAGAAATAGCTAAATATAAATTATAAAGTGCTGTTTATTAAAGATAAATTATATAAACGCTGTTTAAGGATTCGTCAATAAAACATAAAATGTACCTTAACTTATATTATTTTACCTAAAATTATATTTTGCCTGTATCTTGAGAGAATCCTGCATCATTTTTAGAAAATTGTCATATTTAATATATAGCCGAAAGGTTTATCAGGCGAGCCACGGAAATCACACAGAAATCGAATTCAGAGAAAAGAAACTTCGAGGGATTTCATTTTTTTCAGCATGTTCAACAACCGCTTCGAACTCGGCTGCTAGGGTTGTCACCTTCTCAAGGTGTTTGGCGTTGTTTAGCAACTTTTTTAAGTTTATCATTGCAGAATAAGGGGAATGTAATTTATTATAAAAATGAACTAAAACCGCAGGTAAATATTATCAAAAACAAAAACTCTTAATTCTACAATTCGGACAAAAAATGGGACATTATTCACATGGCATCAGAGGTCAGCGGATTGAACACTGATTTCTTTTCCCTCAACAATTATCAGCGGAGTTGACTGTGTCGCAGTGAAATAAAATTGAAGTGAAATTCAAGTGGAAGTGATTTCCGTAGCACACCTGATAATTTTCTAGCTGCTTCAATTATAATAATGCTAAAATGGCAGCTAAAATGGCAGCAGTTCATTTGGTGAGAGTGTGTGTGTTTATAAGTGTGTTATAAGTAAGACATTTGCCCAAATTGTGAGCATTTAAATAGAATCAAGTTCTGGCCAATCTCTTTCGGCGGCAGCACTGAGAACTCTCTGTCTTTGCCTCTGGATTCTGTGGGAAGTTTACCCTTTCCTTGTTCCGGTTACAGAACTTAAGTGACAACTTTCGTGGGCTGTTGCAACAATAATTTAACTTGTCTGCGTTATTTTTTTGCCACTTTTCCAACTGGGATAAAACGAAGATGCGAAAAGTTTAAACAGTTTACTGTTTACAGTTTACAGCTAGCCCGAAGCGGTTGCTCTGTCGCCGTCGCCGTCGCCGTCGCCGTCGCTGTCACCATCGATACGATTGCCGTTCACAAATTTATATTAAGGGGCGGCCAATGCCGTGAGGCACTGTTTAGGTTTGGGTTTGGGCTTGGGTGCCTCAACACTGAGTTAAGTTTAACGCTTGGCAGCGCGGCATATCAAGCATACGCACTGTTGCATGCGACCAGAAGTCTGTCGGCTGCTGTTCGCTCACTTAATTTCTGTGCTTACGCTGGGGATTGGGGCTGGGACTGGGATCGAGGTCTGGGTCTGGGAGTGGGTGTGGATGTCGGCAACCCTTCATCCTCTGCTTGGGCTTGTCAAAAAATTAAACGAAGCAATAAATTATGCGTCTGCCAATGGGCGCCAGTCAGGCAGCAACAAAATTATATATAAACATATATACGCGTATATACTCATATACTCATACACTCACATGCATATACTTACATTTATGTGTATAAAAAAATCATAATCAAAATAAAAAATGGTGTGTGCGTTTAAGTATCCCATTATGCATGCAGATTTCCCTAATCTTTCGGGTTTCGCTGCGCTGCTACTCGCAGCAGTTTAGCGACTATTATAAGCCGGAAACTTCTCCATCCCCAACAAAATAAAAAGCCAGCTCCGTGTTCCGGTTCTTGGCTCAAATATTTGGAGCCATGGAAGCCCCGGGACATGACAGGGACAAGGTCAAAATGCCATCTTAAATGCATGACAACTTTGTTCTGATTTTCTCTTCATTTTTAAAGCTTTCAATTTTCCTTCAAAATGGCCAACATGATTTTTAACCTATATCTGAAGCAGTTTTTTGCTTAAAAAATAAATAAAAAATTTAATATGTTAAGTTCAAAGATAGATTTGAATCTGATAAAACGAGAATTTTAATTAAGAAGTGTAAACGCCTTGATTGAAAATAGTTGCTCAATTTATAATTCTTAAATAAGTACCCATTTATTTTTGAGTTTCTATTTTTATATATGCTTTCAAATATTTTATATTCATTTGAATTATTTCAACATATTTTCTCACAACATTTAAATAGAATCCTAATAGCTTTAGGATTGATTAACAATTAAGCCAAATCTTTTTTTAAGAGCTTTCGTAACTTTAGATAAGTTTGAGAAAGTTGTAACAACTAAGTCAATATATATTGGGTATATTATAGTCATATATAGTACTTAGTATGTCAAAGCTTATGCCAGGCAAGACCAAACTTTGCTCAATGCATTAGTTGACAGGCTTGTCAATTATTTTCCAATTTCCGTTTGCCAAAACTTGGCTAATGGCGCAGAGATTATGATTATTTTGTGTTGTCCAAAAAAGCGGCAAACTGGTAACAGTTTTTGCCCAAAAAGTCTGCAAATGTCAGGCAAAAATCTTTTGACGGATTTCCATAAAATTAATAAAGATTCGCGGGGAGGGAGGGAGGTAGGGAGGTAGGCAAAAACCCAATCCATAAATATGCGGGTATTTAAAAGGTCTGTGTCATTAGCTGGGCCTCATGGGAATGCCGGAACACTGCCAGGAAGACGTCCTAAAGAGGGACTTATCGTGTGAGTATTTCTGTGTATGTTCGTTGGGTTAATGTCTTCATTTCGCCCCATTGGCCCATTCGCCCATTCGCCCATTTGGATCAGGCTTCTGTCGGAGTGCTTTGAATGGTTGCGCCCCTTCCCCTCCCAGTTAACGGCCCTTAACTGAATTTGATGCGCATATTTATTGTATTTCATTATTTATGTAATTTTCCTGTCATTTTTTTTTTGTCTCTTGTCCTGTGACTCAATTTAATATATATATTTTTTTTTTCGTGAATTAAGTTAATTAATGCGTCGCATAAGCTGCTGCTTAGGCTTTAGCTAACATCCGCGTCCTTGTTGTCCTTCATCAAGTCAATGACAACAGCAACAACAATAACAACATTTTAAATGCTCCTTTGGCTGGATTTTGTTTTTGTCGTATTTTTAATTAATTTTGCAAGGGATTTCCACGGCTTATGAACTTTAAATATTTGCCGCTGTTTATCCACAGAAACTAAACAAAAACAGCAGCAAGAACATAAAACATATATTTCCAATGCAGGTAGACATACTTACATACATACATGCATATATAAAACCAACAAAAAGCGACCTAAATTTGGTGACACGCCCACATGTGTAGTTTGTGTGTGTGTGTGTGCGTGTGTGTGAGTTTTTGTATGTTATACTGTCTGCTGTTAATGTTGTTTCTGTTTGTATCTGACATGTATGTGCCACAAAACAACTCCATGGACAGCGCACGTAACTCATACGCCGCGTTGTACGCACGCCCATCTGATAAATGAAATGACATAGAACTTCCTTTAGGCATTCGGCTTATCCAAGTCCTTTTAAAGGCTTATATCTCAGCATTGTTTTTGGATTGTAAATGCCGCGAAGCTAATTCGATAATAAATTTATTTTTATGCTTCAATATAACTAAAACTATAATATTTTAATATAATATAATATTTTAAAATAAGTTTTTTAATGGAGTTGAAGTTAAGATTCTAATTTAAAGTTTTAAAACGGATTTTAGGTTGAAATTTACATACAGCTGTGCTACAGAAATCTCTTCCACTTGAATTTGACTTAAATTTGTATGAAATTTATGTCATTTTTGCAGGTGAACGAGATTTCTGTGGCACCCCTGATATATTATCTTTGAAAACTCTGTAAAGTAAATACAAATATTCTTGAACAGTCGAGTTAGTCTTGTCTCTCTGTCTGTCTGTCTGTTTAAATAATAAGTCAATCTTTGCAAAAAGTTTTATTTTTTTAATGCCTTTAAATTATTTTGTCATTTTGTTTTTCGGGTATATTTAGCTTGAATTTGGTTAATGCATTTCTAATAATACAATAGCTGCTAATTGAACAAACAACATTCGATGACATAGAATTGTCTTGTCGTTAGTTAATTGTAGCTGGAGGCAATATTGAGCGAAGGCCTGAAAGTTTCATGTCGTTTTCCGGCATTCTAAAAAGGAAAGGAAAGGCAACTTCCCAGTTTCTACTTGTTGACATGCCACGCCCACACACAGCTGACATAGGCATCGTAGTAAACACATATTAAAATGCTCGCAAAAAACAAAAGAAAGTGTGAGAAATTTGTATGTAAAGTGCCCGAGTGGAAAGGAGAAAGAAGTGGAGGGAAGATGTGTGGTGTGGCATTCCAGATTCCGAATACAGTAATGTAAACAAATCTCAATAAATAACAAATATCGTCCATTGTTTAATGCCATTCGGTTGGCATTTTGTGGGCGTGGCTAGAAAATTTCAATTTTATTGACAGCGAAAGTTTTGCAACGACTTGAAACATTTTTTGCATAAATTTCAAATCCCAGCTAACTTTCCACAACACATTAGGGGCTGAGTATGAGTGTGTGTGTGACTGTGTGTGTGTATGGGTGTGTGGGTGTGTCGCTTAATTCAATACGCATAAACAATAATTTATGAATTTTTATTGAAGTTCTCGAGGCTGGCACGTGTTGTCGCATCAGAGTAAATATCTTGGGCAGGACTCATGTACATGTATGTATGTATGTGTAAAGCATGATGATGTACACATAAAACACTCAACGTTTGCCATCATAAATTACAAAACACGAGTACATACTGCAGCTGACAGTAGCGAAAAAGGACGGACAGACAGAGAGACAGAGAGACAGATACATAGACACAGAAACACATACAAAGAAAAATAATAAGCGGGAGGAAGAGCAGAGAAGTCAACGTGGAGTCACCCACGTTGCGTGGGCATCTCCTCCAGGCACCAGGCAACATTCACCGGCACTTGGCCCGACCTTTGATATAATATTAATCTTATATGCGTCGGCGTTCGGTGTTCGGTGTTCGCCTTAGACCTTGGCCTAGGCACCGTCTTACCAATAAGACACATTATGCCGACGCCTACGGGCAAGAGTTTCCCTCCTATTATATTACAGCCCCCCCCCCCCCCGCAGAAAAAAAAGAGAAAGAACAAACTCCATTGTTATTGACGGCGCGTTGTGCTCTGAGTGATACGCTTGACCCGACGCACAGTTCCAGGTCGACTTAACAATATTCGATGCAGTTAAATACCAAATACAATTATCTCTATCTCTACCGTGAGGAGACTCTTATTGAATGATTACATTATGTCGGCGCTTTTATTCTCCCAAGGCCATTCGGACAAGTAGTTTACTTCAATTTGAAGACTGGTAAGCAAACTAAAGAACTTCTTCCATTTTTGCTTCAAATTAATATTGAGATTGGACTTTAAACTCGTGTTCGTGTTTCAGCAACGTCAGAAAGTACATTGCCAAAAGTGGCAAACGAGCTTGAAAGTTGAATTTATGTTTGGCCAGTCGACTAAGAATTGTTTCATTGATTTTGGAAAATTTATTAAAGATGTGAATTGTGAAATTTTAGTAATTAATCTTCACGATTGATAACATTTAATACACTCGATTGTTGTTATACTTATTACATTTTAGTAGTTATAAATTTTCGTTTTTGTTGCGAAAATATGATGTTGGGAATATTTGATTTAATTTAATATTTTGTCTGCTATTCTTGATTGTGTTTGTCAACTCAAAGCAAAGATCGTAAAGATCTAAATATCCGATCGGTTGGAATATAAATGATCTAGATGATTTCGATTAGTTGATCAGATAATTCAAACTTCATCTTTATTATGTAATTAGTCATTTGTTTTTATTATTCATTTTTGCCCATCAAGCATTTGCGGTTAAAATAAGACCTACGATTGTACTGGTAATAAGCTCAATTTAATTCCCATGTGAATAATCATATGTACGCTGTACATATACATATGTATGTATGTTATTAACATATTGAAATGTATAAGAATAATTCATGACTCATAAAACCGCAGGAATCGTTTCAATTGCTTTTTGTACTCATTAAAATGCTGACTAAGTAACTCATATGATGAATCGAAAGGACGAAGGACGAGTGTCTACTTCAAGATTCTCAGGCAGAGTTGTTGTCGATACCAGAAGTTTACAACTTTGGGCTGACGACGGCGTTGGGTCAATTTAATCAAAGCCACAGCACTGCCATAAAATTAGAAAGCATGCGAGGTCGGTCAACCGATGACAAAAAGTTCAGGACCAGGACCAGGACCAGGATCGGGACCAGGGATAGGGACCAGGGTCAGGCTGAATGCACGTAAATCCTTCAGCTTTGCCGGCGTCGCTCAGTTGATTAATTCCCAATTTTATTTGGCATTTTTATGAGCAACTGCAGCCGTAAGCGACTCTTGGTTCACGGTTCACGGTTCACAGTTCACGGGCTCGAACTCGTTCTCGTTTTCGTTGTCAGGTCGAAGACATCGCTGGCAACTTTCGTCATTGCGAGTATGTTCTAAGCTGTCGACTGACTTGGCCAGAAACAACTGGGCATTTAAGGCTAACAAAAAGAAGTAAGGACGCTCTAATCAAGCTGGCACAGCTACGAGATACCCTGCAAAAATGCCGAGATCTACAGTGATGTCAAAAATAATAGAAACGACACATGTTTTTGATATATTAATTTTGATATTCTTCTTTTTATCAACATTTGACTTTAGTGCTTTCTATTTTCCATGGCAAGATTTTGTGTCAAATTTGGGGGTGTTGATATTTTTAACGATGCAAATATTATTATTTCGATGTATATATATATATATATATATATATATGTTTTTTTTTCCTGATATTTTCTTGAACTATTTAGTCGTGTTTCCACCTTAAATTATTTATATTTTCGCTAATGCTTACAATATTATATTGCGAAGTTTGCACTTGAATGTATTTTCTCAGAATAGATTTTAGTCTTCAAGTTTCTTAAAAAACAGATTAAAACAGGTTAAAAAAGCTGCGCAATAATACAAATATTGATTTCATCGTTTGAAAAAAATAGAGCCTAAAAATATAATATTAACGCAAAAAAAATTGATCAATATTTTGTCAGTAGTAAAAATGTAAAGTTTAATTGAGCATCTACCGATTGTATTTTCCGTTTGTGAAAGTGCCTTCTCACATCTTTTCTTATTCATATTTTAATTATTAGTTGTTAATTCCTTAAAATAAAAAAGCTAATAAAAGCAAGAGTATTAGCTACCAGGTCAACCTTGTACCTGCTACAAACATTATCACAAAATCATTACGCCCTTTTGAGTCCATTTGTAATAGGCTCATGGTATGAAAAGCAGAAGGCAAAAGAAACCTCACATGGCTCTCGAAACCAAAGGCGAAACCGAAACCAAACTGAGCCGAAGCGAGAACTGATGCGTCAAAGCGTCAAACGTGCCCAAAATTGAGGAAAAGTGGAGGAAAAAGCGATACTTTATTTTACCATTAATCGTAAAAATTGCGCATTTTATTGCTTTCAAAGTGTGTGTGTGTTTTTTTTGTGCTTTTTTGTTTGGGGTGCCTCGCTGACATCGCTGAGAAAGTTTGCATGTGTCGGATAGATTCCTAGACTCCGTAGCCAGAGCGTGAAGAGAACCGATGCGTGAAGCAGTCACAAAAAGAGGCAACAAAAGAGCGAGGGGAACCAAGCCAGAGAACGACAGACAGAGACATCCCGTGCCTGGCATTTCAACCAAACCAGGTGGCCTCCATCAGTCCCTCAAATGTCTATGTTAAATGCTATGCATAAATCAGCGTATTGTCTCGAATACTCGTATGCATCCTCACTGACACACATACACATGTACATATTTGTTTGAGAGTGTGTTTGATTTATATCTACAAGCTTAAGGGTATAATACTCCAATGTTATTTGATTTTTTTGATATACAATGTGATGTAAATGTTCGATAATGAGCGTATAATTATTACTACGATTCCAACTAATCAGAAATCTCAGTATCTTCACAAATTGAAGATCATTTATAAAATGTGGTTCATTCAATTACGGAATATCACATGATGTCTATGAAATAAATTGTTACAAAAATAAATAATTAAGCAGCTAAATTGATTATTATAGATAAATTCGTAAAATTAATCGCCTCTAAGTCTAATGGATTTTTTAAACAGTTTACAGTTCAGTAATACTATCTGTGAATAACAATTAAAAAAGTTTGAAAGGTTAAAATTTTAAAGCTTTTGCTCATTGCTGTTACTTCAAACATATTGTCTCTAAAATCACATCGAAACTTTAAATCTAAATTTATTAATCTGACAAATGCAGCTAAAAGTTGTAAGTTATTTGCAAATTTTTGAGTGCAATCTTTTATGAATCATGCAATTCAATTCTTTATCTAACCCATCTATATCTCTTTTCAGCCAATGTTCTCTGGTCTATTTTTAGCTGATGTTATTAAAAGATTTGACTAATGCTGAAAGCTTTATTTAAATTTGACAAGATTCAAGTGTCTTTGATAGACATGCGACTGAACGAAAATAAAATGTTTGGCATTTTAAAAAAAGCCAGCGTTCTCTATTTACGTCTCAATCAATATTCAAGGCTTATCTTAAGCGAAATTTATAGAAGAAGAATTTGGCTCATTTGCTATTTATACTTTAATCAATATTTGGGACCTTGTCTTTTACTGATTGAGCTGCAAATTGGCCAGCAAAATGTATTTTCATTGTGTTATTTGCATCAATTAGAAACTGTTGTCTCAATTCAACTATGGAAGCTACTTGAACACCTCGACTAGATACATAGACATCGAGATATTCTTGTATGGGGAAAAAGTATAGCAATATTTACACATTAAAACAACAAACAGCTGCAACATTTTTGAATATTTCCTATTTTTTCTTTGTTTGTTTTCTTGTTTTTTTTTTTGTTTTGCTTTATTGAAGAGGAACATAAAGAAAATAGCCCCAATAAAAAGGAAGAAAGAGAAAAGGCGAATGAACCTAAACAAATTTTATGGCGGGGCCTTCCACGGAACTGGGATTCCAACTCCCCAGCTGAAGTTCAACCTTCGTTGATTCTCCCTCTCCCTCTCCTCCTCCTCCTCCTCCGTATGGGTGTTTTTCTCAGCCGCAGTTATTACTCATTTACAGACATTTGGCCCACGTTTACTTTATGCTAGAAGAAGCAGGGGCGAGAATTGGAATGGAGATGGAGATGAAGATGGGAAAGGGGACGGGGACGGGAACGGGGACGGGGCACCTTTTGTTATTTGCATTGGACTACAAAATGAGCAGCAGGCAGCAAAGAAAAAGTTTCAAATCTTTGAATGAATTTAATATTCACAAAGTATGAAAAATACTCGGAGGCAAACTTTGCTAACCGGCGAGAGTTTTTTTTGGAGCAAACCATCTCAACTCCCATTTCCATTTCCATTTCCATTCATCATCATCATTGCCAGTCTTATCATCATGACTGGTGTTATCTCAGTCAGCCCTCAACATCAACTTCATGTCGTCGTATATGATTTCCGGATTATGTTTATTAATATGCTTGTATAATAACTTTTGCCCCTTTTTATCCTCCCTATTCCCACTCCTCACATTCTCCTTTCGCCTGCCACTTGCCCGCAAAGGGTTCAGCTCATATGTCTGCTCAGATTGCCAAGGGTTATCGTTGCCAGGTGGCAAAAATATCGACAACCTGAAAGTAAAAATTTTTTCACATTTTAATTGCTTCTCCTGCAGGAACAGCGATGGAAAACACACACATAATATATTAAGTAATACTTAAATTTACAACAATATTTACAGCATTTTAAACCGTTTTTTATTTCATTGATTTAAACAAATTAAGGAAAAATTTAAATGTGTCTTATATTTATATATATATTATAATTTATTTTCTTGAATCAAGATTAAGGAATCTGCATTAGCATTAGAAATACTATTAGAAATATTAAACATATATATTTAAAAAATAAATATTTATTATTATAGTTTTTCATTAAATGAAATTTTTTGTTTGGAAAATGATACCCATATTGTTCTACAAAGTTGATGTAAAATTTATGAACTTCTGAAGCGGAAAGAGGGCTTAAGTCTGAAAGGAACTCGTCAAAGAGCATATAAACCCTCATTGTCCTCAAAGTCGTTTTGACCAAAGGATAGTGGCCAATTTACTTGGCCAGCACTTTACTTGGCTGAAAGCCACAGCTTGATCTTCGCAAAGTGAATTCAAATGACGAGAGAAGAGCTCAGGTTGAAAAGCCATTTGCAGAAAGGTTTTCAAAATCGTTGACATCACGTCCGACTCGTGAATGACAACGAAAAGAGTCAAAAGGAAATTCGCGTGACACAGCACACGGATCTGAGCCAAAGTGCAATCGAAATGGCTTCAATGTGGCCAAAAGCACATTAACAAGCGTTTAATAAGAGCTTAGCCTTTGAACCGTTTCATGCATTCTCACACCGAATGAGCAGAGGGAGGACAGGGCATTAAAAGAACATTAAAGGATATCAGGATGCCGAACGCATCCGTTCGATGTTATTGCTGTATATTAAGCGAATTGTGAAATGGCTAAATTCAATGAAATATTTATTAACCTTTAATCAAGGCAGACAGAAGGACAGGGCAACATCGCTCAAAGCATATTTTATTACACATTTCACCGGACAACGTTGCGTATGTGTGATGCGATGTGATGTGATGTGATGCGATGCGATGTGATACATGCTATGCTTGATTTATTTCAACTTGTGCTCAGGCTTCCAATAATCAGAATTATTCGATATCAGGTCAGTGCCTGAATGCTAATTGCCAAGCCAGACTAGATGGCATAAGATTGGATTCCATGGAATTAAATAAAGTCGAATAATAATAATACATACCGTAATGTGGATGGGAATGTGAGACTGGGAAGACAGGAAACGAGAATTTGTCGAAGAAGATTTTTACAACCTTTTGTTGTTTCCATTGCGATTTTATGGCTTTGCATATTTGAGCGAAGCTTTTATTAGATTTGTCCAGTGAGTTGCAGTCAGACATAATCCGATTTCATACGCAATTTATTTATATTTTCTTGTACTCGTAGTCTGACGAATTCCCTAGTTTGTTGAGTACACAATAAAGATGATATATGTACGATAATAGTTACAGACATTCATCATCGCCATGTCTTTTCACTTTGGATTTTAAAATCAACTTACAGAGCTGCCACTTGTTGCGCAGTTTCCATTCGAAGTGTTTCCCATTCTTCTTAACAATTTGGGGAGTGGCTGCAGTCGAGTGTTAGTTCTAGACATTTAACTGTCTAGCACTTTGGCATCAACACTTTGTTTGAGCGTGACAATGGCCAGTCGAGGCAACTTGCCAAGTTTCAATGTCAGGGCTGTGTGACTGAACTTCTCATGTTCCAACCTCCAATTTGTTCTTTCCATTACATTAATTTGCTTTCTTTTCTTAAGAGGGGCAATGGCCGAGGCTCGTATATCCATCAGTCTGCTCAAATATAATGTCGCACGCTGGAATTTAAGTCAGTCAGAAAATTCAAAAATAAAATAAATACAATTTTCCATTTAAAATATTGATTAATCTTTGCTAGTTGAGCCTTTTAAAGTTTTTACGAACACAGATCCTTTTCAACCAGGCCCTGGGACTGTAATAATTATAAGTGTTATTAAACAAATTTTGAAATAATGATTAATTTCAAGTTTAATAGATTTTCTCACAAAATAATGGCTGTGTTCACCAGAACTAATCAATCAGTAATCATGTATTTTGTTTGTTCGATAACAAAGCATCACATCACTGAATTTCAGCGTACTATTTTGGTGATGAATTTTCAGTCATCATACATCACAAAATTTGAAATCATGATTGCTAATCACTGCATTTCACCAGAATAATCATGCAAATTTCATCGATTTTCTGTTGTCGATTTGTTCTGGTGAACACGGCCAATGATTCAGTTTAAGTTATACTTTACTTCTCAACCAAAAATCATTATTTTTGAGCAAAAAAAATTAAACTTAACGAATAATCATAATGTCATGAGTTTTATTTTTTGCTCAAAATAAAACTTAAATTGTAATCTCGACAAAGCTCAAATTAATACTCTCCACAAGACATTTTATTTATAACTGGATTATTATGGGTTGTCTTGTCTTACTGACAAGGAATACGTATAATTTTTGACTTTCACTTTGTCTTATCCCTCAGAAAAATTCCGAATTACAAGAAAGTTTTTGAGCAAAACATAAAACTCATGAAATAATGATTATTTTAAAGTTTTATTATTTTGCTCAAAAATAATGATTATTGGTTGAGAATAAAGTAAGTATACCTTAAATTTAATCATTATTTTGTGAGCAAATCTATAAAACTTGAAAAATGTTTAATAATGGTGAAAATGCATAAATGAGTCATAAAAATGAATATTGGTATTTTTCTCGGGTTTTTAAAGTTATTTTTTAATTAAAAAAAAAAAAAAATTTTAAACATTATTTGCAGTTCCTGTTTTCAACACAGAGGATATGTTGAACATTTGATTGGTTTATAGAACTTGTTGTTTACAGATCTTTTCGGCTTTACATAAGAAAATAATAGCTTTTTATATGTATTTGCAAAACTTTCCTTAACCCATTAAGTACCCATTGAAAATTTCGAATTTTTGTAAACATCTACTTTTTCAACTTTGTTTTGATGCAGAAAAATTCTTCAAACAATTCTAAGAGTGACTGTAAAAAGTAATTTTCAAAAATCTCTTTTCTAGTATTTTTTATGATTTTGGAAAATTGCTAGCAACCCACTTTTTGTATGAAAATGAGGAAAAAGGTTTTAAAAAAGTCATTTTTTAGCAATTTTTAACTATCGATAGTACTTCGGGAACTATCGAAAGTGGGTGGTATCGATGGCAGCTCAATAGCGCCCAACCATAGATAGTGTCGATAGTGCTATCGATAGTTCTCCACCTCTAGTCAAAAGTTTGGCAATTTCGGATTATCTTAAGCCGAGTGCGATATTCTTGAACCTAATAGATATGTTTGTAATTCTCAGCTGCTCTTTTTTGACTGTAATATAGTTATCATTATAGGTCAGCTCTGCCCGCTTGGTAATTACTTATCCCCGAATCCGCTTAGCCAAGCTATCAACACAGAACACAGAAAACAGACTGAGAAATAAAACAGAAAATGACGTTAAAAAAGAAAAGAAAATCAACAGATTTCTAAAAGTGTTGAAAATTTGCAAAGGCATTCAAGGAATTAATCTAATCGTTTGCTTATTGACTACACGACAGTCGACAGTCGACAGTCGACTATATTGACTATCCCCCCCCCCCCCCCAAGCCCATCTGTCTGTCTGTCTGTCTGGTTTTCCCCTCGTCCGTCCTACTGTCTGCCTGATTTAGTGTTTTCCTATGCGACCAAAGCGGCTTTCTCTCTGTGTGTGTGTGTGTGTGTATGTGTGTGTGTGTGTGTGTGTGTGTGTGCTTTGGCAGTTCATTTCGCGCTGCTCTTTGAATCTTTTCGTGTTTGCCTAAGTAGCTTTTACTTGGGCATCGGGTCGAACTTGGCCAAAAAGAAAATGCCTTTGCCTGTGCCGCCTCTGCTCCTTTCACAGTTTTCACAGTTGTTGTTTGCTAATGTTAGACTAATGTGCTTGTATTTACTTAAGCGCACAATCCACTCAAACGGGGGGAAGAGGAAGCATTGTGCGCCACATTAGCGCCGCTCTTCACTTTTTTGCGTCCATCGACACTGATGAGCAGCAAATTGAATTTTATTGACTTGATTCGCGGCCCACAGACGCATTTCATTTTTATTTGCCTGACATTTCGGAGCATTTTGCGAGCATCGTGGCCAGCTTTTGCCCAGCTCTTGTATACTCAATAAATTGATTTCAGATTATCATTGCATAATAAAATGACTAAGTCCGCGCTTCGTCCTTCGGCCAAGACCAGAGCTGGCCAGGACAGCAGGCGGCCCTCAACACTCAACAGAAGTTTTAATGAAGCGTATTAAAATTTAATTAAATAACAATTTGCTCAAATGTAAATAAACACGGCGATGCTTATGTAAAGTGAGAGAAACACACACACACACACACACAATGGAAAAACCTGGAAAAAGGCAGGGAGGGAGTGAGGTCGAAATCGGCTAAAAGGAGGCGTCTCCTCAACTGTCATGCCAACGGCCCGTGCGGCGAACTTTGGTCATTAAATTAAGTGCACAAGACGACGATGTGACGAGCGAGAAAAGCCAAAAGCCGACGATGCTAACGACGACCACGTCGATGATGCTGACAACAAACGCTCATGAAACGCTGAAATTGCTGACTGTGGCTGTGGTCGTGCTATGCTACAAGTAGCAAGTACCAAGTGGCAAGTGGCAAGTGGCAAGTGGCAAGTAGCAAGTGGCAAGCGGAAAGCAGGTAGCTAGCTCAGCCCACAGTAACATCATAAACGAGGGTTGTCCAGCACAACTTGAGATCATTTCAATCCATCTGATCAGCTTACTTTTTATTCAAAGGAATTTAAGATCGTTTCTCCCTAAACTCAACAATCGTTGATTATCAAATCTTCAAATATTGTGATAGTCTTAGATTGGCCGCCTTCGCCAGAACTATTCAATCAGTAATCATCGAATTTTAAATGGGCTTCTGGTAAACGCTTTGAATCTTAAGGCAAAATCCAAATTGTCATTTCTTTTTTTAATATTTATTTAAAAAATTTAAAACAGTTTGGCGCAACATTTTTAATGTAATGGGAATGAACACAGCAAAATTCCAGATTTAAAATAAGGCGTCAATGTTAAAGCAGAAATGCTGCAGCGTTAGGAATGCTTAGAAATAAGTAAAAGAATTAAAATAAATAAATAAAAATAATAGTTGATATGTTGCATAATTAAATAATTAAGCCAATATTGTAAGCGCATTTAATATTTTATATGAGCAAGTTTAAAACACTTTTCCTAGTCATTTTCTTTTAAAATACGAAGTGTCCAACGTCTTGCATTTATTTTTAAACAGACTAAAATGATATGAATAAAGTGGTTTTCTTATTAATTTTGTGGCGTTTAATTTTAAATCTTGTGTTCTTTTGATTAGGATTTGATTAATCGATAAAAAAGCACTACAATCAGAGAATTTCCTCGTACTATTTTGGTGATGAATTTTCAGTCATCGCTATAACAAAATTTTGAAATCAAATTTAATCGAAAATCTGTTGTCGATTTGTTCTGGTGAGCGCGGCCAACTTGAGATCAACAAGCAATTCAATTAATACTTTAATGTTGCTTGATATAAAAAACGAATTCTAAGATCCATTTTACCTGAACACACGAATCATCGATCAACAATGTACAACAATTGTGAAAGTCGCTGCTGAACACATTTGTTGAATTTTTGTTTTCGGGTATCAAAGATATCAATTTTAAATTACAAAAATAATGACTCGAATTGCTTAATAAAATTAAAGCAAAGAGTCCAAAATGCCAGATGCAAATTAATGAATAGTAAGTTGTAAAACAATTATAAATAATTGGGCCAATAAAGAATGCAATAATAATATTTTATACACATATGAAATATAAATTAATAATAAAAAAAAAGGATTATTGTTGTTTGTGTTGTACAGCTCAAAGTTAAGTAAATCAATAAAAATTACAAATTATCGTTATTTTGAATGTTTCTAATTTCGATAGATTCTAATGATATATTGCCTTGAAAGACAGGATAAAAAGTTGTTGGTATTATCTTCATTTAATTAAAAGGTTATGTGCATTGTTCCCTTTTAAGTAGTTGGTAAAATTTAAGTAGCTGATCTCTTAAAAATATTACTTTGTACACATCACGTGTTTGCTTTATCGTTGAGCAATTTCGGATATGTTATGAAATGGCCCTCGCAGCTGTTGTGACTTAAATGTTTGTCTTTGCCGTTGGCAGTTAATGTGATTTTTAATTTTCTATTTAATTCTGTGCTATACACACCACGTACTTGCATACAAGAAATATGTGTATGTACATCAGCACGCGTTTCATTTATATTCTTTGGTTTTTTGGGTGTGTGTCTCAAAAGGGGTCTGGCCTGGGGCTTGTTTGTTGTGTTGGCTTTTACGAGCGCATCGCTCATACGCCGTGTGGCCCGTGTGGCAGGTAAAGTCTTAATTGAATTCGCCATTTGAAGGTTGGCCGGGCAACGCGACTGAGTACTCAGAGCTCAAGCTGTAGCTTTTTCCATTTATATATATTACACATACGTCACGTATCTTTTTGTACAAAACTGATTTAATTTGTATTAAGTTTTGTTGCCAAGATTTGCTCGTTTGAATCGTACATTAAAAATGAAAAAGAGAATAAAATGAGTTGAGATATTAACACGAAATTAATTCACTGTCAGCAAAACAAGTTGACTTTCCTTTTATTGATGTCTTAAAAAAAATGTCCAAGTCCTTCGGCCATAAATAAGATTTGTTGTTCTAAGTGTGCCAAGAACTTGTCGCATCGTCCATGTTTGAAATGGTCAAAAGGTAGATCGTGTCCAAGAGAAACACCTAAGTGACTGGGGCTTGAATTTTATGGCTTAACTTATCGGTCATCTTTAAGTCACAGTATCTTTGTGGACTTCATATTTGCATTTTAGAATTGTGACAGCGATTTTTCGTTCATTTTATGACTTCAGGCAATAAAAATGCTCTCATTCATTTTCATCTTTATTTGCCTTGGGGAACATCGCGTGTTCTAAGTCAATTCATCACGTCCCACAGAACTTTTGTAGGCGCAAACTGCGTGCTCTACTTTTACTGTGATTTTCCTCTTGGAAGTCAACTAAACCTACTTCATATATTCTTCTATACATACTATATGCAAATATACATATTCTAAATCTCATTAGTCGCCTGTCATATGCTTTGATTAATGCTTGGTTTAATTAAACTGAAAGAGTTACGAGTTTTTGGACACAAACTTTAGATTTATCAAGTCGAGGCAGAATGACCTTGTTCTTAAAGAACATCAAAGATTGAGCTATAGAAATATAATCTTAAAAGACTAATCAATTTTAGGAAATCATATAAAATGATTCACAATTTCCCGTTAAATTTAAGGTTTAAATCTCTATCTAAGCAACATTTAATATTTTCTTTTATTCACACTGAAACACTGAACAGTTCCGGACACAGAAAACTTGTTTCTACCTAAAAGACACTTACACATACTCACAGATAGTCACATACCCTCGGGTGTATATTTGCTTTTGAAAATTGCATGAATACACAGTGAAGGCCATTTGTGTCATGTCATGGAAAAACAACAAGATTGTGGCATGCAGCGACGAGTATTTCAAATATTTGCAAATCAATTAAATGTGATAATTTAGCAATTATAAAAGATAACTACAATAATGAGTTATGATTCACTTAATTTACAATTTATGAGTTAACCTTTGATTTTATATACATAACAAATAAATAAAAAGGAATCTTAAACTAATATATTTATACAGGGTATTTAAGCCACCAATCATTGTACCCAGTTCAAAAGTCATGCAAAATAAAATGTTCAGCTTTACAACTTAATTAAATTATGTTAGTTGGTCGATGTTGTTGACTTTGTAGTTGTTTGCTGTGGACCAACTTAGAAACAAGTTAGCACACTTTTTTGTTGCTCTGTTGTTTTTAAGCAATCTAATGCCAAGTTAATTTTTCAATTTACACGCAAAGTGCCAACGAAGCATGGTTGGGGGTCACGGGGGACTACAACATACGATTCTGAGTTATATGGAAATGCCAAAGTAAAGCTGCAAGCAAGAACTTCAACAGATTGTGGCAAAAGCTGCAAAGTTGCCCCAAAGCAACAAGAAAGACTACTCGGCGCGAGAATGCTCGACGTAAAGTTACCCCTTTTTCAGTTGTGAAATAGTTAAACTTCGTTCTTCAGCTTGCAGCTCTTTATAAATGTTATGCAATTTTCAATATACTTGCAAAGATCATAAACTCATTAAAATTTGTTGCTTTTTTGACATGGAGGAAAAAGTGAACATAATTTTATTCCCAATTTATTTTGGGGAAGCGTAACTTGAACACTTTGAAGCCTTACTTTGAAGCTGTGTACTAAAGATCATGAAGATAAACTCCGTCGACGACAAAGAAGGCGACATGCTGGCGCCAATTTGTTAAAAATAACGGAAAGAGCTTGCTGAGTCAAGTAAGTCACAACGTGCTCACTTAACATACTATGTAGCATACCTAGAGATGCCAAAAATATTAATTAATCGCGATTAAAGCAAAATAATCGATTAATCAAATGATTATTTTATTATGAGCCAAATTTCGCGATTTTTGATATTTTTCACAATTGAAAGTGTAATGCGAATGCCATTTTGCACCAGCAATACTTAATAAATACATCAAAAATCACATAAAAGATTATGCATGATTTTGTTTGTTAAATAGTGAATTTAAGAATAGTAGTTTTGACGGGTGAGGGGTCGTTAATCTATTTCTCTGTGCACCCGCCTTTGAGAAAAGGCGTTCTGCTGGGACTGACGTTCCTAGCAAGTAACAACATTGACAAGCTATGACATACAGCTTTGGGAATACATGTCCTTCCAGGGAAATGAACTCCTTTGCGTGTTTGAGCTTCAAATGCTGAAGCATGTTGGTTGTGTTTTTACAATAATTTAATTGCTTCTCACACAATCGGCACTACAATATTGTTTCGTCGTTTTTGGAAATATATTTCCATGCTTTACTAATTTTTGGCAACATGATAAATGTTTGTAGTTTTTTGGATTGCGCGTTAAATATGAAATTAGTGATGCGATTATTTTGGCATTTAATCGATTATTCATTCATAAAATTGGCACAAATTAATCGATTATTGCATATCATATGATTAATCGTGCCATCCCTAAGCATACCTTTTGGTAACCATTATGTAGGGTACTAAATGTGGGAAACAGAATCATGTTAACAATAACAGCAACAACAACTACAACAACAATGAGTTGCCAATTAAGCGAGCTTTTGCATAATTTGCTAACCAAAAGCCGCAGTCGCAACAGCAACAGCAACAGCCACAGAAGCAGTGGCAGCCACAGAGAGTTGAAGATTTTGTAGCCGACAAAAAAAAAAGTAAGTTAAGAAGAAAAAAAAAACATGAACCCACGAAATAAAAATGCAAATTTATTTTAATTTTGCAACAACGGGAGTTGCAGGATTCGTACTCGAGGACTTCCGTGCAGGCGTCATTTGCATTTATTTGATATGCATTTTGTGGTGCGTTTCACTTTCGTTTCTGCCACTTGCCACTTGCCACTCGCCACTCGCCACTTGCTATTGGCCACTTTCCACGCTTGCCACTCTGAGCTGGCCAAACGCACGCAATGTTCCGTCTACGTCTCCAACTTCGAGTGCTTGTATGGCAAATTTATGATTGTATTTTTCAGGTCCTTAGAGTCATTGAGCATGCTGTTGGCAGGACTCAAACCACGGCTCTTCCCTACTTCCAACTTCCTGCTTCCTCGCCACCTTCATATTCGCTTCAAGTCGCAATCGTGCGCACTTAACACAAATTTATGAAAATATGCAAACTCGTGTCGCAGTCGAGCAAAGTGCAGCCAATTGTCGGTACAAAAGTGGCGTTGTGGTTGGTGGTTGTGTGGTTGGGTGGTTGCTTTAATTCACAGCGGACTTGGCTCTGGTCTGCACCACTGATCTGCTTGCTATTGGAAAAAGCCATGCCTTTTATCAGCTTATTCCCAGACATTCAAGCGTGGCTTCTTTTTATACCCTGTGCCCATTGAAAATGGTCAGAAAGGGTATATTAGATTTGTGTGATGTATGTAACAGGGAGAAGGAAGCATCTCCGACCCCATAAAGTATATATATTCTGGATCAGCAGTAACAGCCGAGGCGATTGAGCCATGTCCGTCTGTCTGTCCGTCCGTCTGTTTGAGACAGCCGATCTCAGAAACTATAATAGCTAGAGACTTCAAATTTGGTATGTAGGTTGCTGGATACCGGACGCAGATCAAGTTTGTTTTTAAATTTGGATCGGACCACTATATCATAAAGCTGCCATAGGAACGATCAGTCGAAAATCAAGTCTCAGTATGAACAACTTTTTTGTTGTTTGAGATATCTCAACCAAACTCACAGAATATGCATATAGAATAGTCTTATACATTTTGACTAAATTTGGTTGAAATCGGTCTACTATATCATATAGCTGCCATAGGAACGATCAGTCGAAAATCAAGTTTCAGTATGAAAAACTTTTTTGTTGTTTGAGATTTCTCAAGCACACTGACAGAATATGCAAACGAGATGGTCCCATACATGTTACCTAAATTTGGTTAAAATCCGACTATGTTTATGTTTATCATACAGCAATTTCGAGCGGCGTTAAATATTTATGTTTATGTTTACATACATATAACTAATTCTATTAGAACCAATATTCTATTTTATTGAGGCTGGCACAGGGTATCTAACAGTCGAGCAAACTCGACTGCTGCCGCGCCCACTTGTTTTTATTGTGAAAGTTGAACAGCGCTTAAAGTTCTTTATTTTTAAATTCCAATTTAAATTCTGCTTTTTCTATTTTAGGGAACTCTGATGATGACATACTTATATTCCTCTATTTCTATCTCACGGTATTCTAAATATATTTATTATGTTGTTTTATGTATTTTTGTTTATATTTGTTTTGGGAAAAATTTTTAAAATTTGTAATTTAAAAGTTGGCTAGAAACTCTACAAATTACGACCAACACTGACTTTGGTGACATTTTTATTGTAATGGAATTGGAAACATAATTTCTTTAGTTCATTTAAAATTGAGTTATCTATTTTTTCCCACCAATATCAAACTTTTTTCACAACAGCCGCCAGAGGGCGCTGCGTAAACATCAGTACAGCACTTTAGTTGATGTTGCTTCCCTATTATTTTAATTAGCTGCTGTCGGTCAAAGAAAACTGCAAAAGCAGCAGCGTCAACAATCAACAACAACACCCAAGGGAACTTTGCGTATGACAACAATATTTAGCAACGACGACAACAACAACAACGACTGTCGACTGTCGACAGGCGACAAAAGTGTCGTCTGCTTTCCGCCTGTGCGGTTTCTCCCTCTCTTCATTCGAGTGCAGCAGCTGCTGATGCTGCATTGCATTAAAAGTTCAGCTGGGCAAGAATGCCACAGTAGCTGCCCCACCAATACACTGTGGGTAATTAGACCCCTTTGTGAGGACAAAACCCATTTTCTAAAAGTCGCCAATTTGAAATATTTCAGAGTGCAAAGCGTTAACAAAAGATTGTTCTTCAATGCTGCTTACCAGAAATCTCACTTTGCTTTAAAAATTTTAAGGTTTTGTTCGCAGTTGAAATGCGCCAAAAGTGAAAAATTAATCAACATTTGGACAATTTTTGAAATAAGTTCGAATCAGTGTGGTTTGTATTATGTGTTTGTGAGTGACAAATGTAGAAGTTAATCGTGCTGTCCCTTTTATTAATGTAAAAGTCTGAGTAGTCTAATAAACGAAAATTGTTCATTAAGTCTCATTTTTAAAAAAGTATTAAACAAGGTCAAAACTTGTAATTTGCAAAAAAAATTATAAACTTACTTGTTACAGATAAAAATAAAAAGAAAATGGGAGTGACACACCCACTTTTTTAGAATACTTCTTAGAGGATACATAACACTGGAAAAAAAAACTCATCAAAATATCTTGAGTAGCTTACTATGTAGATATTAATTATGGCCTCACAAACTGGTCAAATTTCCCATGGTGCAATACAACCATACACACACACACACACACACACACACACACACACACACATATTTAGACCAAAGCACTCAACGCGTGACTGGCAAAATGAGCGCTTACCGTCAGACAACATTTTTTTCCACTTTTTATACCCTGTTGCTATCAAAAGCGCAGAAAGAGTTCTAGGAAATTGAAAAAATTATTTTAACAGCTCAAGATGTTGGGGTATATAGCTTACTCTAAGATACAATGCATAGTTAAACATTATTTTAATTAAATAAAAATAGTTTACTATTATGAATAATAATTAAAGAAATATCCAACACAATTAAAATCAACCCTTTCTTGTTTCTTTTGGTTTTCAAACTTTTTTTTCTTTTCAGTCTAATTTTATGTGTTAATTTCAGTGTTAATTTAATTTTTTAATTAAAGTATCTCAACCATTCTAAATAATTGAACAGTTCCTAAAAACTTATAAAAATCTGTAAGTACTTGGAAATAATTACCTATTTTCATTTGGGCAAGAGCCCATAAGAGAGTTACTTTACTATAACTTTATATACTAGTGTAGTTCTTGTGCTTGGTATTTTTTAGTCGATCATGCTCAATTAGCGCATACTCACCTGTTTTTATATTTTTTTTATTGCTTAGCCTCTGCCAAGCGACTCATTTAGCTTGGCATTTTTGCATGTCACTTAGGCAGCACTATGCATTCTCCTTTCGTCCTTTCATCCTTTTCCTTTTCCTCATTCTCATTCTCTCCATTCTGTCTCCCATTCCTTTCGCTACACCCAGAAGCTTGGCGGAAAAGCGTGTCGAGTTTTCCGTGTCGTGTGAACAGTTTGGAATTGGTCGTTAATTAAATTTATGGTCAAGCAGCTCGCCAACAAATACATTTGTATTGCAAAAATGCTGGCACATCAGTTTCAATAAAAAATTAATAAATTGAAACCGTTTTAATTCGATTTCTTAATGTTGAATTTAGTTTTGAAATGCAGAAGTTCAATCATATTTATACTGATAATACAGGCTATTTACTATTCGATCATTCTTGAAATAGCTGAGTATTTTGTTTGGTTTAATCTCGTTCATCCTTTTCACAGGCTTTAATTTAAATAAAATATTTGTTAATGCTTTAATTAATGTAAGCACATTTATCACTCTTAAACTCGATTTATTTTAAATTATTTTATTGATTGATATTGTTAAAATGCAGTGATAAAAAAATACATCTACAAATCGACAGCTCGATTTAAACACTTCCATTTAAAACTGTATCCATAATTTGGATTTACATGACAATTAATATGATTATTTGTTCAATTGGAGAATCTAAGACGGAATTGTTTTGTGGAATGGAAACTGGAAAACAGTTGAAAATGTAGAGTATTACGAGTATTACGATCGATGTAAGGCTAGCTAACGTTGGTGCTTTAAGTACTTCCGTGACCGGTGGCGTATGCGTAACGCGTTTAGGGGTAATTAATTTTGTGCCGTGTTTTTTACGGTCAGGGAAATGGGGGAGAACTGGGCAAATGTCCAGTGTTAGTAGACGATTCATTAAGGCACGACATCTGAAATCGTAATTAACTTTTGGCAAAAGCTACAAATTATCATTATGAAGTGTCATCGTGATGCTTCATCATTATTACGAGTACGAGTACGAGTATTAGTACGAGAATAGGCATCAGTTTCGGGTGATGAAAAACTTTTCTTAATGGCTTCAGTGTAAACTTATTCTTGTTGCCATTTGGCTTAAGTCATGGGCTTAAGACTGTGGCAAAACCAAAGCACTTTCACTTCAATATTTTACAACTAATTAGGGATAATTACCAACCATTACACAAAGGGATTCCCAGTACGACGACGACGAGTTGAAAGCTGAAGATGACTGACGTTAACTTTTTGTTCGTGGCTTATTTTCCCACAAAAACCTTCTTAATTTGTGCCCACCTTATTTGTCATCACAGTTGTTGCTGTTGTTCTTGTTGCTGGTTTTATGCCTGACTCAGATGAGCCGCAAAACGAGTGAACATTCTTGAAAATTCTACGACTTCGTCGTATCTGTCGATGATTTCAACCCCTTAAAGTGGCAAAATGTTGTCCAAATAGTTGGCATGTCTCATGTATGCCATTCTCTAATATTGCATTTAAGCATTCACATTAATTTGTGTATTCTGATTTTAAATATCACTCTTGAAATTGAATTAACAAAAAGTATTAATGCAAATTAGTTTCTTAAGTACTTTCTGAAACATATATCTGCTCCCTCTTTCTTTAAACTCTTGGGTAAAGTTAGATTGAACTGGCGTTGGATATTAAAAGAGGTAATTATAGACTTTCTCTTTATCTTTTCGCTTAGATATCTCAGAATAGATAGAAATTGTGACGACAACATATTCATTTCATATGCAGACTAAGAGAATTGGCGGAAATATAATAAATTAAATTTATTTCATATAAAACTAAACCAGAAATTGGAGAAAATATTTATTTTATCTAAATATTAAAGTAAGGCCTTTTCAATAAGGGACTTGAGTATGTGTCAAACGGTAAAGTTCATACAATAATTGACGAATTCACAGTTTTCAAAAACCTTAACTGGAACTGAAGTTATACTAGCTGTATACAAATTTTCAAGACTTTTAGTAATTCGTCAAATAATAACAAGAATTTGAGAGCCGAGTTTTATTTGTGCCCGCTTAAAGTTGAAGTTGTTTCAAAATTTCTTCAACTTTTGGCTTCAAAATTTCTTCAACTTTGGGAATGTCTTTGTAGATGTTATTTGCCAAAGCAGAAAAGGATGATTTCTCCTCTGTGTTTGGATGCTGTCAAGTCATTGGCCTCGCTGGCGCGTGATGTGTTGCCAGAGTTGCCCCTCACACCTCAACTGAGATTGCCACCCGCTGCTTTGGATTTTTCCAAATCACTTGCAGTTTGACTAGACGATGTCGCGACGATTTTTGTTTTAATTTTTTGCTTGTTTGTATTTCACTGTTTCTGAATATGTTGTCGTTGTTGTTCACAGGTCACTTGCTGAATATACATATTCAAAACTTTTAATTCGCTTCCATCCAGCAGTGACAGCTTTCTTATTTATTTATCGCATTTGTCGCCATCTGAAAAATGACATTGTTCATGCTTATTGTTGTAGTTGTTGTTGTTGTTGTGCTTGCTGACAAACTACGCGTGAAAACGTGCTTGGGAAACTGCCCAGAATATGTTGCCTGGGTCAAGCGAACTTTATCAATTTAATTTATACTCCTGGCAAACATACAAAATCTCATTATTTCATGCTTTATTTCATGATTAGGAAGGGTATGCAAGAGACATAATTGTGTATAATTTTATTTTGAATTCTAAAAGCTTTAGACTGCATATTTATCTTATAAGACCTTACATTTTAATTAGTTAAATATTGACAGGTCAATAAAAAATATTCTTTTATAGGTTCTGCCTTTGATTTTTAAAAAGTAAATATATTCCCACATTTTTAATAAACGATAGATTCATAATTTCGAATATCATCTCTGCATTCTACAATTTCTGCAATTTGCATAATGATTTGATAAGAAATAAAAGCTTTTTTCATATTTTTGCATTTTGTTATTATTCATCTTATTATTTTTGCACATTTTTCATTTGTTTACGTGGCAACTTCTCAGCTCCGATTGCCGTTGGGGCGGACAGGTGCCACGCCTCCTTTATTTCCATACTTTATACCGTGGACTGGCTCAGTTTGCTGTTTGCATTTGGCCCGAGGAAAGTTTTGTGTGCTGTCTGTTGTTGTTCTTGCTAAAATTGTATTTGAAACTTTCGCTTAAGTGGCAAATGGTTTTTGTTCGCCTATTGCTGTGTAAACTGGGGCGGAGGAGGTATTAAAGTGGGCGTGGCTGCGGCATAGGCACGTGCCATAAGCCATTTGTCAACGGCAACCTGATTGGATTCCATGACTCAGCGCGGTTGCCAAGCCCGATATACCCGTTACCCGCTACCCGTTACCCGCCACCCATTACCCGATACCCACTACCTGCCCCCGATTCCGATTCCGTTTCCCAGAGTTGTTTCTAAAACGCTTAAAAGCAAAATCTAATCACACTTGGTTACGGCTCTGGCGTGTGGCCAATTTGTCTTGGGGACGACGCCCATGGCCCAAAAATTAAGTAACTGTACAATAAAGACTCTTGACCCCTCCCACTTCCCTTTGCTCCTAAAACCCCAAGCTGGCCACACCGAATTGGGCATCTCAGCAATAATTGCATGGCCTTAAGAGATGTTTAGATCTCGACAAAACTTTGCCAATTAATGTAGCCTGATTCTGCAGATGGCAGATGGCCCTGGATCTCTTCCGACTAACGACAAATTCGAAACAAATACGAATTATTATAATATCTTTATCTTCATCCTTTTCCTCTTCTTCCTCTCTCGTCTGTGGACCCAATTGTGTGCTCACAGCTAATTGCAGTCGATTTTCGACTGAATAAAGCAATTTGTGTGATATTTTTTAGGTACCAAATTAATTAGTGTATATTATATATTAGTATATATATTAGTATAAGTATAAGTAAAACAAGTGGGCGCGGCTACAGTCGAGTTTGCTTGACTGGAGGACACCCTGTGCCAGTCTCCATAAAATAGAATATTGGTTGAGACCATCTCATATGCATATTCTGTCAGTTTGGTTCAGTTATCTCAAACAACAAAAAAGTTGTTCATACTGAGACTTGATTTTCGACTGATGGTTGCTATGGCAGCTATATGATATAGTTGTCCGATCGATTTAAAACAAACTTGATCTGCGTCCGGTTACCAGCAACCTACATACCAAATTTGAAGTCTCTAGCTATTATAGTTTCTGAGATCGGCTGTCTCAAACAGACGGACGGACAGACAGACGGACATGGCTCAATCGCCTCGGCTGTTGATGCTGATCCAGAATATATATACTTTATGGGGTCGGAGATGCTTCCTTCTCTCTGTTACATACATCACACAAATCTAATACGAGTATACCCTATTTGACCATTTTCAATGGGCACAGGGTATAATAATTGATATGCAAATGAAGTAGTGGGTGTTGATTTTTCTTAAATTATTTCCCAACTTTCAATTTGAGAATAAGTCTACGAACTCGCTTAGTCGAAGACATAAACATGACAAAACTATTAAAAATAAACGGAAATCTAATCATATATGGAATATGAGAAGTTCTTACTTACAAAAATTTCTATGCATATAGTAAAAAGATGTAAATTATTGAAACATCTAGATTCAAACAATTATTTTACTTATACATATTTTAAATATAATGACAATTTTCTCATCTTTTTATATTTTCAGATCTTACAACTCTTTGTTTAAAAGGTATGTTAAAATAAATGGATAACAGATATCCAAACAAACCGAATAGTAATAAAAATAGTAATAATTAAGACGAATATTTTTAAGAAGAATATTTTTCTTGAAACCGATCTTTTTGTAGATGGATGTACTAAAATATGTTTCTTTAACAATAGAATAATAATCACAATTTGCTTACACCCAATCTGAAATATCTGTTTTACACCGTTCAGTTTAAACATCATTTCTACACATATAAAAATATTGGGTGGAGCATTTGTACTTTCTATTCCAATCTTGTGTTGCATTTCTCCGGCTGAAATGCGATTCTTATTGAGTATGTTTTCTACAATTAAGATGCTAGTTAGTATACACGAGTACTTAGAATAAGATGCGCTCAGATTGGGTTAGAGGTTAATATATGTATATGCTGGCATAACATTTGAAGAGTCCTGCACTTCGCATTATGTGGGTAGAGGCAAGAGGCACGAGGGATGTGGCAAAAGTAAGTGCCACCCAAATGTAAATAAAGAAGAGAAACTACAACAAAATATTATGCAAGAGGATTGTTGCATTTGCAGTGTCTGCATTATGTGATGTACCGTGGGGCAAACAGCTAACAACAACAATGGCCACGCCCACACAGGGCCAGGCAGGAACTTGGGCATTCAAAACTCGACGGTAAACAGGCATGCAGGGAAAATCATTTCCATTTGCATTTAGTTTTCCCCACACGCACACACAACAATGTTGTGTATCTAATGCACTGTTGTATCTATGTGTGTGTGTGTGTGTGTGTGTGTGTGTGTGTGTGTGTGTGTGTGTGTGTGTGTATGTATGTGGGTGTGTATGTGTGTGTGTATGTTTATGTGTGTAGTTGCCATGTTTCTAATACACTTGAAGGCACTTAAGTCAGATCACTGCCAAGCATTAAAGTGCCAAGTGAAGTTGTCTTCACAGCTCACTCTTTCCTTTTCTCTCTCTCACTGTCTCTCCATCTCTCTCTCTATTTAGATTTTTATATCTGCGTGTGTGTGTACGTATTTCTATGCGTATGCTTTCAACTTGATAAAATTCATATTTCCAACGAATAAAAAGTGAAAAGAAACAAGTGGGAAAGGCAATAGTCGAGCTCCCGACCGTAGGATACCCGTTACTTATTTAAATATTTTTATTGCATACTTTAAGGCAATTATATTGCTTAAAAGCGTTATTCAGCCATTACCACCTTTCTGTTTGTCCGATCTTGTTACGATTTAATAGGATGATAGGTAATAATAGTAGCTAATGGTAATTAGTAAAAAATCATAATATCTTGAAAACTGTGCGTGTGGTGGCTTTACGCGATTTACGTAGGCGGAAAGGGGCGTGGCAAAATTATGAAACCAACTTGAACTGCGTGGGGCTTATAGAAGTCCGTGTGCCAAATTTGGTTGCTCTAGCTCTTATAGTCTCTGAGATCTATGCCCTCACACGGACGGACAGACAGACGGACAGACGGACATGGCTATATCGACTCGTCTGTTGATGCTGATCAAGAATATATAAACTTTATAGGGTCGGAGATGCTTCCTTCTCCCTGTTACATACATTGCAACGAATACAACATACCCTTTTACTTATTTTTTAAGTAACGGGCATAAAAACACTGCCAACAACGATTGCGATTTCGAGTATGTTCATAAACTATTAACAACACATGGTCTAAAAAAGTATTGAGTCCTTTCGTCTCTGTCAACACCCTGTAAGTTGAGTGTGCTGCATTGGACATTTTGGTTCACCTACAGTTTTTCTCCTGCCTCAATTATTAAAAGCATTTTTTTTAACTAAACATAAGAGGTCTGCCAAAACTTGTGGTTGCCATTCAAATAAATTCATATAGTGGTGTATGTACGGCTGCTGGCGCCATCTACTGTCAATATTTAGACACTCAAGGGTATTTTCCCCCACCCAGAATGTGAATTGGCAAATGGAAAAGTCTTAAACGCATTTTATGTCTTTGCATTTCTTAATTTTTCAGAAAGCTTATGTTTGTGTATTTAGATTTTATGTTCTGCATTAATTAAAAACAAATTGAAGTAATTTTATTATTTAATTATTTATTAAGGATTAAGAGAGTTTGACAATTATTGTGTAAAATAAAATAAATAGAAAGAAATTTACATCAAATGCCAAAATGTAGAACAACTTCAACGTTTTGAAGTTTTTATGAATCTCAATTCTTATTGCATGATTCCTTTAATTTCTTTTGAGTTGGGTTTGCTTTTAATATTTGCACATATTTTAGTGATTTTCTTACAGGGCATCTTACTTTACAATTTAGTTTTTAGTTGTGCCGAAACTTGGATAATAACTATTCACACTTGATGGGAATCATTCACGCCCTTTGTTGCCGAAAGGTTGAGCTAGTGAATATTGTGGGTACTCGTGAAACTATACACAAAACAACAACAATAATAACAACACTAAATTCAGCCAGTACCTTAGTCGGAGCACACGGCGTATGAGCAATGTACAATGCTTAGATTAGGCTGGAAGGCTGGAGGGCTGGAGGGCTGGAAGGTTGATGGCTAAGCGAAAACTTCTGAAAACGACACACGTCTAAGATTACGAGTACACTCCCCGCTCCTCAGTTCCCCTGATCGAAGGCATCCTGACAACGTGGAAGGAAGCAGGGTTGATTGTGTGGAGAGGGAGGGAGGGAGGGTGAACAAAATGGCGGCGCACGTTCAACGCTTCACTTAATTAAGCGCCTTTTTGTCTGCTGTAAGTTGATAATTGAGGTTTTGCCGGTTTCTAGTAAAAGTTAATGCCCCCAAAATCCAAATTAGAAAAGTGGCACAACAAAAGGCGCCCACGGTCAGAAAATGGATCGGACTGAGCCTGGGACTGAACTTTGATGGCGGGCCATCCCCCAATGTCGCTGTCTGTGGCAAAAGAAAAAGGCAGAAAAAGAGCCTCATTTAACCAGCTGGAAAGTAACGCAATGATAACTTATATTTACGGGTACAAACAAAAAATGGCTCAAGAACAAAGAAGGGATTGTGCCAAGCATCAGTAAAAGACGCAAATAGAGCATAGAAATTCAGTTCGGTAGTAAACGAAAGTCACGAACCAAATCCAAACTGAATGCCAATTTATATAACAATGTTTTCAGCTCTTTTTTTTTCTAAGGAACCGAAACTGTAACAATAGCAGGAGCTGAACAAAAACGTTTAATTCAATCAGATTGCAAGTGAGCGGTCATTAAAAACCCTCGAAACTCTTAAAAACATTAATAAGCCAATTTGAATTGTACTTTTCGGTTAATTTGCAAAACAAACAGCGTCGAGTGAAGTTGAAAGGAAGCAAGCGAAAATGAAGTGAACTAAACAAGATTTATATGAATGTTATAAAAAATAAATGGTTTATTTCTTAAACATTTTCTAACTGAATGAAAGTTAGTCAAGCAAACCAATCATAGAAATAATTTAATACTTGTACATTTTTTGATTCACTCTTAAATCTGTTGAACTAATTAAATTAATATTTGAGCTCGTTCTGCCATATAATTTAATAAAATTAATAAAAGAATTTATAGAATATAATTTAATAAAATTAATAAAAGAATTTATAGAATATATAATGAGAATATGTATATATAAGTATGTTATCTAATCTAGTGCTATGGCTTAACAATGAGAGCAACTGGCAGCTGTTGGTCACTTTGGGTCAAAGTGTAGACACAAATTGTTGCCGCAGTGGCAGCAGATGCCTGAGCGAGGAGTCCTGTTAGCCAACAAAGTTGCTAAGGAAGAGGAAGAGGAAGAGGAGGAGGATTGTGTACAAATAAACCTTGAAAAAGTGGCTACAAAATGTTTGCATTGTGGTCAGCGGGGAATTGCGCAAAAAATGAATTAAATCTCAGTCCAAAGATGCGTTGGGGTCGGTTAGCAAATGTCGTGGAACTACTCGGATGTACATGCATATAAAGTACAGTGTATATATACATATGTACAAAAGTGTTTACCAGTGTGTGTGTGTGTGTGTGTGAGTGTGTGTGTGTGTTTCTATCTACAATTCGCTGTTTACAGGGACCAAATTACTCTATTGTTGCAGCAGGCGCCATAAAAACATAATCCACATAAAGCTTTTTACACACAAACACACACACTCACACACACACACACACACGCAGTGGGAATTTCTGTTGTTACGTAACAATGGCTGATGCTTAAGCTGCTGTGTCATTGCGTATCCGCCGTGTTGCCCACTGTCCAACAACTGAACAAACGTTTAGCAGCTGAAATAGCATCAACAGAAGTTGCAGTAACCTTTTGGCCCGGCCAACTGGCCAACTGGCCAACTGCTTGACCAACACTAAGTGGCTTATGTAATTTTAACAAGCTGTACACATAACCGCCTATATTTACCACCATGCTGTGGTTGCCTTTGTGTCCCATTGAAAGAAAATTATTGACAAAAAAGAAAAACCAAAATGTAATAAGAAGTACACAATAAAATGGAAAACAAAGAAAACGTTTTGTGTTGAACGAATTACCGGGTACTTAACATAACTATTAAATGTCGAAGAAATTTACAGCAAATTTGAAAATTATGAAAAACGAAAATATTTTGATAAATAAAGTGCATAATCAAATGTAGCTGCATTTTAATTACACTGTAATATAAGCCTTTTAAGGGGGTAAGGCATGAATTTCGCCCGGTTTTTGAAGCGCTTTACAAAGGAAACAAAAATATTTTTACTATACATTTTGTTATCATTTGTTTATTGATGTTTTATTATTACATAAAAAAATTAATAAAAAAAAAAAAATTTACATTAATGAGCAGTGAGGGGTCAAAAAAAAGAGAGAGACCGTTACTAAAACGGATATAGCTCATAACAAATTAGGAGCTTTGAAAAATCCTTTTAATAGCATATTCTGGAATGTCTAAACTTTAAAAAAAAAATAATTTCGATTTTTCCAAAAATTCTACACTAGAATACCCTCTTATGCTTGGTGTTGCATACATTTCAAGAAATTATGCTCTTAGATTTATCGATAATGAAGAAATCAAAATATTGAATTAATTATTCATATATTCTTATGTAATGAAGATGCAAAACATTTGTACAAACTTATAAACAAACCGTTTCTAAAAATGTTATTTAACATATCGAATTATCAAATAATTTTGAAACTTTTTTGGCTTAATCTGTGATTTAGGTATTAGAAAAGATTTAATATCAAGCTCAAAAAAAGAACAAAAATACCAGTTAAAGCCGCATTTCACTATCTAACAGTTGAAAAGAAAAAATAAATTTAAAAACTTTTTGGTCAATTTATTTTTAATCCAATAAAAATCAGGAAAGTGCGAGGCTTGCTGGACCAAGAAAGTTTCGGATAGGTGAGCTTGGATAGACACGTGGACCCAGGGGGGGTGGGGGAGTGGGGGGAGGGGGAGGGTGTCGGATTATTGAGTGTCAGCGGGCCTTGATTGAGATGTGTATTACGTGTTGATGGGCAGCCAAATCCGGTCTTCGCATCCTGTGCGTCAATGATAAAAATGCGAATTTCTTTTTATACAAATATTTGCAATACACTTTAATTTACTACACCTTCCTTCCACACACACACACACACACACACACACATGATGACTGCACAAGTTAAAAAATGTGCCTGGAAACTGTTGACAACTAAATAATTTTTGGGTTCTTCCTTTCTTCCTTTTTGGGAGCCATGGCCTGAAGAATGACATGAGCTTTTCATGCTTTGTGCACCGTGAAACGAGATACCAGACACACAGATATACACACACATACACACACACTTGCTTGTTACCCAGGCCAAGTATGTAGAAAATAAAACAAGCTGAATGAGCGTCTGGATGTGGATGTGGATGTGGATGAAGATGTGGACGGGAACAAACTCGTAGCACACGTCGATGTCAGGGCAAAAGTTACTCGAATGACACAGAACAAAACTGCCATTAAGTACGTGTATTCGCAGACCTACAGTCGACAGAGAATCTGGCTCACACACACACACACACACACATGGAACACCTTGTTGATTGTGGGAAACACAAAAAACGCCACCCTCGAGTCTGTGATGCGATGAGGTGGCAACCCTGTGAGAGCGCCATGGTCTGAAGAGCTGGTGGCAAAAGATTTTTAAGCACTGTATATTTTTATGCACTCTCTGTCTCTCTCTCTCTCTCTCTCCATTTCCCGTTTTATTTCTTTGTTGTTGCAAATTTGTTTGAAATCAGTTTTTCTTTTGATTTTCCTGCGGTTGCTTTGACGCCAAACAGCAGCAAATTATGCAGTTTCAATCGATTGATACCCTGTATTAACTACCTTAATAGGTAGTTACTGATTGTTGGCGAAAATTAAGTAACTTAAGTTAACAAAATTGGCGCCACGATGTCGCCTTCTTCATGGTCGGCGCAGCTGACAATAATTTATTTTTATTTATCTGCAGCAAGTAATCAGCTTCGAGTTGAATTAATAATTTACAAAATTTAATACTGCAATTGAGAATTAACTTGCGACTTCTTATATTTTGAGCCCTTTCACCAAATCATTCAATTGGCACCTATCCTTACATACAGGGTATCATCTAGTCCATCGGATGAAATCGGATTTACCCGTGTTGTTTACTCACTGTAAAATGTTATTTCATCTTCTTTCCGACATGTCAACTTATTAAGTAAGCTGCAGGCCATTTTATTAGCCACGTTTGCTAAAGAATGGCAGCGGAAGAGGAAGAGAAAATGAGAAGAGAGGAGCAGTGAGTACGCACTCTCACATGACATTATTATTTTATCCTGTCTATCTGAAAAATCGAATTTATTGTGATTATTATGCGTTCAATAAATAAATAAAAATAAAAGAGCAACTCGGTGGCAGCAATCGCCTCTGACATTCATTGAAAGCGAAGAAAAGCTTTTAAAATTTAGCAGGCCTGGCTTCTGGGTTAACGGCGTTGATGTCAGAGGTTGGCGGCCTCTTACTTTTTACTTTCTACTTTTTACTTTGTGCACATGCCGTTGAGACAAGTGAATTTAAGTGACAGCTGTCTGCGGCAACATCGCCACATCGCCACATCGCCACATGGCCACATCGCATCATCGCAACGGCGCCACGACGATGCAAGTGCCACCGAGGTGAGGTCCCAAGCTCGGGCTGACATCGCGGCTCAAGGCTCTCCACGCTCTCCAGTCAGACAGGCAACTAGTCAGGTGTCTACATCTTCCGGCTGTGTTGAGTTTGCCACACGCTTCACTTTCATTCAACAGTCGCTGTGCATGTCCTTGTTAGCACAGTAGCCCAAGGATAAGAAAGGCGTATAGGCTTGTGGCTTCTAATAGTTTATGCCAGGGGTGGACAAGCCCTTGCTGGGCTTCGAGCTGCTCTCCAAAACAAATACTAATTTTTGACCACAAACTTTTGATTTCCCTCACTTCAATTATTGAACATATATTTTTTAATCCATAAATTTTTATTGGAAGAGAAGAGAAAATTCAATATTTAAATATGGCAAGCAAAAATGTGTATCATTTTATCATAACTAAATTTTGTTCTAATTTTGTATATTATTTTTAATCAGGGATTAAAACCCTAACCGAAACCGTAACCTTTAACCGGTAAAAACCGATTGAAATTTAAAACCGTAACTGAAACCGTAACCGAAAAAAAAAAATTTTCATTTGACCGAAACCTTAAAACCGAAATTCTGTAAACCGAAATAACCGTTTAGTAACCGTTTCATTTATAAGGGTTAATTTCGGTTTTTTTATACATTAAAAAAAAAATTATTTCTCATTTTTTATTTTGATTTTAATTTTCTTATGTTTAATTTTTAATTCTTATTTTTTATCGAATTTTCATAGCACTGAATAAGCGCAAATAAAATAAATTCAAAAAATAAACTGAAGAATATGTGAAAGAAATGTGTGAATGAAAATTTAAGAAAGTAATACCTTTTTAATTATTATTATTATTATATTAATATAACTATATTTTTTGCAAACAAAATTTTTTTTGTGAACCGAAACCATACCGGTATTTCAAAACCGAAACATACAAAAACCGGTTCACCGTTACGAAACCTTTATTCAAAGATTTTGCGTAACCGATAACCGAAAACCGAAATGCGAACATAACCGAAACCGTAACTGAAACCGATATTCCTTTCGGTTTTAATCCCTGTTTTTAATTATACAATTGAACTTCCATAGCTCGAACTTATATAATTTGAATTTTCTCTTAAACGAACTAAATCATGTGGCAATAGCGTAAATTAAACTTACAAAAAAGAATTCCAAAAATCTACACAATTCGAACTTTTTCTTGGGATATTAAAACACGAGTTAGGGAAGTTCGACTGTATATTTTAAATTTATTATGATGAAACGGAATGACTTCAAAGGTACGAGTACTGGGCATCCAAAGGTCGAGCATCTCGGCTCCAGTGCTCGTGCTTGTCTTGCCTCTCTGTTCTCGTTCTGGCGTCTTGACGTCCTGACCTTCTTCTGATTCTTCTGCCTCGTCGCTTGGCGCGTGTGCAAGTCAAATTATGTGGAAATGAATTATGGCGCGCACGCTGCGACGAAAATGGCAACGATCTGCACAGTGAATGGCAAGAACCCTTCGCCAGTCAGGCAACAAGCAGATGAAGAAGAAGCAGCAGAAGGAGAAGGAGAAAGAAAAGTCAAATGGCAGCACAGCAGGACTCACACTCAGGACTCATTAGCTGCCATCAGCTGAAAACAAACGCCAAATGCGAAACATTATTAATATATTTGTGCGCTCTTCGCTTTTCGCTTTGCATTTTTCCCGGCAGTTTGTTATGGATTAGCTTAAAATGACTTGCTCCCTCTTCTTAGCTCAACATTCAATAGTTAATTCCTCATCCGTCAACAGCTTTTCCCCATTTCCACTCCCATTCACAGTCACAGTCACATTGCGCATACGCCGTGTGTCACTTTGATTTATATGCTCAATTAACAGTACGATACGCAAGCAGAAAATGCATTTGTAATATTGCTTTATGGCCAAGCGATTTCCATGGGCCTCAGGTACATACGTGGCTGCCTGCCAATAAGCCAGAAATAAAGCTCTTTCATCTCACGGCTTTGTTCCCATCAGATTCAGTTGCAGTTTCGGTATCTGTATCGGTATCTGTGCACAAACCCTTCATATCCGCAAGGAATGCAAATTGCAAAGCATAAAGTTCAGGCATGTAGTAATTGAAAATTTTCGAAATATCTTTCTGAATTGCAATTTTTCACTGCGCCCAAGAACAGAGCAATTTGACAGAGATATTTACTCATGAAGATATAAGACTTTAACGACCGATCGCATAAATTTTTGATAGTTCTCATTAAGCTCACCAAATGCAGTAATAAGTACGCTGAATTATATAAATAAATAATAACTAACTCAACTATTTGAACTTCATTATTTATTGAAATATTTTGTTAATATTTGTTTATTTATTTTAAATAACGAATCCGTTTTAATTTTTAGCTCAACTCTAAGGAAAATCTACTAAAAGCTATATTTATGCGTTAAAAGCTGCATACCAATTTTATGTGTTATTTTTCAATTATTTTTATGAATTTTTTATATTAATTTGACATGAACTAACACTTTTTACATTTAACATAATAAGTAAATTTAAATAAAGTAAGAGAAAAAAAAAACAAACAAGACATATTGTAGTTTAAGAATCAGTTGCAATTTCAAACACATTTTCTGTAAATTAATTCTATATTCCTAGTGAAATTTCTTGGTTCTTATCAAATCAAATATATTGTAAAATATATTAAAATGTTCAAATTTCGATATTCTATCAATATTGTAGCTTTTGAAGCAGGTTTTACCCCAAATTCAGCGGGGTTTAATTTGGAATTATACCAAATACCTTTATCCCAACACAATACAAGTACTTTGAAACTAGTCGTGCATACTTATGATTTTCATGTGGAAATCGAAAGCTTAATCATGATTATTTGAGGTCAAATTGAGAACAGGGAAACTCGGCGAGTCGTAAGAGCTTAAAACCCCAATTCGAACAACAGTGCATAAAAATTGTTTGAAATGAGCTCGAAAGTTGTTTGTGTTCTCACAAAAGGGAGAGAAAATCTGGTTGTAAAGTGTGCAAACTACGCGTCCGGCAAAGTTTGTTTGTGTTTGTTTTTTGTTTTTTTTTTATTGTATTCTTCCTGGGTCTGTTCAAATTTGCAGTTGGTTTTGACCCATTCAAAAGTGGGGCAATAGTTTGCTTGGTAAATCACAGGCTGCACACGAGTTTGAGTATGAATGCAGAGGGATTTCAGCTGAAACAAGAGAAGGAAACAATAAAGCCGTATGGTATACGGCTCAATTGATTGTGAAAAACCTGCAGCTTCAATAAACAGTCTGAAGCGGCTTTGTATGTGCCAGAAAAGAAAAGAAAGGAAAAGAAAAACCTATTATAGCCAGTTCAGTGCTATTTATTTTGGATTGCTTACCTGTGATCCTCGTCTTATACATAGCTTCTTACTATAGTGCCCTATTTGAGTGTTTATCATCATCATTAGCTCCCTCACTTTGCTACTTGTTGTATGTTATTCGTTTGTGTTTCCTTTGGCTTTTGTCATCATTTTTACGGACAGATTCAAAGTGTTGTGTCTCAGTGCCCATTTTATTCATAATACGCTCGTGCAAATCCCAATTCCGAGCTGCCAAACTTTTTCCAAGATGCATTCACAAATGCGACTGTTGCCAGCGAATACGAAAGACAAGTATGAATGCTGTTGAATACTAGTTCGAGTGTTCGAGTTCTCGTATATGCATTCAAATGCACCGCTAAGCCACTCCGGCTTTATTTTCTTGCCACAATGTTTTAAGGAAATTTCGCTAAACAACAAATAAAAAAGCAGAAATATTTATGTACAAGAAAGATACCCCTTACAATGTAATACAATTAATTTGATTTAAAGTTAGCAGGGAGGACTTTGCTTTTAAAGAAAAAGAATTTCCCCTCTCATTTGACACAACCATCCAATGATATTTGTGGAAGTATTTCAAAGTGAACATGCTGAAAAAAAAACAAGAGAGCAAAATTTAAACTCTACAAACTACCAGCATTAAAAAAAATTACAAACTTATAATTTCTGCCAGTTTGTTGAAATATTTTGAATGCCTATGTTTAGGGTCGTTCATTTGAATAATAAATATAAATTTGATCTATTCATTTGATTTGATATATTCATTTGAAATTTAATAGCTATAGCTACATATATGAATATAGAAGACTCGTTGTATGTACTAAAAGTAAATTTAGATTTAGTGAGATTACATTTGAATTTACAAACAGTTCCCTTTATATACTGATATTTTGCATACACATAAGTATTACATAGTCAAACAATTGGACTACTTTATACCCTTAAAGTAGATAGAATATACTATGACAATGTAGATGAATTCAATACAATAAATACAATACATTCCTTTAGGATTAACGTGTTGCAATAGCCAGTCCATAAAAGTCAATTCATATGATAATGTTACAAAGGAGCTGAGTCCCAGGAATGAAGATGATTTTGAGCTGACTGTCGATTCTGCACTTGCACTTGCATAAGTTCAGCATACACTCAGATGTGGCCACAGGGTATACAAAATGAATCCGATGTGCTGTGCAAACAGAGATACGGATACATATACTTCTAAGTATCCGGATACGACTACGGAATACTTGTACAGTCGAACGCACAGTGGGCAAGAGGGCTAGACTAGCTTATAAATATTAAATGAAATGTATGAAATTTTATCTACAATATTTTCTGAAATTCACCACAATGTACGTATTTAAAATTGAGATGAGTAGAACATAGCATTGTTAATGTAAAATGGCGACTTTATTAAAATTTTTTGTTATTTTATTTTTTTAAATTTATTTTTAAGGTTCAATGGCACAAGGCTGTTGAACTGTTTTCGGATTCCAATATACACAAAGCCAATACCATAATTTTAAAAATAATTTAAAATGTTATTTTTTTTTTTTATATAGCTACTTAATCGTTGGATATGCTTAGAAATAAGTAAATACGTAAATAAATAAATAAATAATCATTTCTTTTGAATTTTACAAACTAAAAATTATCATCATGATAACTTTATTGTCTTATTTATTTTATTTATTGAACAAATTAAACCTAGTATAAATTACTAACCTTAATGATAGTTTAACGAGCACTAAGTGCTGGGGCCTTCGACTCCTATATATATATAATTTGTTATGACCTAAGCTACTTAGTCCAGCTGTTTTTCCCACTGTGAGACGAAGAGAAAGGAGAAACGCACTTCGCAGATGCACTTCTGATGGTCGTCATTACAGTTAAATGCCTTCTGCTCTTGCTGCTGGAGTATCCAGATCCCGTGTCAAAGTAGAGTCAGTGGCTGCATTCTGTTGCCATTCGCCGAACGATGATTCGAGTATGGCCAAAAGCACGAGCACGCGAATGAGATTGGGAATGGGAATGGCAATGGGAATGAGAATGGGATTGAGAATGAGGATATCCGCGGGAATGACATGTGGCAGTTGGCCTTGTCCGTCGCTTGAAACGCTCAATAAAATTCATGACCTACGGATTTACAGCACGATATAAATAAACTAAAACAAAGCGCACATTAGACATGACTTTTATTGGCCACAAACTTGTATCTATAAAATTGAGAAAACGACAAAATAGTTTCATCTTTAGAGATTTATACTTGTAACGATTACAGCCAAATGAGTCGCACATCAAGTGATTAAGAACTGTTATTAATTGCAAGTGGCATCATAACACTAATGCCTCGCCTAACATCTTCCTCTCCTGATGGTGATGATGACCACGTTGTTTTTTATAGATTGACTTCCATTAAACTGGTCAAGTACCAATGCAAAAGAAACTAAAGCTTCTTCAGAGAAAATTGAATTAAGCCGTAGTTCAGTTATTTAAATTTGCGTACTTAAAATTAGAAGTGAGAATTAGTTTCTTAAGCTTAATATTTGTAATCAATTATTATCAATCAAGGCAATTATAAATTGATTAAAAAAAATGCATAATATTTATCAATTTATTTCAATACTATTTATTTATTCAAAATACTTAAAATTGTGTAAATTTAAATCCCATAGGGATTTCAATTCTATTTATTGCATTTACACATGTTGCCAACACAAATATACCCTTCTTCAGTCCATCCTTGGTTACAGGGTATTCTATCCTGATACCTATTCCTTTGTTTTCATTGTCTATAAGAGATGAACTTTATCAATCATCGGATTAAAATGAGAAAGGGCAACGCGCATTTATTGGCATTAACCCGACTGCGTTGACGTCGACGTCGACGTCGACTGCGTCGTTGGAGCTGCTTATCGTTAATCTCAGTTAGCCATTGCCATTGCCTGGCCACACAAAGAAGACCAGAAGCAATCTACAGACCTACAGCGTTTGTCCACTTGTGACTCCCACTGTCAACTCGCCCCTTACTTTTCATCACCACTTGAGATTTTCACAACTTTACACAATTTTAATTCTCTTTAATTTGCAACTGAGCACGGCGGATCCTTAACTTGAGAGTTAAGCACCCGGACTCCATTCATTTACAAGTTTACGAGTGAGCTTCGGCAAGTTGATGCTCTGTAAATGTCGTAAAGTACTCATTAAAGTTGCCGATTTTTCAAATTATATAGTATGCTATCTTGTAAAACACTCATTCATTAAACGATTTATTTGATTTGTAAAATTATCTATTCACTTTATTATTTTAAAGAACGAGCTGAAAAAGTTTACTTAACACTTCCCTGAAAACTGAACAATTTTATTTTCCCAACTGTTTCCACTCGCTTCAAATTACTAAAAATTAGATTAAGAATGAATAATTAAATTTCATTAAATTCATTGTTCATTAAACTCAGTTAAAATATTTTAAATAATAAAACTAAAGAATTCTATTTTCCCAACTATTTCAGCTTGCTTTAAATTACGGGAAATGGGATTAAGAATGAATAATAAAATTTATTATTAAGGCAATTTGAGTTATGAAATAAAGCTAAAAATTTGTCCATTAAACTCAACTAACATATTTCAATTAAAGGGCTCAAATTTAAATCCTCTCTCGTTTTATGCATATTTACAGCGACTACATGATATATTTGCAAATCCCTCTCTTTGAGCTCTGTTCTGTTTCACACATTCACCTACTGAAAAGTCCAGAATAAACGTTGATTTTGTTATTTATGCATTTAATTTAATGGATTTCTTTTAATTTCCATGGGTCTCGAAACATGTCCGCCCTCATGAGAGAGAGAGAGAGAGAGAGAGAGAGAGAGAGAGAGAGAGAGAGAGACGGATGTGCTTGATGGTATTGGTTTCGGTTTCAGGGCAAGATTTATGTGCCGTCAACTCAAAGCAGACCCCAACAAATAGATAGATACAACGGCCGAGCTGATGGCCAGTCTCAAATTGTATCTACTAGTATGTGTTTGTATCTCAGTCTGTGTGCAAAGTGGGAAATTGGTGTGTGGCCCACAAATTTGTACGCGTCAGCATATTTAATTTAATCGCTGCCCCTTGGAGAGTCGGGGAACGGGGATAGGGGATAGGGGAAAGGGAATTGTCACCAAAGCTTCCCTCGAAAGCTGGGCATAAACAATTCCCCTTGGCGACATTTGACCAGACTGGGAGTAAGATCCAGATCCAGATCCAGAGCCTGGCTGATTATGTTGGTTGGCATTGTTATTGTTTGTGATATCATTGAATTGCTTTTGCAGCAAATATTATGATTCTTGGAATGAGTTTTGGGGCCCATTAGTTGGGCATTGGGTCGACTGAAAACAACTGTTGTAATGGATGTGGACTCGACTCAAACTCAGCCGTTGGTTGCAACATCCTCTCGAAAAGTGATTGAAAGCCAAGTCAATTTGACAGCGGCTTTGAACTTGGCCAAGTGTCGAGCCTGTTGCGTTGTACATATTTCCTTTGTTTTTTCTTTTTGCCTTATTTTTCGGCCAGTGAAACATCAATTGATTAGCTACTTACTTGCTTTTGATTGATGACTACTTCACTCTGTCTCTCTCTTTCCATTTCCTCTCTTTCCGAATATCCTTTTTTCATTTCAGAGTTTCTACATACACTTGCATATATATGTGTGTCATTTGGATTGCAGCTTTTCGTAAGCAGTTGTACTTCAATTCAGCTGCCAATTACATTTTCATGCGTTCTCCATGGCAACTTCATACGCAATGCTCATCAATCACTTTCTTTTACAATACTAAGACATATGTGTGTGTGTGATTCTTACATCAGCTGCTTCACTGTACTTTTCATTTTGAAATTAAATTCTTGACATCTGCCTAAGATCTAAACTGTTTATACTTATTTTCAGGAAAAAAAAAAAATTGAATAACTAGGAGAAGAATTCAAAGTTATAGTATTTACTTTCTGGATTCTTGAAGAAATCAAAATAAACTTCAATATTCCTTTCATAATATCGCATCAAAAAATTTGCTAATTAAAATTGAAAATTGAAACCTTAAAAAAAAATGTATTATTATCTCATGAGCTTAAATTTGTGGTCGATTAAACGAAATTTCCCTGATTTTGAATTACATACATGACATTACGTATACGCCACATGTCACATTCTATGTTGGCGGAAATCCACCGCAAAGCTGGCTATTAAATTGTCGTTTAGTGTTATCAGCATCCGCTTTTTTAGCCAATTTTCTGTTGCTTTTGCCAAAAGTCTTATCTTTGAACAAGTATCGTGTACAGGAAAATTGCCTTGTCTGCAGGCTGCAGCTTTTGTAATTACTGTTCCCTTTTGGAATCCCTTTTAGAATTTGTTGACTCAATTTTCTTTGTTCTTTCGGGATTTGTGTTTTATGTTTTATGGTTATTGGCCACAGATTCACATGCAGGAATTTGCTGGAAGAGATTGTCTTCAGTCATGGCCATTTACATTTCATTTGCGCTCAAATCGAAGCCTTTGGCTTGAGAGGGCAGCTGTTAATCCGGCAGTCAAATTATATTCAATTGAAGAAGCCATTGCTTTAAGGATTGAGATTGAGATTTGGACTGCGACTGCGATTGCTCATTTATTTGACGGGGGGATGGCGACGATGGCGACATCAACGGGATTTTCGTACTATCATCACACTATCACCAAGCAAAAAAACATCCCACGAGCAGCTCATTTATTTTCACCCACTCGACTCGAGTGGCACTCGGAGAGAGGCCAAAGCAGAGGGGGATGAGGGAGCAGAGAGACACTGTGTGTGTGAACGGGGCGACAAATGATGACATAGTCGGGAGTCGACTTTCATCTGTTATATTTTTGGCCCTTTTGCTGACGCGCCTCATCAATGGCTGTGTGAAGAGGAAGAGAGTGGCGCACTATCATTTGGTTATTCAAATAAATTTGCTTCTTCATTTTCGAATATACTCAACTCGCTTTCACTCACACTCACACATGTTTGTCTAATGGAAATGTGCGCACATAAAAGATAATGAAAGTGTTGGCCTGGCCCATGGGAAAACTTGGCTGGATCGCAGTGCTGCCAATGAAATGTGCAGCTCTCGAACAGGTAATCACGTATGCATGTATGTGTGTGTGTTCGTATGAGTGTGTGTGTGTGTGCCTATATGTAAAACGGGACTCGAGCACATGAAACGGCATTCGATGCCAACTGGATGTTCCCAATCAAGATGTTTCAAATTAGTTCAGAGTAGGAGAGTAAGAGCAAGATGCATGTTTGTGTATTGCCAGTCTCAGGGCGACTACCAAAGTAAGCAGGTGTGTCGCTCTGTTCTACGAGTACACTGCGACAAAAATCTATGGCTATTGAAATTTTGGCATCAATGCTAATTTCTTATAGCTAGCTGTAAATCAAAATGCCGCAAAACGAACACCAATAAAATACGTTCATACCATTGCAAAGAAATAATTAAATGACAAAATAATAGATTATTAAAAACATTAAATTTAATTTGCCAATTGAAATAGATTAATTAGTTTCATTTGCTAAACACAAAACAAAAGATGCACCTACAATACTAATCAATTCATTTTACATATTTTAAAAATTGACAGCAGGTACAACAAAATTAATAATACAATGTTTTATTACAACTAACCTATGTACTTCTACTTAGTACAATGATTGCTACTAACTTATACAATTCTACAGTTGGCATCAACTTAAATAGTTCTACCTCTGCTCTATATACTACTAAAATAAATAATAAAAAGTATTAATATCATAAAAATAAAATAAGTAAATGAATATTTGTAATCTGTAATATATACAGATTAGTTCTTGTATCACTTGAATTTTCTCACAAATTCTAACTGAAACCATTTTGTGTTTTTCCACAAAAATGTGCTTGGAACGTATAAAATGTAGAAAAAAGAGCTTGGCAAGCAAGTGAACCTGAATATGTGCCTATATTGTATTTTAAATTTGTTTGACAGATGCTTTGAAAAATGTTCTAGAGAAATTAGTGGCAGCAAAAATCTGGCGAATTTGTTTCGATTTTTTTCAAATACATTATTATAGATCTATAGCATAAATCAATAAACATAAATATATTTCCTCTATGAGGAAAGACGGATGATGATCATTTTTATGCATATGTATTCTAGAAAATTTAATCTGAGATTTATACAAGAATCTAAAAATCGACAAAAAAGACATCAAGTTGTCGAGATATATATTCCAAATAATAGCGATATATCGAGTTTTCTCATAAAGAAAAATTAGACCAACTTCAATCTTTTATCACTTTGCCAAAGCTGAACAGATTTTTAAATGAAATGTCCTTTTGATCATTCAATTTAATTTATTTCGTTTAAATAATTAGCTACTTTTTAAAGTTAAGTGCGAAAAGTGAAAGTTGCAGTTATATCAAATTCGGGAAAACTCCATTGAGAAACGTATCTCGAATGATATTCCTTTGATTTGTATTAGATTAATCAATGCGAGTGTCAGCTGCCTCAGGCTCAGATTGAATCACACTACATCAACTATCGGTCCCATGGAGCTGAACACATTCATCCTGCGGTGTTCGTAAATAGTTCCTTTCCTTTTTGGGACGTAGTCTCCGCAATCACAGCCTGGGTGCTTCTTCTCCTTCTTTATGTTGCAAGTTGCAAGTTGCAAGTTGAATGTGGCAAGCTGCCAGGCAGCAAGCTGTTCAAAGCGAATGGCATTTCCTGCGGCAATTCCATTTGGCACTTTTGAACTGCTTTGATAGCATTAGCTGCCATTCGAACGCAAATATTTTGTTAAATAAATTGAAACCATTGCACTTCATTGGAAATTTCGCAGTCACCTTTTCCCAGAGGTGCCAACACATTGGGGCGAAGCTAGAGGAGCTCGAGGAGCTGAAAAAGAGCGAGCGCAACAGCGATGAGAAATGAGAGAAAAAGTTTCATTCTAGCAAACAAAGCTGCAACTCTAATAAAGTCATGAAGCAGGCGAAAACTTTGTTGTTGCTGTCAAGCTAACTGAGAACTTGCATATGTGCCAATATGCTATATCTGTATATGTGTGTGTGTGTGTGTGTGTGTGTATTGTGTGTTTGTTGTGTGTCGTGACCACACACATTGCAGCCATAGTTTAAGCAGCTCCCATCCAGCACTGAAAGAAAAATCAAGTACGTTCGGACTAGAGTGGAATGTAAATCCAATCAGTGAATCGAGTTTAATAAATCGAATTGTCAATAAAGCTCCAAATAATAACTATGTATATATCGTGTTTTCACAAAAAGAAAACAAAATTGTTTAGAAACGGCAATTGTAAATAAAATAGGTCGAAAATCAGATCAATTTCAAAAATTCAAAATTTTGCCAAATCTGAACAGATTTTTAAGCGGAGTGTCATTTTGTTTGTGGTTTCCGTATTAGACTAAATTGACTACTACATGAACTTAGTGAAAGAATTAATAGTTCTTCGGTTAAGTACTTTTATTAAATCTAAACCAATGATGTGCAAAATGTGTATTTTCCAAAACTGATATAAGAATGGAATATCTCGAACTTGATTTGTGAGTCCAACCTGAGTGAATCGTTCTTTATTTTTCTGAGTGTGCTGCTTCAGCTCAGGACTTTAACGTTTTATTGTCCTGCGCCATCCGTGTGCTCATATTTCACATCTGCCACAGATTCGCCATTTCATTCCAATAATAACAAGACAATGGCCGAGGCCTTCTGGGCCGTGTACTGCGTACTGCAGACTGGGTGCCCTGTCCAGTGTCCCGTGTCCCGTGTCCCGTGCCCCGCATCCTGCAGACTCATACTGGACACAGCTTTCTATTAGACAGGGCACCATTGGGAAGAGCAACTTTTTGTCATCATGCCAGGCGCATAAATACTTGGAGTATTTGGGGTCCTTTAAGCTGCCCCTTCTCTCTTTTTCTCCTTATCTCTCTCTCTCTCTCTGTTTCTCTCTCATTTTTATACCCGTTACTTATTAAAAAAAAAAATAAGTAAAAGGGGATATTGTATTCGTTGCAATGTATGTAACAGGGAGAAGGAAGCATCTCCGACCCTATAAAGTATATATATTCTTGATCAGCATCAACAGCCGAGTCGATATAGCCATGTCCGTCTGTCCGTCTGTCCGTCCGTCCGTCCGTCCGTCCGTCCGTCTGTCCGTCCGTGTGAGCGCCTAGATCTCAGAGACTATAAGAGCTAGAGCAACCAAATTTGGCACACAGATTTCTATAAACCCCACGAAGGTCAAGTTTGTTTCAAAATTTTGCCACGCCCCTTTCCGCCTCCGTAAATCGCGAAAATCCACCACACGCACAGTTTTTAAGATATTAGGTTTTTTTAAACGGTGAACGTTAGCTATTGTTTTTACCTATCATTCTACTAAATCCCAACAAGATCGGACAAACAGAAAGGTGGTACTGGCTGATTAAAGCTTTTAAGCAATAAAAGTGCCTAAAAGCATGCAATAAAAAAAAAGTTAAATTTATTTAGGTAATTAACGGGTATCCTATAGTCGGGAGCTCGACTATAGCCTTTCCCACTTGTTTTAATTCAAGTTGTTGTCACAAGCACAGCAAATGCGCATTCAGTTTGATATTCTGCGGTTACACTTGCAATTTGCTAATAAGCTGCACAATTGTTGCCATAGAAACAACAACAACAAAAACAATCACGCACACACACACACACACACACACACATACACACTCATAATTAGTTGCTGTTCCTTAGCTTCAGCAGCTGCAACCACATTGGCGGCTTGTTGTGGTTTCAACGTTTCAATTGATTGTGTTCGCCGCAATTATGCTTGGCAGATTCTTAGTATCAGATTGTGTGGTTGTTTATTATTAATAAACAAATGTGCCACTTGGTATTAAATACAAGCTGTACTAAATCAATGCCAAAGGGTGTCAAAAGCTTGATAATCTTATTCTTGATTGAAGTGCGATATTTTAATTTCTTCTCCGCAAATGTTTTTCTGTATAGAAATTTGTGCAATAAAATTAGACTTATTCGACTTTTTTAATTATTTTATTGTTTTCTGTGTACGATCGACAGAAGAGATTAGCTTGTCATGAAGCTTTGATGTACTTTAACTGTGAAACGTTTGAAAGCGAGAAAGTTGCTTTTAATCCAGTTAGTTAAGACTCTATGAAAAACTGTTAACTTAAAAAAAGTCGGTTATACTTAAAGCGAAATACTTGCACTTTATCGGGGGTGCCACAGAAATCGCTTTCGCTTGAATTTCTCTTCAATTTCATTTCGCTGTGCCACAGGGCAAATCGCAGAATAATTTTACGCGTATTAAACTAGAGCTAAAATCGCTGGCGTCCGATGCTGCCACCTAGTCCGATTATGATTTTCGAAGTCAGGGGCAGCGATGCCACATTTTTAAATCAGAATTCGAAGTGAGGTATTTAAAAAAAAATATATGGAACCACTTCTGTTTTTTTTAAAGTAAGCATTGAGGTAAATCAAGTTTTACAGAGAAAAACCTTTAACTTATTGTGCAATTTGTGAAAACATTTTTAACGAAGAGTTGCCAAACTAATGGCAGACAATTTCTAGAGTTGTCGAGTAATTTTTATTTTTTTGCGCCAATAACTTTTTAATTTTTTTCAGCTAAATAAATTCAATTATTACATAAATAAATTAAATTATATTAATTAAATAAGAAAAAAATTAAAAACCTACTGTTCTGCAATCGTAAACTTAAAAAAATTGCTAAACAAACCCTTGGGAAATTTAATCTGAGAAGGTGTCAGCCCTTAGCAGCCTAGTTCGAAAATGTTGGTGAACATGCTAAAAAACATTAAATCATTCGAAGTTCTGTGGCACCTCGGAAATTTCCTTGCGGAATTGCTTTCTGCGAAACTCTAATTCGCTTGCGATTTCTGTGGCATCCCTGTATAATTTTTAATTTATCACATTTGCAGGAAAATTGTACTGCGAATTACTGCACAGTTGGTGGTACTTATTGGCTCCAAAGTGGAAATAACAATAATGCATTTGTAAGTGCCGCAAAACAAAGCGATTATTGTTGAAACTGCGTTTTAACAATTATTCTCTAAAATTCATTGTGCATCGCTTGTTCAACACAATTCTCCTTTTAGCTCAAAACGAAACAAATAATTCAAGCAATTCCATGAATCCGCACAATTCAAGGATTTAATGTGCAAAGAAAAACCACAAATTTATAATTGTTGATTTATATATCCAATCAACAACCTATTCAACCCACTTTTGACCTGCATTTTGAATTCTTTGCCGGAAATTTATGCAACTGTGGAATATAGAGTAACACAATACGTGGAAATCAAAAGCATAACAAATTCTTCCCATGAAAATATTGTTGCTCTTTGTATACAGTATACAGTTTTACTGGGTTATAAATTCTGGTTATGAAGGTGAAATTTTCCTAATTTTGTTTCTTATATTGAGCATTATACTTCTGTATTTTACTTTGTATAATATTATTATTATACCAGCAAATGGGCGTTAGCTGTTATTGAAAAATCGTTCAAGAAAATGTATTATTGTGGCTTCCCACTCAACGTCAAATTTCCACACAATCCAAACTTTTGTGGCTCAAAGAGATTTTCCACGCGCTGTTGCATCCCTGCAAACATTTCGCATAACTAACAACGGCAACAACAAATGGCCGTCATAACTGTCAATAAACATAAGTGACAACAACAACCAGCAAGAACAACAACAACAACAAGAACAGCAACCACAGATAAGCACGAACATGAGCCATGTGCTTTGTGTAATACAAATCATAAACATCAAGCGATAACAATAAAAACACGAGAGAAAAACAGCAGCAGAAAATTATAAATAATGAAATGAATGACAGCTTGGAATACCCTTACTAAAGGGCGGAACAACATGAAATTATGATTTAGCTAAAAGAAACTGTCATTTTCAATCGATAAATTGCAACTTTGATTGAATAAATGGATAAGCAGCCCATAATTGGCATCTTTAAAATGATAATAAAAAAGGTAATTCATAAGTTATGAATGAAAAATATTTTGATACCTTTTGTATCAATATCAATGGCTAATAGAGCTGAGTTAATTTAAATTGCCTTTGGAATTGTTAAGCTCAAATATAAAATGATACAAAACATGTTTTTTTCTGTCTATTGTAGAATAACATTAAATATTTTCTGTTCATTGAGGATTTATAAGACGGACACAAAGCTATAAATTAGCCTTAAATTATGAGTATAAAAACATTGACAAAAGTACAGATAGTTTTACTTATATTTTTAAAAATTAATTTTTCTTTTTTTACGCTCGGTATGAGTTAATATGCAGTATTAATTTTATAGCTTTACTTTTCATGCTCAGCATTTCCATACTTAATTTATAATAATTTCAAGCAACGGTTAAAATTAGTCGGCACTGCAAATTTGATGACACAATTTATGTGACTATTCCGAGAGCATTAAAAAGGCAATGCGCATTTTCGTGCGAAATGCCCAAAATCATCAAAAAAAAGGAAAAAAAATCATATAAAATTAACCGAGGGAGGCAGAAGGGAGTAGAGGAAAGGGAGTGGGAGTGGGATATTAACCGTGAGATGCGACCCCGAAAGAAAAACAAGCAAAACACGGATATATACGCTTAATTATGGCTGCTCATTTGTCGTAACGAGGAAAATAAATAAAAGGAAAGCGGCGAATGCGGCGTATGCGCAATATTTGTTATGACTTTTACCCCACACGCAATTGTGCGATGCGATGGCATTTTCTATTTGCCGATTTACAGTACGCTGACCGTTCAATTTCCCTCCAAAATTCATTTCCAGCTCACATTTCCAATCTAAATGATGATTTTCAGCACTTATACATTTTGTTCAATATATTCTCAAACGAGTTTCCGCATGAACATACATATATGTGCATATTAATACATACATTTTTCGTGTGGTCTGTTGGTATTTCATTAATCATTTGGTTTTGTGTGTGACTGCAGCACTTCAACTTTTCGTATCATCAATAACTGTTATAAAACTATTACAGTCCCTCCAAACTGTTCCCCCTTCTCCAAATTGTAATGAGCTTTAGCTTGAATCCTGATTGAGATTGGAACGGAAACTTGAACGGAAGTTTGATGATAACTTTTCTAGCCCCAATTTTATTTGACTTTCATTTCAGACTTCGTTTAACACTTTTAAACTTTGAAGCCCAAAAGTTACATCCAATTTGTGTAAGTTTAGTAAATAATAGTGAAGTCTTTCGAGCATTAAATAACTCAATACCATCATAAGCTAGCAAATTTTATTTAACAATATTCGATAAAATCCAAGAAATATCCTAACAACGGTACGAAGTAAACTTAAGGATGCAACCTGATCTATGCATTAGCTAATTAAATGAACTCAACTCAATACCTGCATTGTGACAAAATCTAGCTCGGAGTTCTTCCAGTGAAAGTCATAGGAGCTCAACTCATCTCACACCATCGAATCTTCCTAGAATGGCATAATAATTTCTAAACATAATATTGGCCGAATGCTTACTAATATGTCGCTAATACGAATTGCTTAGTTCTTCCCAGAAAGGACACAGGAACTCAACTGATATCAGTGAATCTTCCTGGCTGATAGAAAGGTTGTTAAAGCTTTACGCCTAATTTGCATATGACAAGCTGATATATAATATTGATGACCTACATATTGTTGTGCTTCGTAGTCATTGTTATACCCGGTTCTCGTTGAGTGCAAGGGTATATTATATTGGTTGCAATGTACGTGACTGACATACAGTGTACGTTTTTTTTCACAAGAATCTGAAACACTACAAGAGTTACAGTATATTAAAATGACACAAAGATTTCTTAGATCCCAACTCTATTTAAGTTTGTTAAAAGTTTGTCACACAATCTTTTTATAATAACCAGTTGAATCATAACCCATTGAATCGGGTAAGTATAACTGTAGTTATGGCGGCTTTAAGTTTTTTAAACAACGCAAGCGCCCAAAAGTATGCAGTAATTCTTACAACGTTAGAGTTTATGGTAAATAATTTCAGTAAGCCTACATACTCGTAAAGTAATAAATGTATATACAGTTGAACTTCCATAACTCGAATTTCTCCCTAACTCGAGCTAAATGAGTGGCAGTTAAATTAATAAACTTCAAAAAAAGAACTCTATAAGTCGAATATCTCCATAACTCGAACTTTTTCTTTTTCTACTGTATATCCACGTATATTCATATACATATTGAGTAACGGGTAATTTATAGTCGGATATGCGCCTATTGTGTTCTTGTTTAATTTGCCAAGTTGAGACAAATTCCAATGAGTGTGCATCAACTGCTGGCGCTCAGTGTGGTGCTCATGCGACGCAATTGAGCGATTGCCAGGTCACAACCAATGCGGCAGGTGCCCACGCAAAATGCCAATCAAGGAACATTGCAAGTCAACCCACACACACACACACACACACACACACACACACACACACACACACACACACACACACACACACACACACACACACTTATCCAGAATACCTGTACTCTCACACCTGTAAAGCTATCCGTAGGCACTACCTGTTGTGCGTAGAGTGTGTGTGTGCTTGTGGGTAACTGCCATTTCAAGCCAGCGAGCATATCAGCGCACTATGGGCAATTTCGATGGAATAGTGAACACTTTTTCTTTGAATTTCCTACAATTTGAGTTATGTATTTGAACTTTTTGGGTTTGTAATTTGGTATTTCTATTTTTTTTGGTAATAATTTGTCTTAAGGAACATCAACTCCGAAAGAGCTATCCAGTAAAATATATACTCTTTTGCGAACTTATTCTGAAATTTCAAGGCAAGTGAAAATGTAAAAACAATCAAAAAAATTATTTTCGCGACCAATTGTTTCTGGCATGTGCTATAGTAGACCGATCTGTATAATGCTTAGGAAATATTTCAAGTTTATCGTACAAGTTATAGCTTGACAGTCTTAATTGAATATTTTCGAAAAATTTAAAGCTTTTTACTAAGAAGCAAAACAAGTTAAAAAAAATGTTAATTAATAGATAGTTTGTATTTAACAGATTGTTCCTTTAAAAGCTATGTATATAACATACTTAGTAGTCCGTTGTTTGTACACTTTTTTTTTTCAAAGTCTTAGTAAAGCTCCAAATTTGCCCATTTGAATATCATAAATGTCTTTGCCTTATAATAAAAGTTATTAATTAATGCCCGATAAAAAAGAGAACACCTACCCATAGTGCAGGTGTTCTACATTACTTCCCCTTTACCACGGCATATTGCAATTTTCATTGGCACTTCAGCTCATTTAACGCCAGGAACATCGATGCTGCCAGCGGCGTCTTCTCTGATTGACAGAGCAGTGAGAACAAAGCCAGCGGGTTCCGTGGGTGGTTGGTTGTTGGCGGGCAGGTTTACACCCTGCTGCTGGGACTGCACACAAAGCCAATGGCATTTTATGGCAATCCACACACACACAGAAACAGACAATTACACACACAGCAGTTTTCTGAATCGTTTGAAAAGCGTAAAACAAAACTTTGAACATGAAATGACATGCCGATTAAATTAATGCAGCGCCTACCTGACATAACGTCCCATCTTATCCCATTCCATCCCCATCCCAAGCCCTTCCATCCCTTGCCCTCCTGCCACGCCCCATTCCTGCCAGAGACAAGGGAACTTGTCGTAGGGCTAATAAAGCGCCTGTATTGGCATCATAAAAACTTTAAGTTCGAATCGTTTGAGCCACTGTGTACAGTATCGCAAAATCTGTTGGGCCATTGACACCTGCGATCCCAAAAAGGCAACAAAAAATAGGGTATAACAAGGGAGGCCGAAGGCATCAACTGTCAGCCTCGTGTGCACGTAATCATAATAAATGACAATGGGTTTTATTTTTGCAGTAAGCGGATACTTTTATTTAATCATGCGCCCATGACATTGATCCCCTCACCCTTGCAGTCCCCCTCCCCCTTCCCCTTCCCCTTCCCCATTTTCGTCCGCTTTCCCTTTACCCGCATAAAAATATGAAATGCAAACCTTTCTTGTATCCCTATTCGGGTCAAGGCCAAGGCAGTTCTTCTAATCAGCTGCCAAATTGGTAAATATTTATATTCACCCATTGCAACGTTGCCAGATTACATAAAGGGTCGTATTTATTATGTGGCAATAGCTATCAGCTTTGTGTCAGCTGTGTCTTTACTCGAGACTCACCCTCATTTCCCTTCGACTCTTTCAAGCTGATTGAAACTTAAGTATTTTCCCTTCCAATTGAACATTTTCATAAATCAAATAAGTTGAAGATCGGTCGAATAGAAACCTTTAAAAAAGTATAAGAACCTGTTGTTTTAATACATATGTACATACATATGTGATATTGTCTAATACATACTGATTAGATTCCATATCATAATCATATCATAAAAATAAAGTAGGAAGTAAAATTTATAAATTACAAATTGTAGCTAAAGACACTAGCCAGAATATGTTTTTAATTAATAATAAAAAGCAATTTTAATTATACCATCTATAAAGGTTTTCGAAGATTAAAATGCCGTATTAATTTATTTATTAATTTAGTTATTTACGTTAGTTGTTTTAAGTGTTTAAAATGTAAAAATTGTAATGGATAAACTATAAACTCTTTTCTACTAGACTCCGTATTATAATTTAAAGTATCGTTCAAATAGATAAAGTGTATACCAGGGATTAAAACCCTAACCGAAACCGTAACCTTTAACCGGTAAAAACCGATTGAAATTTAAAACCGTAACTGAAACCGTAACCGAAAAAAAAATTTTAATTTTACCGAAACCTTAAAACCGAAATTCTGCAAACCAAAATAACCGTTTAGTAACCGTTTCATTTATAAGGGTTAATTTCGGTTTTTTATACATTCAAAAAAAAATTATTTCTTATTTTTTATTTTGATTTTTGATTAAATTTTTATTTTTATCGAATTTTCATAGCACTGAATAAGCGCAAATAAAATAAATTCAAAAAATAAACTGAAAAATGTGTGAAAGAAATGTGTGAATGAAAATTTAAGAAAGTAATACCTTTTTAATTATTATTATTATTATATTAATATAACTATATTTTTTGCAAACAAAATTTTTTCTGAACCGAAACCATACCGGTATTTCAAAACCGAAACATATAAAAACCGGTTCACCGTTACGAAACCTTTATTCAAAGATTTTGCGTAACCGATAACCGAAAACCGAAATGCGAACATAACCGAAACCGTAACTGAAACCGATATTCGTTTCGGTTTTAATCCCTGGTGTATACATAAGACACGGAATTCCCATTTAAATTTAGCCACATCATCTGAGAAACACTCAGCTGTCAGTGCTCAGCTGTTTTTCGAGTCACAAACGATTCACGTCATCAAATACTCGTACTATTTAAGTCCCATAATACTTTATGTCATTGTACTTTATGCAATCGTAATGCAACATTGTGTGTTTTCCCCTTTATTCATGTGCTTTAAGCCGAGATATTTTCTGCCATTCTCTGTACCGAACCTGGAAACAGTTCTTAGTCTGCGGCTTTTTTTGAATGTAAGGTGAAAGTTCTAAATATTTACACAATGTGTTCCAAATACTTTTGAACTATTATTGTTATTGTCAACTGAATGGCTAAGCTCTCAGTGTATGTGTGTGTGTGTCTGTCATTTTCCTTTTAAGAGTTTCAAGTATTGTAGTATATTTTAAATACTTCTGCTTTACTTTCTTTTGTTATAGAAAACAAATCGGAACTTACACTTGCCTGGCTATTTTTAATTACTCACAGCAACATTTGCGTTCGAATTACTAACTTTCGATTGCCTTAGGGCTTTGAAACAAAGAGCAACATGGAAACAAAGTACTTATTTTCACAGTTGTGTACGAGCATAATTTAAAGTTTTCCGAATATGTGTTTTAGTCTACGTAAATTAGTCGGGCAGTGAATTTACGAATGCGGTAAACTAGATGTCAACTAGGAATTATTAGTCATATTGTAGCTGGATTTAAAAAACAGATTCTCACTCTCAGTTTCTAGGCATTGCACATTGGGCCAGAATCCTTTCTTTTTTTGGCATATAGTCGAAAATTTTTGTCAAATATATCTTGAATTTGACTTAATATCTTAAAAGGGCATACATTAGGTATATCGAATCAATAAAAAAAGAAAATTTTGTGACAACGTTGTATTTTTGCCGCGTTAGCAAAGTCAGATATTTTGTCAGCTGACTTTCAGCCGAAATTGGCGGGAAGCTTTTACTCAACTTTGCGCTTCTGCTGTGGCAAGATCAGTTATCCAAATCTTTCTTAAAAATATGAAAAATAAAGGTCAAGGTATGCTTAATGCAACTATTTTTAAGCTCTTCGAAATATGTGTTCAATGTTGTAGTTGTGGATTATCTTTGTTAAGTCTAGTTTTAGAAAAAAACTAACATAAGTGCTCGTGTACTGTGGAGTAAAAAGCTAATTTCTGCCACTTTCTGCCAAAAAGTAATTATGCAAATGTTTACTCTAAACTGTGATTTTAAGCTTGTCTTAGCACTTTTTGTAAATTTTGCCCATTCTCTTTAAAAACACATGTTGCAGGTGTGCATTTTTAGTCAGATAATGAGGGGGGGTAAAGACATGGTCAAAATTTTAAATTCTACTTTTGCCTGATTAGCAAACATGCGAAGAATGAAACATTTTCCTTTATATTTAAGTTTATAAAAAAGATTTTACTTTTTCACGTTTGCCAAAATTTAACTTATGGTTAGTAAATGTGTGTGTATTAGTGTGTGTTAATGTGTGTATGTGTAATATTCCCAAACCCAAGTCAAAGCTGCTCTCGCTATGACTTCTGGTGATAGAATTGTGGCTCAGTTGCCATTAGCCTAAATCAACATGGACAGGCCACTGTCCAATTTCCACTGGGAAATGGTCCTAAGACATGTACATATGTATGTGTGTATGTGGTTGTGTAAAAAAGGAGGAGGTGGTGGTAAAGGGGGCAGGGGCAGCAGCAGCTGTTGCAACTTTAGTTGCCTAGTCCGACGTGCTTGTCCGACCTTCTATTATTTAATGAGAGTGCATAAAAAATTAAATCAAAATGCTTTGCACGCGGTGAATGTGGTACAGTTACCGTGTGGCGAGGGGAGTGGACAATGGGCAGAGGGATGCAAAAAGGAAGGACATTAGCAGATGTGGACAAGGACCAAAGCGTTGGGGCAACACACACAGAAAACGTGAAGACGACAGCGTTTAGTGGTCGAGCAAATATTTAGTGCCATCTTGAAACTCGTTGCGAGCATCAGACCATCCTTCCTCCTTCCTCCCTCCCCCTTCCGCCCTTCTTGCGTTTTGAATATGCAAATGGATACTCGAAACTATTTTATTATTCACACGAGGCAAAAGGCACATGCAAATACACACACACACACACACGACCCTCTCAATCTGCTCGTAAGGCTTCTTTCCTTCTCTCTCCTCCTCCTCCTCCTTCTCCGCACCTCTCCACCATCTTTAGTTCCGAGTCCTTGTACTACATGCCACCCATTTTGGACACGGGAAAAAAGCAACAAATTTTCGGCCAGACGCGTACGGCTTTGTGCCACGCCCCCCGATTGCCCAACGCCCGCGTCCCCGCCCCCGCCAAACAAAGTTCTTTAGTATTATGTGCTGTTTACGATGCCATAAAAAGAAGCAAAAGCTGCACCATGAAACAAACAAACAAGCAACGGCATTAAAAAGAACAACAACTTAATGTGCTCCAAGCAAAAGTTTCAAACACGCAGATACCCTGCAAAAACACATTAATATCATTTGCTTGCAACACTTTCTAAGCCTTTCAGACAAATTGAGATTGATCCTATGATACAGAACATATACTAAATATATATATATATATGGGAAATACACAAAAAAAGTATATTTTCCTTATCATTCGCTTGTTAATTGTATCCCATTTGACATTTTCCACTACTACAGGGTATCAAATACTAAAAAAAATATGAACAACAAAGTAAACGGTATCTATGAAGAACATCAAATGCCCTATATAAAGGTTAAAAACGCTGAAAATGGTCGAAGAAGAAGAAGAATGGTTCCTTTATATCAACAATAAATTATTATAATTAGCAAATCTTTTGTGAACAAGTTTTAAGACTTAATAATATAATGTAGTAGAATATTGCTTAAGATATAGTTAAGATAAAGTTCTGAATAACAATAATATAATAGCTTATTTTTTAAGAGAGTTATCGATAGGCTGCCCAAGATGACAGTGTACCATATGGCAACGCTGTTTCTTTAAGTTGTCGATTATAGGAGAAGACCAGATTTGCCGGAATGATTTGCGCTACCAACGGATGTAATAGACATGAAACTCTAAGAGAGATTTTCCGCCTTTACATATTGGCACAAACAAACAGACAGTTGGGACAGTTGAAGAGAGAGAGAGAGAGAGAGACAACGAGAAAAGGGGAAAGAGATGGGCAGATGGGCCAGACAGACAGAGAGTCACTAATGTTGTGACATTGTCCTGCAGGGTATGGCTGGGATGATGATGGGGACTGGGGATTGTAATGGGCTGGAGGCCGGAGGGTTGCGCTCTATTTATCGGCACAAACGTCTGACCAATAAGCCGCCTAGGCACACTCAAGAGACACCCAAGATGGAGATGGAGGGAGGAGCAGGTCCTGTAGGGTCTGCCGGGTTGTGACCCGGCTCAAGTCGTGTCGCGGCTTTGTCAACTCGACAGCAGTGCAACTCTTTGGTCCATATATATTTATGTATCCATGTCGCATATTTGCACAGGAAACGGAAAACGGCAAACGGCAAACGGTAAACGGAAAACGGAAACGATGCCTGTGGATGAGATGAACTCACACTCAGTTGGTTGGAGTGTGTCCTGTGATTGAACAGGGTTTGAAAAGGGGGCCATTAGTCGACTCTATTTGATTTTGTGTCGCTTTTCAAACGGAAAAATATTTGCGTTCTTATTTGCTGGTCAAAGGTCGCGTATTTGGCCTTCAATTTTTCCAACTCACCGCTTTGCAGGTTTCCTTCCAATTCCATTCTTTTCATTTCTTTTCTTTATGTTTATGTATTTTGTAATTCTTTATTACGATTTCTCATTTATAATTTACAATTCGTGTTTGAGCAGCTGTTAAGGTAATTGGAAAAATTTGTGCTCTGATTTATTTTTTATTCATTTAAAATTTTATTAATTTAAAAGACGATATTCAAACAAAATATTTTTCTTCTCTCCGCCATGCCGAGCTGGCTTTACTTTGTAAGCATTTTGATAAAAAGTTACAAAGCTTATTTCAATTATAATAGTTTTTCTTAAGTACGGTATCACGGGACATACACTTTTCTTTTGTACCTTTACTTTGATCTTTTCAACCTTTTCTTCTATAGATCATTAATTTTTTTTTATCAACTAAGACGCATTCAATTATTTTCTGTAATTTTGTATTTTTGCTAAGCCTATTTTTCCGCTTTATTCAATGAAAATATAATTAAAATTAAAAAAAAAAGAAAACCCTACTTAATATAGTAATATCGTGTGATGACCGGCACTTGGTTAAGAATGTAATTGAAACTAAATTAAAAACGAGGAAATATTCATGTATTAAATGGTCGAGGCATAAATCAACCTGATGTTATTTTAGCTTTGTATTTTGGGAAACTGAAGTAAATAAACGGCGCCTATGATTGTTCATGCGTGTATTGTATATACTGTCCTTCACTTTCCAGCCAATAATGCACCTCAATCTCCTCTATATTGGTTTCATACATATAGTATCCCAGTGGCTCTTTTGTAGCGAAAAACGTTAAGAATGCCAGCTGAACGTTCAGGGGAGCTGTGCAGCCACTTTATGTAAAGTTCTAATTCGCTTTTACATTAGCGTGAGCGGGGTAATTCGGTATACGCTGGCGGAAGATTTGGCGGAAGCTTCCGCTAAGGTTTCAGGCCGTCACCCCTGAAAGCGTATCGAAATGTTGCATCGCTTCTTCAGGGGTGGGAATTTTTGTCCGGAATTTCACTTGCTGTAGGCCATTGAAAAATTGTGCCGAATTAGCGGCAAAAAATTATGCACACAAAATTTTAGTTTGATTTTTTATTGTAATGCACTTTATTTTAAACTTAATTGTAGTTAACTTATAAAAATATCTTTAGATATTATTATATTCCTTCTGGTCACAGCATTTAGTTGAAGGACTCAATCTGAAATTTATAATTAATTAATTGTTTGTTGGAAGAGCATTAAATTGATTTATTCTTACCTTATTGTTGGACGATTTGCCAATCTTCTTACTTTCCATTTTGAAGAGCCTCCTACAAGTTGACTCTAAGAAAATACAATACTTAAAGCAAATTTGGTGTTTAATTGGTTTCATGTACTTACGTGTGATGCTCTCCTGGACTTGCTTGTCAACTAAGTCAGCCGATCTATTGGGTTACAAATACGATGAAAATAAACATTTTTTCATATATTTATAGTTAAAACTTACCTTATTTTTACACTTTCTGCACAATGATGAAATACACAAACGAATGGCTGCAATGTCTTCGATAGCCGATAATAGCATTGCCAGCCCTTTGTATTTATCGATGACCGCAACGATAATAATATTTAATAATAAAACAAAATTTGGCCACATTTTAAAATGTTTAATAATTAAAAAAATTTATTCAATATATTACATTTATTATGAATTCTTTTAACAATACAGAATTACAGAAAAGTTTGGTTTAAAACTCATAACAAGTGTTTTCGATATTTATTGCCAGGCGTTGGCAACGTTAAGTTAGCTGCAGGGACTTTTTTTCTTGCAGCAAAAAGTACCCCGGAAAAAACGATAGACATTTTCTATATGCTTTCAGGGGTCTCGCCCTGAAACCTTAGTAGATTTTGGGCTATAGCTTTACCCCTGAAGTTTAACGGCTGAATGCTGTGTGCAATTTGTTCACCACATGAATTCAGGTTCTACTGGGATGTTTATTGAGTGCACAAATGGGTCGTTGTTTTCATACTCCCCTCGTGCGTGGTGTTTTCGTTGCTTGGCCATGACATGCCTCATAGCAGTGTCATAATGATAATACACGGTAGTCTCCTGGACACCAAGGACCACACATACATACATATGTCCAATCAGACTGCCAGTAAAAATAATAAAAATTAGAAATAAGTTTTAGCTAACTTGAGGTCTAGTAATGTCTATAAGACACCAACAAACAACAACACACAAAACACTTGCAGATTGCAAGGAGCATGGCACGGTATACAGCTGTTTCAAGAGATGCCAATCTCTATCATCAGTACCGTTGTGCTGACTTGACCAGCGATCTCAGCCTAATGTCACTTTTGAGAAGCCAGAACCAGTTGTGAATTTTAGTTCTCAAAAGTGAAAAATAGCTGTGAAGCTGATCTAGCCCTTTGTGTGTTGTTGTTGCCGTCGTTATTGTGCAAATGCCATCGGCATTTTTGTTACAATAACAATTTTGTTTTTTTAATATGTTTTTGTCAGTAACAAGAGAGTGTTGCTACTATTTCAAAAATTATTCCGGCGTGTCGTCCGTTTATGTTTAAAAATGTTTGTTTTTGCGACCTTTCTATATTGTAGAAATAAGTTTTAGCTAACTTGAGGTCTAGTAATGTCTATAAGACACCAACAAACAACAACACACAAAACACTTGCAGATTGCAAGGAGCATGGCACGGTATACAGCTGTTTCAAGAGATGCCAATCTCTATCATCAGTACCGTTGTGCTGACTTGACCAGCGATCTCAGCCTAATGTCACTTTTGAGAAGCCAGAACCAGTTGTGAATTTTAGTTCTCAATAGTGAAAAATAGCTGTGAAGCTGATCTAGCCCTTTGTGTGTTGTTGTTGCCGTCGTTATTGTGCAAATGCCATCGGCATTTTTGTTACAATAACAATTTTGTTTTTTTAATATGTTTTTGTCAGTAACAAGAGAGTGTTGCTACTATTTCAAAAATTATTCCGGCGTGTCGTCCGTTTATGTTTAAAAATGTTTGTTTTTGCGACCTTTCTATATTGTAGAAATAAGTTTTAGCTAACTTGAGGTCTAGTAATGTCTATAAGACACCAACAAACAACAACACACAAAACACTTGCAGATTGCAAGGAGCATGGCACGGTATACAGCTGTTTCAAGAGATGCCAATCTCTATCATCAGTACCGTTGTGCTGACTTGACCAGCGATCCAAGCCTAATGTCAGCTTTGAGAAGCCAGAACCAGTTGTGAATTTTAGTTCTCAAAAGTGAAAAATAGCTGTGAAGCTGATCTAGCCCTTTGTGTGTTGTTGTTGCCGTCGTTATTGTGCAAATGCCATCGGCATTTTTGTTACAAT
>OZ001351.1:23800129-23911915 GCA_963924055.1 Drosophila limbata
TATTAAAAAAACAAAATTGTTATTGTAACAAAAATGCCGATGGCATTTGCACAATAACGACGGCAACAACAACACACAAAGGGCTAGATCAGCTTCACAGCTATTTTTCACTTTTGAGAACTAAAATTCACAACTGGTTCTGGCTTCTCAAAAGTGACATTAGGCTGAGATCGCTGGTCAAGTCAGCACAACGGTACTGATGATAGAGATTGGCATCTCTTGAAACAGCTGTATACCGTGCCATGCTCCTTGCAATCTGCAAGTGTTTTGTGTGTTGTTGTTTGTTGGTGTCTTATAGACATTACTAGACCTCAAGTTAGCTAAAACTTATTTCTACAATATAGAAAGGTCGCAAAAACAAACATTTTTAAACATAAACGGACGACACGCCGGAATAATTTTTGAAATAGTAGCAACACTCTCTTGTTACTGACAAAAACATATTAAAAAAACAAAATTGTTATTGTAACAAAAATGCCGATGGCATTTGCACAATAACGACGGCAACAACAACACACAAAGGGCTAGATCAGCTTCACAGCTATTTTTCACTTTTGAGAACTAAAATTCACAACTGGTTCTGGCTTCTCAAAAGTGACATTAGGCTGAGATCGCTGGTCAAGTCAGCACAACGGTACTGATGATAGAGATTGGCATCTCTTGAAACAGCTGTATACCGTGCCATGCTCCTTGCAATCTGCAAGTGTTTTGTGTGTTGTTGTTTGTTGGTGTCTTATAGACATTACTAGACCTCAAGTTAGCTAAAACTTATTTCTACAATATAGAAAGGTCGCAAAAACAAACATTTTTAAACATAAACGGACGACACGCCGGAATAATTTTTGAAATAGTAGCAACACTCTCTTGTTACTGACAAAAACATATTAAAAAAACAAAATTGTTATTGTAACAAAAATGCCGATGGCATTTGCACAATAACGACGGCAACAACAACACACAAAGGGCTAGATCAGCTTCACAGCTATTTTTCACTTTTGAGAACTAAAATTCACAACTGGTTCTGGCTTCTCAAAAGTGACATTAGGCTGAGATCGCTGGTCAAGTCAGCACAACGGTACTGATGATAGAGATTGGCATCTCTTGAAACAGCTGTATACCGTGCCATGCTCCTTGCAATCTGCAAGTGTTTTGTGTGTTGTTGTTTGTTGGTGTCTTATAGACATTACTAGACCTCAAGTTAGCTAAAACTTATTTCTACAATATAGAAAGGTCGCAAAAACAAACATTTTTAAATAATAAAAATTATATAAAAATAATATGAAACATTCGGGTAAGACGATAGTCGAGTCCTCGCCATGAAATACCCATTAGAAAACCAGCCAATTAGTATTAACATTAACATTAACATTAACATTAACATTAACATTAACATTAACATTAACATTAACATTAACATTAACATTAACATTAACATTAACATTAACATTAACATTAACATTAACATTAACATTAACATTAACATTAACATTAACATTAACATTAACATTAACATTAACATTAACATTAACATTAACATTAACATTAACATTAACATTAACATTAACATTAACATTAACATTAACATTAACATTAACATTAACATTAACATTAACATTAACATTAACATTAACATTAACATTAACATTAACATTAACATTAACATTAACATTAACATTAACATTAACATTAACATTAACATTAACATTAACATTAACATTAACATTAACATTAACATTAACATTAACATTAACATTAACATTAACATTAACATTAACATTTACATTAACATTAACATTAACATTTACATTTACATTTACATTTACATTAACATTAACATTAACATTAACATTTACATTTACATTTACATTTACATTTACATTAACATTAACATTAACATTAACATTAACATTAACATTAACATTAACAGCACCATAAATAGTAAGCACAGGGACAGTAACAAATTAAAACGGAAGTTAGTTGGCAAATAGTTTATCCGACACTCACATATTAAAACTTAAATTAGCAGCAGAACTTCAAACTTTTGTTAGTTGCAGAAGTTGCCTCAAAGTCACCAAATGTGACGAGTTGTTGCTGTGAATGCGACTGAGATGTGAGTTCTCGAATACCATATTTCGCATTAATAGCCTGAAGCAGAGTTGCTTAAACTTGAAAATGACAATCATAAACTGAAGCTCAGCTCTGCCCTTTTTTTTATTATATGTCCCTCATATAACCCTCTGTGCAACTTTAGTCATTTTCACTCTCAGTTTTATTATATTGTCAGAATTTGGCTGGGCATTAAGGCAGAGTTTTGTGTACGAGTAAGACAACATTCATCTAAAGCAGATTTTTCGTTGCTTTTCTATTTCATCTCTACAACTTTACTCATTTTCCCTGTCAGTCTTATTAGATGCTCAGTGTTGGGATGGAAAAGAGCAGAGTTTGAAGTAGACTTGCTTATACTGGAAAAGAGCATTCAACTAAATCCGACTTTTTATAACTTTCCCTTTATTCAACTTTTTCTCTCATTACTATCTCGCGCTGCCAGCTTTCTTATTATAGATTGTCACTGTTCGGCTAGAGAAAAGCTGAGCTTGAAGTAGATTTGTTCAAACGTAAGTCAAAAACGATGCTTTTTATTTGTGAGAGCTCGGCTTTAAAATTTATGAATGGACATTGTAATATGACTTTTTGAGTCAAAAAATTGAAGAAAACCGTATTAAAATTTAACTATAAGAGATCTTATTTCAAAGAGCTCAGGGAATGTATGATATTTGTGTGTACCTTTCTTGAAGTTAAATCAAAATCGTGAAGAATATTTGTTTAAAATGTGTCTATTAGTATTCAATAGATACTGTGTATATTCATAAGTTTTCTTAAACATAATGTGATAATTTCTAATATTGATACAAGCTCAGCTCGGAAAAGCTATCGACAAAATACCAGATTTCAAAACTTAAAACTTAAGTCATACCATTCAACATTTTTTGCCAGTTAATGTTAGTTCACCAGCAAAGCTTAAAATATATGTAGATTATGTAATCTGATTAGAGCTCTTACACACATTTGAAACAACTTAATCCCGTTTAAGGCGTAAATAAAAGTTGAGAAAATGATTTGAGTGAAGGAGTAAGTTTTAGCGAAGCGATAAGCCAAGTGGCCAAGTTAAAGTTTTGTAAAATTCTCATAACTGTTTTCACCAAGCACTTTTCCGAGATATAATCTCAAGTAGCCACGAGTTGATTTCATGCTCTCTCATTAGCTCTTCCAAGCTGTGGTTGCCTAGTTGCCGACTGCCGTTGAACAGGTCAACTAACCCTTTGGGTGTCGTTGTATCTGCGAGTCGCGGTGTCGTATACGTAATGTTAATCTGACAACTTTGCGGCATTAAATTGAGCTTCTCCATTTATACAACTGGTCTCGTTGTGTTGCATTTCAAGTCGACACGAACTTTGTCAGTTATGTGACATCATTGCGGCCACAATGCGTGGCGCCACAGCACCAGATGCAACTTGCAACTGGCGACTGTGGCAAGCTTGTGCGTCGCTTCCACGCTTGTTAACTACAAGTACATAGCTTGGCAAGGATATTGCAGTTTCGCTCTTCTGCTTCTCTGTCACTGGGCGGCCAACAACGAGCAGAGTTGCCAGCTTTTAAGATGCAAAAAAAGCTGTTTTTGCTGTGCTAACGATAAAAAGGCTACATTTATCATCAAAACAATCTAGAAAAATGCTAATTTATTTTAAGAATTAGCTTTCTTTTTTTTTTGTTAATTTTCATAAGCAAACAATATCCCTTTCAAGCTTATCATATTTAAATTAACCCAAAACTTTTATTTTGGGGTTTTCAAAATTATATTTTAATAGAATTTTCAGAGGTGAATCCGCTTACATCCACAAATAAGGAAAGCACTTCCTGTTCCACTGATGTATTGTCAATAGAAAAATATAATAATAAAATACTGATTTGACAAAATATGGACATTGCACAAAAAATTAAAATCGTTATTTATTATAATAATAATTATCAAATTAATGTTCTACCTAAGAAATTTTCAAATGTGTTTCTAAAACAACGGACTTTGAAAAAAAGCCAGATTTGTGGAGTACAAGCTGTTCTGGCAACACTGCCAACGAGTAAAGGCGTCTGCTGTTCCCTTGTTTTCTATAATATTTCTCCATCTATATTTCTGCAGTTATCCATGTTGTCCTTGTTACTCTGTTGAGATGTTGCTGTTCCTGGCCAGTTGAACATGCCGCTGCTCGTTTAGATGTCATTTGATTTGTAACAAAACGCATAAGTGGCCAACAAACTTTTCCAATATACTTTTGCTAGCAGCTCCCTGCTCCCTGCTCATCCTTTCCTACTTCAGTGTCCCTTTTGTGGAACTCCTCCTCGTCATCGTCATTGTGAACGTTTTCAGCCAGTAGCAGCTGAAGAAGATCAGGGAAGAGGTGCACACAGTTAACGCTAAATGCTCGGCACCCACACAATTTTTTCTCCTGCCCTACGATTTCTTTTTATTACTTTATTTGAAACTTTTCATGTTTGCAGCCATTGAAGCGACCATTTTTAGTTAGTCTGGCTAACGCCATTCACCTTTTGATTGACCATTGGGGCGCTGTGCAGCGGCAACTCGATGTGAAAATTCTTCTTTTGGAATTTCCTGACCTGTTAACGAAAACTTGTGCTAAATGATGTTTGAAACTTATGAAAAGATTGCAAACAGATCACATTTTAAAGATAATGACATCAATTTCGATGCACAAAAGTTTTTCCTGAAACTATTTACCAGTCGCCAAGTTTAATAATTCAGCATTTTTGAAAATATTCTTCAACTATTTTTCTCCACTGTCTATTTAGGGCAATAAGGAACTGTTTATTTTTAGTGCTCTCATTTATGTATTTGTGTTTATCCCTTTGCAACCACGTACACTTAATTATGTAAGTCAGTGCGTCTCTGCTTGGATTTGCAGAATTCCATTAGCTGCCCCGCTTAGCACAGATACAGTGAGTCACTCTAATACTCTTACTCTAGCAATGTAATATATAGTACATTGTCCGTTGGCCATTTTATTTAAATTAAAAATTTATTAAACAGACTACATTTTATATTTATACGTTTGTCACAAATAACGCTTGATTTAAACATAAAAGATGAGTGCAATATTAATATTAAAAAACTTAATATGATAAATAAATACAATCTTAACATGATATGAATTCTTACCGTATTTGGAAAAAATACGGATATTTTTCTTAATTTGCAGCACTTTGTAGAAATCGCACAGACTGTTGACTTTGAAAACTTTCCAAGATACACATAAAATGTATTTACTGCCACCTAATAAATATCCGATTCAAGGCTTAAACAAATCTTAGCAACCAATTAACATTTTTTTGCAACGTGACTTTTAATTTTGTCAAACAATAATATTTGTCAATTGAATTTTAGTTGCATTTCAAAAGCTAAAGATATTTTTTATGACCACCGATGGATGATGAAACTGAACTTTTTTTTAACACATTGGCTGCACACCACACAAACACATATAAATCGAATTTTGATGGCAAAACTTTTTCGAAAAAAGAAAAGTTAGTCCAATCCAACCACTTCACAGTCAAGTTCTGCACAATGCCTTTAAAAGGCCGTCATTTAAAGAAAAATATCTCAAAGTCTTAGCTGAAATTGGAAGATAGACAACCCATTGATATGTTGTTGAACCAGCAGCGAAATACCAAGGTAAACAATGGCACAAATCAGGAAACTATCTTGGAATGTTATTTAATTTGCATTTAACATTTGTCAATACGCATCGAAGTGCAATCTGAAGGCGTCTTCAATTGCAATCAACAGACGGAGCAGAATTAATTACTCTCAATCAAGTTGGCTTGAAAGAGCCTAGAAAACTGGGAAGAGGAAGAGTGCAGGCCGACAGCAGCAAGGCAAATGGAAGCCTGAGCAGTTAGAATTAGAATTAGAACTTTAAATTAGAAATAATAAATAGTTGCACAGAAATCAAAGAAGACACAAAGAGTCTGACAGTTGAAATTGAAATTATTGCAGGATTTTACACATAGTTCCAATTAATACAGACTTTTATCACATATCTGATTACATGATTTCAGATAAATCAATGGTTAAATTCTACATAATTTCAGTAAACAATAGTTTATTTTTGTTCATTAGAAACTAATTTGAAACGTTTTTTTTTCTATGAATCATTGGAATCTCGGAATTTGAAACTATTTAACTTAATATAATTTTAAATAATTACAAAAGCCAAATTTTAATTAAATGCCAAAATTAAATTATATGGGCTTTTATTTAATTAAATTCAAATTAAATTAACCTAGTTACTTAGATAATCTAATTTGAGGGGCTGTGTTGATTATATTGATTTAGTGTACAGAACAAACGAAGTTGTTTCATAAATAACCATTTAGAAGTTCAGAGTTTCATAACTTCCATGAATTTATGAAATTAAAATGTGCAATTCTTTGTAATTCACACCAATTAAAAACATCTGCCCTGGAATTCGATTAGTATGTAAAATCCAAATACAGCAAAATCCTTTTAAGACTCCTTTCCAATTAAGCCGACGCAATATACAATCATCTATTAAAAAACACAAAGCATTCAAAGACAAAAGTAACTGTGTCTATTGCGTGTGAAGAAGTGTTAGGAACTGGTCAACAGCGCAAGTCACAAGAAAGATAATAGTTCGAAAAATGATTTGCTTTTGTGGCAGTTAATTTCCAATTTTATTGCTTCGGATTGTTGCCTGCCCAGGTAAATGGCGAATGAAGAATGGTTTGCGATTGCGATTGCGATTGCGTTGCACATTTTACTGTCCAGCCTCCAGATCTGAATAGATGGTATCTTATAGTTCAAATGCAGTGCACGTTCCGCTTTTGGTCACACATTCATTCGTTGGGACAGACAGTGAGTGAGACGAGTTGTGCCGTCGAAATTCTTCTTCATTGTTTGGCTAAATTAAAATGCAAGCCAAATAAAAGCCGAGTGTGTGTAGATATGCCATGGAATGCTCTGGACTCTCGATTCTCATTCAAACAGACTCCACATCAAATCTGACCACACCACACAAAGTGCTTATGGATGAGGCTGGACGAGGGGAGGCAGCATCAGATTGTCAGTCAACGTTCGGAATCGAACCGGTTTTTTTTTTCATTGTTAAGAGGAAAAGTGCATAAGGCAATTCTTTGTTTCCCAAAATGGGTTATCTAGAATTGCGAAAAGATAGAAGATTTTTTTCGAGAATTTCTTGATTGCCTACATCAGCCAAATCCATATTGATTTCCATATTGATATACAAATATTATTATTAAAGTCAATGTGCAATATACGTGTAGATACGTCATTATTTAATGCAGTGCATTACAAATTCATTCACTTAAATCATACAGTTTATTTCAAGCATTTTTTAATTTTATTAAATATCTTTTTGGCTGTTAGAGATTTGAAAAATATTCCTGAATAATTGTATATAATTTTAAATGAAAGACTAATTCTAAATGAACGCGGTTTTTTGTATTACAAATTTATTTGTATTAAAGTGCATATAATTGAAATGCACTTTGCGTGTTTGCTCAGAGAAGAATATGTGAGAAGTATCGAATAATCGATAACTGTCAAAAAGAATCTCAAAGTTGGAGTCAGTCTTGATTTCTGGGCGCGCCAGTCAAAGTTGAGCGATAAGATGCTGACCATTTGCTCATCAGCACTTACCAGAGAGAGAGAGAGAGAGAGAGAGAGAGAGAGAGAGACGGAGAGAGGCACAAGCACGCACGGATAAGCACACTCGCCAACTGGGCCAATTCCCCAGCCTCCCCTTTCCCCCATTCGCTCGGATCACTTCAAAAATGGCAGCTTGCCACGCACGTCGCTCAACTTTGATTTCTGGCCAAAACCTTGCGCCTCGCAACATCCTTCCCTTCGCTTCCCTTCTCCCTCTGTGTAGGTGTTTTTGTCGTCGCCTCAGTTGGCCCCAAAATTCGTAGACGGCACCGTTAACGTGGCCAAAACTTTCCGACTGTTTGCCGGCAAAAGTGACTTTTAGTGGCCTCGTTGTTGCAACAGTGCTGCTGCTTCTGTTCGAGGCATGCCACAAAGGACAGAAAATAGTTTGACAACATCAAGTGCTTAACTTGTATCATCATTGTCATCATCATCATCATCACCATTGACATCATGTAGACCCACAGTGGGTCCCATGACGATTCAATAATTTAGACCCAAAAATTTACGTGCAAATTATGATAAACTTTAAGGTTCTCTAAAAAGCTCAAGTTTATTTAAGTGCACCGAATAACTTAAAGTTTCCCCATAAAGTTCGTCAATTGCTTTTTTAATACACAACATTTTGCTCCAATTGTACGGGCAAAGTAAATATAAGAGAACTGGAAATATGTAAACTGATGACAATTTACTTTAACAGAATGAAAATTCCTTTTAAACGAGCACTTCAATTGAATATGTATAAGGACTCACACGAAAGAGTAAATGCTTGACTTCGGTATAAATAAACAATATAATCGAGTGTTCGTTTGACTAAGAAGAACAATATTTCGACTTTATCAAATTGTTGATATTAAAAAGCAATCAAAAGATTCGCCATTTGGCCTCCTCAACTCGAGAGATTTCTAATTAAAAACCACTTGTGTCAACCACATTTGTATGACCCAAAATAAATAGCAGCAACCAGAAAGCACATCTCGCTTTCGAAGCAACAAGTAAGTGAAAGTTTATGCTATGTAGAGAAGTTGACGAATAGCAGATACCCTACACTTCAAATAAGCTGCGCCCTTTTTATCCTTTCGTAACTGAAATTGAAACTTGTATTTGAATCCTGCCTTCATGAAATTGCCGAAATATAATTATTTATTTTTAGCTTCATACAATTTTTGAGATACTTATAAAGAAAATAGGCAAAGCTAAATAAATTGGATTAAAATGCTCTACATATTCTCTTATAATCTAGGCATCAATTTCAAATTAATTTTCAAGTTTGAAATATTTCGAAATGCAATACAACGTTGGCTTTTGTTATATTCCTTTCTACTCGAAAAAGGACCAGGTATAAGTAAATCGTCTATCACATTAGGATACCCAACGGCTTAGCTGTAATATAAATATTGCGCTTAATAAACCATATGTAGAAGTAATTAAATCCCATCAAAAGTTATGCCCGAGAAAGTTAAGAGCCTTAACGCCACTTAACTACTCGTATCGTATTAATTAACAAAAGTGCTTCGCAATTTTCGGGCACTTTTATTAGATTGTCGCCCACAGTGCCTAACGCATTTGTTCTATCTATGTTTGTTAGTTTGTTTGTTTGTTTGTTTGTGCATAGCATAATCCAATTAGGAAATTACTTGTGTAAAGTACTCATTGTATACAAATACACATAAGAAGTTTTTGCCTCGTCCAGCATACCCCTTGCCACCATAGAAAAAGCATTGAAAACGAGTCCAACTTCAAGTTTCAACTTTAAACTAACGAGGAAAGCGATCATTGGCTATGCGGGTAGTTTAAGGTTTTCCCCTCTCCCTTTCCCAACTGGAAAATCAATGAAAATACTTGAAACTTTTTCCGACAGCCACAACAAAAAGCAAAAAACAAAAAGATAAGAGACGAACAAAAGAAAAGTTAACCTTTTTATTTAATAATTTTAACCAAGAAATATTTTGTGTTTTTTATTTTTATTATAAAGCGTATTTCGTTTCAGTCTATAATTTAAATCAATAACTTATAGATCAGATTTCGAGTCGTATATGTTATACATTCAAACTTCCCTAACTCGAATCACTATTATCCAAAGAAAAGGTTCGAGTTATGGAGGTATTCGACTCATAGAATTCTTTTTTTTAAGTTTATTAATTTGAGTGCCACTCATTTAGCTCGAGTTAGAGAGAGATTCGAGCTATCGAAGTTCGAGTTATAAAAATTCAACTGTATATACATTTTAAGTAGTCTGTTCATCAGTATCATATGCTATTAGAATTGTTTAATAGTTGAAATTCGCTCTGAAATGCCAATCTAAATCCATCAATATTGTGGAACAGGTTTTTGGAGAATCTACTGCGAGAATGGTTCTGAACTTTCGCAAAACTGTAGTTCAAAGTCAATTTGTATTAATTTCCCGTTTGGCGGTCTTAAAGCTGCTTCAGTTTAATCAAATATGTGTCATCGCGGATTTATGACACTAATTGACTTTAACGGTAGCTACTCTAGTGGCCTCCATCCTCTCCAGCTCTCTCTGCAGCGATATTTCCAATCATCCAGTGCAGGCGCTGCCAAGTTCTGAGAAGTAAGTGGCTCGGTCTCCGCCTCGTCCTTAACAACGGTTCGGTTTCAGTTCGCTTCAGGAAGAATTAATTAAAAAACTTAATCTGCTTTGGCAGCCCAGCTGCTTCGTCTCTGACTCTTGACTGTCGATGGCTTGACGGTTTGCCGGTTTGCCGGGTTGGTGGTTTAGTGGTTTAGTGGTTTGGCCTTTTGGTGTCTTGCCAGCACGAGAGTAGCTTGGGGGCTTCATGCTTCTCCCGGCTACCAGGCAACTTTCAATCTGCCATCTGACAGCGATTTGTTGAGTGTCTATCGCTGTCGACTGTAAGCTTCTATTGAAATCCCATTAAGTGTATGCCCACAATCTATCTTAAAGGTGTTCAAATTGCTGACAAAGTTTTCCGTTGTCAATTTAAAGTTGCCACAGCACTATTAATTTAAAATACAACTCTGTACTGATATAAGAAGTACACTTTTAGTATTTACATCCATTTTCCGATTAACTTATTTTCGATTTGAAATTAATATTTAATTTTTTTTGATACATACATATATATTATGTTATGTTACAAAAAGGACTCGTAATAAGCACAAGAATTATTTCAAATAATATCATAAAGAAGAATAGACCTAAATTCACTACAGTAGATATTTTCAAAAGGAAAGTTTAAATTATATTCCTGTGAAATCTTATATAATGCGACATAAAACTCACATAAGACTGCCTTCCTCTATTGCCAATTAATTGGAATGATAATACATATAAGAAAACTTTAATCTAAAAGAAGTTATCTGTGATCCAACTGCAGGGTATCTGTGAATGCATATTAAGCAGGGTATTTTCTGGGCCATCCATCACGCGTTATGCTCTCCTTCTTGATTTATCCTGTTGAAACGAATAAACAAGACCAACAAGTGACAAATTGACTTACCAAGTGAATGAAAGCTTTTAGCTGGATTAAATCTATTGAGCAAATGAAGCAAATGTTACTCGAAGCTTTAAGCTTAACTTATTGCTGATAATTTGACACTCTTATTGTCTCACTCGAACTTTTAAATCATCATTGCAAATGGATAATAATCACTTCGCTCACTCTCACTTCATGTTTTGAAAACTGTGAATTTAAATAAATTAGTGCTGGGTCAAAGACTGATTATTGCCAATTTCAGTATTAGTAATTACTGCTATCGATAAACGTTAATTCGCGGTCATTTGACCATAATTTTTGTACATTTTTTTCTCCGAAGTAAATATAAATACAGCAAATAAACTCAGTTGGCTTTAATGTTGAAAAAAAGTTGCAAATGATTAATTCAGTCAACGGAATGTGGCTTATTTGCTTAGCACTGGCCGTTATTTGTTGGCACAACCTGTAATTGACATCGAAGTCTCCTTCCCTCCCACATTCCCCTCCCACGGCATATGAATACATATGGTTTTCCTTGCATTTAACGCATTTCGTTTCGGTTGATGTATTTCGAAATAAGTTGGTTGGTTTTTTTCCTTTTTTTCGATATTTCGAATACAATTTGTTCTTTTGAAAAATATTGTAATTAAATGCAGAAATCAAAGTATTCATGAACTGTATTTTAAATGTACAGAAATGAAAAAATATCTCAATAATAAGTTGGAGATTTCTTTAAGCCTCAGGAGAACTTTAAAATGTTCTGAAGAAGAATTATGTTCACTGAGAAATCTTTTCGAAGGCAATCCAGTTCAAAGTTTAGAGAAACCAATTGAGGAGAGGATCAAAGAAGCCTCAACGTGAACCTTTTTGAACTTGCATGAATTTATTTTCAACTCTTAGCATGCAACCTATTTATAAATACTCGGCTAAAAAATATTTACTTTAAATGTGGAGTTGCATTTATTTTTAAAAGTGCGAGTACTACGAGAAGTTCTATAAAATGGAACGTTTCTTCTGTGGAAAGCATCAGATTCCACTTTCACTTCGAGAAGTGCAGTGATCCGAGAACCGGGCTCCAAGGCGAACACATCATGAGAGCTACCATTGCCTGTCTTACTGGTAAGACGAGAGTATTTCGAACCGAAGGATCCCAAGCACTGAAGGATCCCATTCAACTACGAATTTCCTTTTTCCAGCGAGCTTCTTGCTCTTAAGCTTCGTTGATCTGTCCGCAGGAACGGAATGTGGATGCCCGGAGACAACAACCACTTGTGCACCACCAACAACCACCTGTAGCCCAACAACAACCACTTGCAGGACAACAACAACCACCTGTAGACCAACAACAACCACCTGTAGACCAACAACAACCACTTGCAGGACAACAACAACCACCTGTAGACCAACAACAACCACCTGTAGACCAACAACAACCACCTGTAGACCAACAACAACCACTTGCAGGACAACAACAACCACCTGTAGACCAACAACAACCACCTGTAGACCAACAACAACCACCTGTAGACCAACAACAACCACTTGCAGGACAACAACAACCACCTGTAGACCAACAACAACCACCTGTAGGCCAACAACAACCACCTGTAGGCCAACAACAACCACTTGCGGGACAACAACAACCACCTGTAGACCAACAACAACCACCTGTAGACCACCAACAACCACCTGTAGCCCAACAACAACCACTTGCAGGACAACAACAACCACCTGTAGACCAACAACAACCACCTGTAGACCAACAACAACCACCTGTAGACCAACAACAACCACTTGCAGGACAACAACAACCACCTGTAGACCAACAACAACCACCTGTAGACCAACAACAACCACCTGTAGACCAACAACAACCACCTGTAGACCAACAACAACCACTTGCAGGACAACAACAACCACCTGTAGACCAACAACAACCACCTGTAGACCAACAACAACCACCTGTAGACCAACAACAACCACCTGTAGACCAACAACAACCACTTGCAGGACAACAACAACCACCTGTAGACCAACAACAACCACCTGTAGACCAACAACAACCACCTGTAGGCCAACAACAACCACATGCGGAACAACAACAACCACTTGTAGACCAACAACAACCACTTGCAGGACAACAACAACCACCTGTAGACCAACAACAACTACCTGTAGACCAACAACAACCACCTGTAGACCAACAACAACCACCTGTAGCCCAACAACAACCACTTGTAGACCAACAACAACCACCTGTAGACCAACAACAACCACTTGCAGCACAACAACAACCACCTGTAGCCCAACAACAACCACTTGTAGACCAACAACAACCACCTGTAGACCATCAACAACCACTTGCAGGATAACAACAACAAAGAAAACAACCTGCAAACCAGCAACAACAAAGAAAACAACCACTTGCAAGCCAAAAACCACAAAGAAAACCACCACATGCAAGCCAAAAACCACAAAGAAAACCACCACTTGCAAGCCAAAAACCACAAAGAAAACCACCACTTGCAAGCCAAAAACCACAAAGAAAACCACCACTTGCAAGCCAAAGACTCCTAGAACCACCAAACGCAAGACCACGACTAAGAAATGCAGGACAACCAAACGTTGCCAGACCACTCGCAAGCCACAAAAGCCCACCTGTAGGACAAAGAAGCCAAGCCTCCCATGCGGTTCCGGAGGAAAGCCTTGTCCCGGCTGCCCAGCACAAGGACAGCTCTGCAAGGATCTGCTGGCCAAGCTGAAATGCCTCGAGAACAAGATCAGGAAGTGCGTCTGTGGTCAGTGCCAGAAGTAGGACGAATTGTGACATGGAGCCACTACAGATTGTGAGCCACTCGCACCACTCTTGACTGTTGAATTTGGATCGCTGTTTCAATTTGTTGATTAATTTCTTTTATAAGTTCTTCCAATTAAATAAAAATGAATTTTGTTGCATACCAATTAATGAGGTTTTACTGTAGAATACTCGCTAAGGTATTCCCTGCTGTTTCTTCTGCCAATTTGAAATTTAAAACATCATCGATCGTACTTTGAAACATTTAGAATGGCCAACAATTGTTTGTCAACAATGAAAACGATTATTTATTCCAGGAAACGTCATCATTATAAGCTATATTATAATAATTTTTAAGAATTTTCATCGAATAATTTTGAATAAATTTAAAAAATCGGACTTGAGTCAATATTACATTATAACAAAAAGAAATGACTTATGGCTTATAACACTTGAGTTCCTCTGGGATTCTCTGTATGCCTTTTATAAAGACATGCAACAATATTGGGAAAATATTCTGCCTCTAAGCAATAAATAAGAAGTGATTTATATTTTGATAAGAAAAAAATTACCAATTATTGACATATGTCAATTATTTATTTTTTTGACTCATTATTAATTTAATTAACTGCACGCTGATTTGTTTTGCGACCTTTAAATGTGTATACATATTAATTTCAATTCTCAGTTTTTCAATTAAATATTTGCTTATCCACAAAGGCATTTCTGTCAATTTTAATGAAAATGCTCGTACATGAACCGCAATCTGAGATTTCAATCTGTGAAGTGATAAGAACTATGACATGGCAAAAGTTCTACCTGACGTGGCCAAAAAGCATTTACCAAAATGAACAATCAGAAGCCAGAAAATTGAAAATTTTGGACAAAGTCTCACGAGCAAAGGCTTTAAAATCTCTTTGCCGCTGTGTGATTTCAGTTAATTAATTATTAATAATTAATGAACAGCAGATGTTGTTGTGCTGCTGTTTATTGGCAGCTCCTCGGCAGCCACTTTTGCTACCCTGTTGCCTGATTTTATGGTGCGGCCATAAAAACACAATTAGATTGAACGCGAAGCTCATAAAAGCAACATGAGCGGCAAACGGGGCCATCAACCATCGACACTGCCAAGCCGCACTAATTGAAATAATTGAAATAATCAGGCGTGGGGCATGTGGGCGTGGCACCTGCTAATTGTATCCCACAGCAGCCCTCCGGCTGTTTTGCGGCTGTTTCTCTCTGGACATGTCAAGTGTACAATGTCCAATGAACAATGCACAATGCACAAGAGTCGCAGCTAAATGACAAGTGTTATTGTTCCTCCTGTCGCCTGTTATTTTAGCCCTTTGGATATGTCAGTGATTCAATCACGGTGTCGATGTTAAATTATTCATCGACGACATTCGATGCGTATACTTAGTCCCATTGCTTGATTCGATTTTTTCAAGACACTTCACTTATTTTATTTGCTACAAATAGAACTAGCACAACTAACAAAATTAAATGGTTTATATACGTGCACTCATTTAAACACTTTTCTTCTCTATGAAAATAATTTATAAAAAACAATTTTACTATTTAGTCCACAAACACTTGCGAGTATTCGATATTACATCATTTACACGGTTTGAAATACCATATATTTAAATTATCATTAACTTTTGTTTGTTTTCATTTATAATCTAAATTGTATATATATTAATATTTATTACAATGTTAATTTTATTTTATATTACTGTTTTCTTATCTTTTTTTAATTTCGAACTAATTTTCTTCTGTCCACTGATTATATAAATACATTAATGACATAAAACTGCCATGGCCCATGGTCAGGGCTTCCTTTCAATGGGCCACAATTTAAAAAACAATTCAATTTCATGGCCTCTTTGCGTCCAAAGATTGACTGTGCCAATCATCCTTGTCAAGTCCTTGTCTTATGGCTCTCAAGTTCTTTTACTTGCCTGTCAATTCATAAACAGTTTTCGCCACAAAGCCAATCGACGAAGAAGCCATAAATCAAAATAGCTTAAAACGATCAATACAAATCGCCATTCACAATTTGTTATTTGCTGTACAATGCTTGATACTCAATTTGATTTAGAAAGTAGCCATAAAAGTGCCTTGCAAGTAAATATTTACAAGAAGAAATTAAATTGTACATTTTAATAACCTGTGTGAGGAATGAGTTTTGGGCAAAAGTTTTTAACGGGAAGATGAAGGAAGATAAATATATTTTGATCAGTATCAGAGAGACAGAGAGATAGAGACTCCAAATTTGATCAAATCCCGTTTCTGACATACCTATCTACTTATTTTAAAAACTAAGCTAACTGTTGTAGTCTTTTTGTACTGAGCATAAATACTCATTCGAAACATAGTAAATAAATTTAATAAAGTCGCCAACAAAGTAATTAGTTGAGCGTAATTTAATTAAAATGCAATATAAATAATACGCCATTTATATACGTAATTTATGGCATGCGTAATAGCAAACTCCAATGTTACAGGAGATGGAGAAAACATAAACAGCGGACTGATAGACTGATAGACTGACAGACTGACAACAAGATAGACAGATACAAATACTATCATCTGCATAATTTATTTATGTGAGCTGAGAAAAACCTATGCATAGAGAGTCGTCTCTGAAAATCAAGCCAAAATGTTGTGCCTGAAATGCCAATTTAATGCTGTTCCCTTTTTTGCTTTCCTTCTCTTTTTTTTAAGAGTACAAATTGATGCGAGTGCTTTAAAGTACATAAGGGAAAGCAGAGCAAATTGGATGTGATTTGTTTGTGAAATTCATTTGGCTCCAAAGGCCACTGAGATCATAGAAAATATGTGAATATATGATGATATTTGAATCAAAGTTTTGAGCCTGATGAACACAGTTTAGATATTCTAAAAATGCCTGAAATTAAAAAAGTATAATAATGATTTACACTACTTGTTACTCAAAGAAAATTTTAATGTTTTTTTTTTAATAATAAAAACATAATAATAATTAGTTTCATAATAATTGGGAATTACAACCTTTAAGATTATCTATTAATTTCTATAAGGACCTATCCTAATCAAGAATGGGGTCTTTCACACAGCTTGCCTCAGATTTATAATACCCTCTGCATTATTTTTACCGAGGCGAAAGAGCTGCGAAATCCACTTACAGAATGACAGACAGTGAGGCAATGAAGCCATAAGTGAACTCGAAGTGAGACATTGAGTCGAATTGAGACAGTCTCAATTATGTTTGGACGCTGTCGTCGTTTGTCATTGGCGCTGTCTGTCACTGTCAGTGTCATTTCGACTGTCACTGTCTGTCTCGTTATCTGTCGTGTTCCTTCAGCTTATGAGTCTCGCTTAATAATAAGTATGTTAATTGGCAGATTTAGCCAACTGTCAGCACAAACATACATGAAAACGACACATGTAATGGCACAAAATAGAAATTGTAATTGTAATTGTAATCAGCAGAGTCCGATTCGAGTGATGGCGCGCAACACGGCGTATGCGTAATATCAATATGCCAATGCCAATGCCAATATGCATGCAAATATATGCAAGTATGCAAATATCATGAATTTTGGCCAAGATGCTTGCCAGCGTTTTTGGCATGAGAATGCAAATTTAAAATGAAATTAATTTTGCATAATATTTGCATGGCAGCTATCATCACTGTGGAAGACTTTTAGACTCTCTATTATTAAAAACATTTACATATTGTACAATACAATAAAAGAGAGTATACAATATTCATGTTGAAATACGTATATGTGCCACATATGAAACTAAGTTAAATTTAGATTTTCCCACTGTGCTCTTATTTTAATTCGTGCAAACAAACAATAACAAGTTGTGCAAACATTTGCAGTAAGCTCAATAAACTGTCAATAAACTCGCTACAAGCATGCATACATATATAATGTTTTCATATTATTTGTTTATAGTTATACCTGTGTACATGCGAGTGTATATGATAATTATGTACTTGTACATACTATATATCAAAATATACCTAAGCAAATTGCGCTTCGATTTATTTTCCAGGCACAACGCGTCTTCTCCCCGCGCTCAACTTTTTGGCCCTCGTGAAATTGTGGTAACACCAAAATGCAAATAACACTGCTCACCTGAAAAGGGGGCGTGGCACTGTGAGCGTGCTGAAAATGTGAAATCAACTCGAATACACAAAGTCTGATCTGCCAAAAACAAAAGCCTCAGCTGCAACAACAACAACAGCAACAACAGGAACAATAACGGCTTGAAGATAATAATCATAGCACTTGGCGAGTGTTATTAAAAAGTGGGCGTGGCAATGGGGCAACACCAATGGCTGACCATGGCGCTGTTGCTGTCAGTGCTGCTAATTAGCTGCTGGCCGATTGGCAGCCAGGCGTCCATTGACTGTGCCGACTGGCAGAGTCCAACTGAATGTAACAACAACACCAAGAACAACAACAACAACAACAACAACAGAGTTGGCAGCAATAGCAGCAACTATATTGCCGCCTCTTCATCATCAGCATCAGCATCATCCTCATCCTCACCCTCATCCTCGTCAGCCGCAACTTTGGAGCATTTGAATAGTTCCATGTTGCCAGACAATCTGCTCGAACCCGACCTGGAGCGAGATGGAGACAGCTGGCCATTGGAGCGCGTCGTGTCCACCATTGTGCCCGTCTTTTTCGGCATTATTGGCTTCGCCGGCCTCCTGGGCAATGTGCTCGTCATACTGGGTAAGTCAGCACTCTCCTTCATATGTATGCCTGTATTTGGGCCCCTTCTCCCACTTCACTTACAGGCCCAAGACACACAGTACTCGTTAAAGCGAACCCATTGCAGTCGTTACTCCGGGTCGATAACCGTTGGGGCCTTTGGCTTTTCGCAAATTATGCGTAATAATTGCAAATATTAACTGGATTTAATATGCCAACCAACCATAAACGGGCCACGCACATCGCTGCGACTATAAAAGCCAATTTGCTATTAAGTCCAAACTGCACTAATTGATTTTTTATATACCGACTGCAATGTTTGCGTGTGTGTGTGTGTGTGTGTGTGTGTGTGTCAAGTCAAGGCCAGCAAATTGCCACTTTACGTTGCACAGTTCCCGCTTATGCCGCACATTACAATGTAATTCACTCTTCTCCGTTTATGCGTCATTTGGAGTCGAGGAATTCGTATTTATTTATGAAAGCTTGAAAAGTTATACAAATAATAAAACTGTTTTCTAAAGATTAGAATTACTAATCAATTAGATTCTTTTTGGAAATAATCGTAGTGATTATATAATTGACTGTTGAAAAATTTGTGATTATTAAATAATTACGATTACAAAAAATAAAAAAAAAGTCTCAAATTATTCAAAAATAATCGTTCTGATTATTTCGGTTTTTTTTTCTGATTATTTTGGCTACTTTGATGTGAAAATTTAAAATTATTTGATTTTTACTAAATAAAATCAAAAATAATCACAAATAATCAGAAAAAATCAAAAATAGTCCGAAATGCTCAAAAAGATTGTTTTTAATTATTTTTGATTGATTCTGATTATTTTTGAATAATTGTAATAATTTTAGATTATTTTTGATTTTTGGTAATCGTAATCATTAAATTGGGCAAAACCGAAAATAATCGTAATTTAATCATTAGTTCGACTTTTACACAAAAATAATCTAATTACTAATGATTATGATTACTAATCATTATTTAACACGTATGTAAAAGTCAGCTAAATATAATTTTGAAAATAGGGTGAAGGTGGTCGGTCTATGGTTATTCACATCCCTTATAGTCATATCAGGAAAAAAGGTCACAAAAAAAGTTAGATAACTTCTAATACGCTATGATAAAAATAAACAATCTATGGTAATTCCCACAATTAATGTTATGCATTTTCTACATAAATCAACAAGCCCAGCAAATTTTGCACTCGCCAAGTGTAAATGTAAAATAAGCAACGATGGTTCGTCAATCTGGTTGATGCCCCATAAGTGTGCGCAATGCGATGTCATTTGTGCCCCTGAGGCACGTGTAAAATTCCAATCAGAAACTGCGATGCCCACGCAGATTTCACACAATGGCATTAAGGTTTTTTTATTCGCATGAAACTGCATATTGCATTTCGCTGGAATTTGTCGCGGCATCCCGATGAAATGCGAGAACAACAAGTTTAAAATTAACCTGCCATCAGTGTAATTCCTATTAAAATGATGTTGTTGAGCAACCAACACAAATACGATTCCCCGCTGGAAGTCCGTTGAGGCGGAATGTCTAAATTAGATGTGGATTCCGTCCACAGTGCGAAATTGTATTGCATCTGTCGAAAGCATCTCGTTTTCTACAATTTACTAAAAAACGAACACATCACAGTTGTAGAGCCCACGGTCAGGGTTTCACTATACACATACCTCGCAATTTCAAATAACATAATACCAGCTTAATGCTTTTGGACATAGTTTGATATATGGGCATAACTCGAAGATGGTTTAGGAACATTTAATAATCTTTGTGGGATGATCTTTAAAAGGATAGACTTCTACTTGCAATTTTGATTTTATTTTTAATTGCATAAAATCTCAATAATTTTACCACATTTTTAATGGTGATCGGAAGGTGTTGGAGTTAAAAAGCCGCCCCAACTCACGTTTCGATACATAGCTTTCGCTTGAAAAGATTCATGTTTGGATTACATTTTTAATTTCAATTTTAAGATTATTTTTGATGTAATAAAAAGTCTCAAGAGTTATTGAATTGACTGAGATTTCATATTTTTCGAAGATAATTTTAAAGTCACAAAAATGTACTGCTACAAATAAATTTAAATTTTTATTCAATTAATTCCCGCTGTTAGAGAGAAAATTTTGTTTTTAAAACTATTTTACCAAATGTCATACTATAGTACACTTCTAGTACTACCTTCAATAACTAACGATTTGACGGGGTACAAAATAGTGTTGCATGTGAATCATGTGAGAGGCAAATCAAAAAGGATTGCGCCCGTTCAAATTCGAGTATTGGCCAACAGTCAAAACTGGCAAAACTGAAAGCTGAATACTGAATACTGAAAACAGCAAACTCTGACCACGCTCATCTATACGATTGAGTGGCCAATTACAAATTTATAACACGATTCTCCATGTGGCAGCTACGAATTTGTTGCCTCTTCGCTTCGGGCCTTTTGGAAAGCTGTTGGCCAACATCATTTGTGACATGTCTCCGGTTTTTGGGTTGCTGTGCGCATCCTTCGTCCTTCGTTTGATTTTTCCTTTTTTTGTTTCCCTTGACATAGGACAGAACGAAGTGAAGTGGCAATGAGTCAATTTAGATTTTGTTGGCTAAGCCCAAAAACTAAAACATTAAACATAAATTCCAATTAAGCCACAAAATCATTTTACTCGTTGCCCGCCGTTGTCGCCGTTTTGTAAGCATCAAATGGACAACTTGTTTGCTGCAAACACTTTTTGATCACTTTTCCCCTTTTGTTTAGACAGTTTTGGTTATGATTCTAGGCCCAAATAGATGCTGACAGATGTCAGAATTTTGTACGCTTTTGGCCGTAATCCTAATCAACTTATTGTCAACTTCGATAATAAACACCTACAGCTTAGGATACACTTGTATTTGAATTCATAGCAATTTCATAATATTGTTTCTACTCTAAAGGGTATATTGTAGTCGCAGCTAATTCCAATTTATCTCTGACTATTTGATGCTTTGCTTTGTAAAAGTTGAATTGTATGTAAACAATATTTAGTCGGGATTCGGGTTTGTGCTCCATCCGTGTAATTCGACAGATGCCACAACATTCATGTAGAAAGAGAAGACATAAATTAAGGGATTATGTTTTACATTTAGAAACATTTTTGTATTTGTCAGCAACTCACAAAATTAATATTTAGGCTAAATTACTTAAATTAATTTCGACTTATCCTTTAGACAGGAAAACTATGGTAAAGTTGGTGTAAATGATTTTTCAGTCATAGATTTTATGGGTGGAAAATTTTTGCAAATATTATATTTGTTTAATTTCTAATCGGCTTTAAGCTTATTTTCAATAAATAAAATAAATCATTAAATATTCCATCTGTTTGAAAAAAGTTACTTCAATGCGAGAAAATTCGTGACATTCGATAAATTTGGTTAGAATGAAAACAGATTCCTTGAAATGTAACTCTAGCGATTTATTGTCTATTCTCTACCAAATTTTAAAGATTTCAATTTATTAATTATCTCTCATCTAATTTATGACTATCTGCTGTAGCTTTAAATCAAGCTGAATTTTATTTATATCAACATGTGCCGATTTCTTAAGCTAAAAGTTATAAATTTATGTCGAGTTCATAGTTTAGACATATCGTCAAGTACATAATGCATCAACACCTTTCAAGAGTGATCTATTTGCAGGAGTTGAAAGCTCACATAGGAGTAATCATGTGCACAGGCGTCTCCTTAAAATGTGTAAATTTAGCCATAAAATGCAGAGCAGAGGCATCCATTTAAGTGTAATCTGAGCAGAGTAGAGAGGAAAGTGGAAAAAGGGAGGAGGGAGGAAGGAGGAGGAAGCTGATGCAGCTGCTTGCTTAGATGGCAGTTTGACAAATTATCTTTCCATAAGCCATAAATACACTTGCACTCGTCTAAATCTCTTGCTATCGTACGCCGACACATTTGAGATTACAGAGCGGAAGTAAAAGCCGAGAACAAAGTCGCGAAAGTGGGAAAGAGGAAAGAGGAATTGAGGGAGATTCTTAACTTGGGTGGCAGCTTCCGAAGCGACTCTAATTTCGCTCATAATTTGCAATAAAACTCACACGTTCATTTACAAATCATTTATCAAATGAATTACAGAATTTCAGCAAACACGAGACACAAAGACAATGGAAATTAAAGTAATAAGTAGTTAGTCAGGGGCGTGTGCTAGCCAACTGAGAAAGTGAAATAACTTTTAACATAGCCTTTGACCTTTTGATTGTTTGTTATTGTAGTTGTTGCTGCATCTTGCACTTTGCAGCACGCGATGCAAAGCAAATAAAATTCCCAACTAACTGTCAGGAAAAACACTTTTGCCATCCACTTTTCCAATGTCTGCGACATTTTGAGGACGCGAATTGAAACTGGGGCTAAAAGGGGTGAAAGATCTTCATGCAATTTTATATAACAGTCATAAGAGGGAATCTCCGATTGCTATAAGGCATATGTATTCTTGATCAGTATCTATAATACAGTATAATAGACTTATCGTTGCTCGTTTTTGGTATGTAGATTTCTGAGATTCCATTAAAATACCAATTAAGCAATTCACAAGACTTTTGGCAGAATTTTTGTATAATTGATTAATAAACTCATGAAAAATTTTAAATCAACAGTAGAAGTGAACTTAATGCTTTCATGTTTCTATATCCTTGGCTTTGCCATGCTGGATTCTGCTAGTCTACCACTCTAACTTTTTAGTGGCATTCATTGCCAATAACGTCAGCCCAAAACTAATCGATCGATTTATTATGTTTTTTTTGCTTTCTAGGCTCTCTCAGGTCCCGCAATTTTTAAATTTTGGAAACCCAAGACCAAGATCATTATAGATAGATCTATGTGATCTTCATATACATATATATTTATTATAATTATTTACTATATATATTTACATATGTGTGTGGGCACGTGAATAAAGGGAATCTCTTAGTCGTACTCTCTCGACTCAAGCTTTCCTACTTGTTTCACTTTGGCCAACTTTTTGCCCCAACTTGTCAAATGTGCAAATGCAAATGAAACAGTTTCGGATCCCAAGGCAAAAGCAGCCAGAGTTTATTTTGCATTCAAAGGGTTGAGCAGAAACTTAGATGAGTTGAATTCACTTGCAGCTCTCGCATTCTCTCACTTAAAGTCTGAAAGTCAAAGTCAGTGTATTTGACAGTTAAAGTTGATGTGTTAACAGTGGAAATGAAAAGAAGTGTAAAGTGTCACTACGGACAACAATTAGATTTGGCTCTTTTAATTGTTCGTAAAAATATCTAAAATACTAATTCAGTTGTAAGCTAACTTGACTTTGAAGTACAGCAATTAAAACTGAAATTAAGATGACTTACCATTGATTAGAGTAAACCTCTAATTGCACAGTGCTTTTTATGTCCTTGCATTGGGTTTTATAATTTTGTTACCTAATGTGAATTTGGATCTACGTTAACTTTATATTGTTGGGAGTATTTCTGGCTAAAAACTAGGTTATAAGTGTTTTTCCCCAGAAAAGGAAAAAGATAGGTGAAACTGTTTTCCTTTCCACCTGCTGCCTTTGGCTGGATGTCATTTATTTTTAGCCACGGTAACTTTTGCTGCTGTTTTATTGAAAGCACACTGAAGCAGAGGCAAAAACAATGCCAAGGAGAGGTAACAGCAGCAGTTGCATGTTACACCTGCACATGCACACACACACACACACACACACACTTTGCCACAGATGGTACATAGATGCGGGATACAAAGGCGTCGACTTGAGTCAAGGTTGCAAAAATTGCATGCAAAATGACTTTGCTGTTGAGATTTTCTTACCTTGTCCAAGATAGAGCAGCAATAACACACACATACACATGCACAAGTACATGCCCCAACACACACACACACATATATATAGATAAATATGTTTACGCCAGTGTTGTCGTTGCAGCTCTTTTATAACTTAGCCATTTTTTAATTGAAACGCTAGAAAAGAAGAAAAACGTGAAAAATTGTATCAATGTGGCAATTTTAAATAAAAAATCATTTGACTCATAACATTAAAATACATATTCCTGTAAACAATTATCTTCACTGTCGTTAATAAATTCCTATATAAGAAATCTTTCAGAGTTCGAAAACTACAAATCCTAGCAAAGAATAACAAACATTTTTCAATTTTGTTTTGTTTAAAACTGACATATAATTTGAAAGTTTAATTTAGCAGTTTTAATAATTTTTTTGGCCATTTCAGGAAACATTTTTGTTTAGCTATTTTAGCTCTTGACGGGTATCTTTCAGCACTGTTATACACATACACATACACGTTCAAGTGTTGCCTTGCAACGCCTTCAGGTGCAGCTGCAAAGTGTGAATCTTTTTAGTTGTGGGGCAAGCTAAAAACAGCCATAAATACCATTTGTTGTTGTTGTTGCTTGTTTTGGTTGTTGTATGTCAGACACCGCACATTTAACTAAGCATCATTGAGTTTGTTGCTTGTAGTTTTTGTTATTGCTATTGTTATTGGTATTGTCTTTGTCGGTGCTGGCAAATTGAGAACAACTCAAAAGTGTTGCCTACTTTTTGGGGCAAAAGTCGCGCTGTTGCCGACGACATTGCCATTTATCTAAGATAAGCTGCAGTGGCATTAGATAATAGTCAAGTGGAGGTCATATATCTGAATGCTAATATTGAGAACTTGCTCTGCTGACAATTTATAGAAAGTATAGATTCTTCATTATTATTATTGACTTAGATGGCGCCATACTTTTTAGAAAAATTTATTTGTTTACATTCCAAGATCTAGTTAAATAGAGAATTTGAAAATGGAATGCAGTATAAACGGATTCTTTAAATGAAAACCCATTTTTCATAAGCTGCAGACAAAATAAAATAAATAATTTATGAACTAAAACAAAAAAATTCATTTAATAATAAATAATGCATACAAGTTATTTTGATGACCTTGCAAAGTCCTGTAGATTTAAAGAGAAAATAACAAGTAAATGAAAATGGTTTTTATCAAAATAACATGACAAGACATTTGTTATTCTTTTAATTTAATTTCAAACAAACAAATTTTTACAATTTACGTAACATGTCCAGTCAACGAACCAATAAATGTTGTTAAAACCCAAAGTACATTAAAACAGCTGGGAATATATCCATATACAAAATGCACAAGACCAGGCAGATCATATTAAATATTAAAATTGGATAAACATTTTGCGTATAAAAACGGGTAATCCTGTGCAGTCCATAGTCCGTTATAAATTCGTCCCGTCGCGCTTGCATACTCATATCATAATGCACAGTCAGAGTGTGTAGAACGACAGCTGGACTGTAGGTTGGATCATTGCTGCTCATAAACTGGTGAAGGCGTACAAGGTCCTCCCTGTTCGGCAGAGTTGCCAAATCAATTTCGAATCGTTGTCCCACTTGCGGGTAGGTCGAAATACCGGCCATCTGGGTGAATTCGAACTGTATGTCGATCAAGAAGCAATATTGAAAGTTACTCTCCTCGTCAGTCGAAGAGCTTGCTGACGAGGCATCTATTTCAAGCTCCGATTCTGACTGAATAAATGACTGAACACATATGTTATATTTCAGTTTTTATGGACATCTAATATTAATACTTACCGGATTAGTTTCAAAATCCGACGAGCTTGACGAAGAGTTTGAAGAATACATCATCCAATTTTCCACCGAATCCAGAGAATCGGAGCTCGAATCTTCCGTAATGAATATCTCAGAGCCTGAGCTGATTCGTGATTCAAAATCCGACTGAACTAGTGTTCTTGAATCGGATACAACAGTTTCTGTATCGGAAGCGTTCATCAAATCTGACAATAACTCGAACTGCAAATCCGTATAATAATAAGTTTCCAAATGCTTTAGCAAATCTACCACATAGTATATTCTGCAATAAATCTCCAAATCTGAATCAAGGTTTGTGCATAAATATGCTGGAAAATTTAACGCCAAGGATGTCTGCAAATAGTTTTCCCAATCTGATTCGAAGTTGTTATCTAAATATGTATCCAAATCTCCATCTGAATTTGTCAGTAAACATATTGCCAAATATTCCTTTAAATATGTCTCTAAATACAAGTCTGCATATATATCTGATATTGTGTTATTATAAACATCCAAATAGTTGTTAAAATGTGTCGTTAAATAATTCCTAAAGTGTGTCTCCAAATCTACCTCTAAGCTTCTGTCCAACTCAATATCCTCATTTCGAATCAGGGTGATTTCTGAACCTCTCCCCAAAAGTGTAACTGAATCTGTTTCCGAATCTGCCTCCCAACTTGAATCGGACTCTGAATGTCTATCTAAATGTGCCATCAAGTCTGATTCTGAATCTGAACCCCAACCTCTTTCCGTAAGCGGTTCTAAATCTGTTTCCGAGACTCTTTCTGAAACTGTCACCCATTGTGATAGCCATTCTGGCTCTTCAAAATCATCCATCTGCACATATTTTTTAGACTCCGGCCTCGGCTTCACTAGATCTGAATACGTCTCCCAGTCTGAACCGAAATCGAGCTCTGACGTTACTAGCTCGGAATATAACTCAAGATCGGCCTCCCAATCTAACTCCGAATCCGTCTCCAATTCTCTTCCGTTCTCCAATTCGGATTCAATAGTTTCGTCACTGCTCGGCGCTTCTTCGAAATACAATTGATAGTATTGTTGTGGAAAAATAAGTGTTTTTCGTTTCCAAGTGATGTCCACTTCCGTTTGAGACATTATCAATAAACACCGATTACCGTCGATTAAACGCAATTGCGAAAGTACACTAAAATGTCCTCGTCCATCGAGCCTCGAGCTTCGATCCAGCTGATTCATATTTTTGGAAATTATAAAATATACGAATATAATTATATAATTATAGCAGTCAACACACGAATGTCAATGAAAATTTGTTTACTAACAAATTTTTTTAAATGAGAAAAAAATCAAGGTTGCTTCGGATTTTAAAGTTTTCCCATTTAGGTTCTAAGCCCAGTCTACTATATTTTCATTTTAGCTTTAATTTAATAAAGCATCATTATAAACCTGAAATATTTAGTAGAAATAAATTGATGAAAACACGATTAAATTTCAGTACACTTACAATAAATGTAGGAGATTTACGGCCTTAAATAATATATTGGACTTAATTGTTTTTGCCGTAAGTACAAACCCGCTTATAAATTTGAATATTTTACTTGGTCAAGTGGGGAGGTAACTCAGTTCTCATACTCGAACACTTGACGGTCTCCTGCTCAGTCTTTCAATTGCACGTAGCTGCAATTTACAAACACACACACACACGCACACACACAGACGTAGTCAAGGTGGCTCACGTAAAGATGAAAAGGGAGGAAAATAAACCTAAAACGCACAAAAGTATGCTATGAAAAGCATTTAAGGAGCATATGGTCATGTGTGTAGTATTGATGTGTGTGTGTGTGTATGTGTGTTTATTCGATAGGTGGCGCTGTGCAAATTTACACAAATCCACAAGGCGACGACTGCAAACAAAAATTTATTTTACTGCGTTGATAGTGATAAAATTTATAACCAGCAATAGGAACAGCGCCTAAAAGCAGGCAACAAAAACAATAAGCTCACACGTGCGCCGAACAATGCCCAAGTGGGCAGCTGGCAATACTTTTATTTTTTTATACCCATGCCTGGCAATCAAGTGTGGGCGAGTGACTTCTACTCACCCCATTTCCCTTCTCAGCATTCACCCGACTCTGCTCGTCTTTCTCTCTCGTCGGCCGTAGATTCGTCATATTTATGCTTTTTTATGGGCCATGTACAATTTTATTGTTTTACCTTTCAATGCTATGTCTGTCTGCTACTCGGCAACACACACACACACACACACATCCATACACATAGACAGTTAAAGCACTAAAGTAAGACAGAGAGCGAAAATCAGTGTGTCAGACAAACGTAGAACAGATCTGAGAACGCACTTACAATGCTTTACAGAACGAGCACCAGACAGTAAATTTTTTTTTTAATGCAGACTGTGTTTCCACAAATAATTACTCTATTTTTTTGACAAACATCGTGTAATTTTAGTGCACTAAAATAAATAAAAGTGAAATTAAAAAAGTATTTAAATGGCAATATTTTAAATTAAATTTCGTTTCCAATATTTATTTGGAGTTTTAGCTAAAAAATATTTTGTTTTGAAAACCCGAGCAACCTGCTCTATGAAAGTTATAAATTCATCAGCAGCTCAGAAAAAACTGATTTAAATTTGTACGCTTTATATAAACTAAACTTCACTTTTTAACTCATATTATTGAACATTAATTTGATTATAGCTAAGCGTACTACGGAATACTTTATGTAAAAGAATTAGTTAATTTACTTCAAAACGTGAATTTTTGGGTTTTTTATCAGCTCAAAAGCTTTGGCGAATTGCAAGCGAATTGCATTTTTGCAGAACGCTCCATATTGGGCCTTTGTTTTACTGTCTGACTTTTTATGCGTTTTTGTTCGCCTGCCGTGCTAAATACACTCACACACACACACTCACACACATTTAGATACACTGCCACGCCCATTCCCTTGTAAGACTGTTGTGTCGCAACGCTTGTGAACATATGCGCCCTTGATGGCCATATGGCAACCAATTCGCCATTGTTTCCACTAGTTGCCAGGTGTATAGTCCTTGACGAGCGGATTTTGTTGCAGTAACATGACGAGCCCACAGCTATTTTGCGTGCTTTTTTATATTGTACTTTTAAGAGCTTGTACAAAGCCATTCAATGCAGATTCATCAATAATCCAGCTTCGATACTTTACTATGCAACGTTAGATACGCGTAAAGAAGTTGTTCCAAGAAGCTGGAGAAAAGTGTAGCATATTTTGCGGCTGAGTGGAAAGTATCTTAAGCTTCTTACGACACTTATTGTTGCTGAGTCTTGCTTCTGCTGAGGTTTACTTAAGAAAAACTGTAAATTTTTCCCAGACTGATTGATGGATTGACAGTTGCTTGCAGCTATTGATGAGGGTGCCTACTATAACAATGAGATAAAACCATAAGACTGAATACAACATGTTCAAGATAATATGCAAAAGTGCATGAGAACATTAAAATTTATATATTTATTTTTAATTTGACATGGTTTGGTTTTTTAAATCTCTAACAATCTAAAAAATTAGGGAAAGGCAATTGTGTGTTTTCCTCAATCTGTTGCTTTAAATTGTCAAACATTTAATAAAATTATCTTTTAAATCTATATATTTATTTATTGCATATAAGCCATATATATATACTTACTATTCTTAAATAAATTGATGGTGTTAATAACATGTGTATTTTAACAATTAAAATACATGGAAAATTGATTGATTTATATAAGCCAATATTTAATATGTTTTAATACATTTATGGCGCTACATATAATAATAATTAAAATACATATAAAATTTATTTATGTATTGCGCAAAATATGCCAATAACTAAAAGAAAAGTGAAAACTTCAAATAATTTGCTGGCAACCAAATGATGTGCCCCTAAAAATATTTATAGTTCACCAGTTAATTTGATACTAAAGTGCTTTGAATAGAATGCTTTTACATTTTAATGGAATGGAAAGTAAAATTCATTAAAAAATTTTCATAATTTTTTGAACAAACTTATGATTACCAATCAAATTACTTTACAGAATTACGAGAATCGGCTGCAGTTCGTTAGAAGTTTGTCAATAATTTTTGCATATAAATTTAACTGGCTTTCCACGAAGAAATGTTAATCTATAAATTTACATTTTAAACAAGCTTTGTTCTGTTATGTTATCGTCTTTAGTAGTACATACTTTAATATTAGAGATCACCTTGATATTTCTATTAAATTTTCAAGCAAGCGATTTAAAATATAAAGTAAAGAAGCTTATGTAAAGACTGTAAAAAAAAGTTTACTTCATAATTTTTGGAAACAATCGAAAAATGTTGTAAAATAATTGGTATAAAACCAGGAACAATATACATATTTTCGTAGTGGAAAAGGCCTAAAAGTTGTTGATCAAAAACTTGTATTATTTAGCTTTTAATTTGTGTTGAGTTCAGTTTATTGAAAACTGAAATTCGTGATTCGTGCAACATTTTTCATGGTTGATTTTCCAATGACAGTAAATTTCAATTGTTCATGTTAATGTTGTTGTTGTGGCAATGGCAAAGACTCCCTTGGCCATGTTTATTTATTTAGGATGTGTGTTGTGCGACAAATGATGTGACCGCCGGCGGCTGAACTGACCAGACAAATGAATTCAACGAATCTATTCGATAACTCTGCTTGGTAACCAACAACAAGAACAATCTATCTATCTATCTATCTATTAAGTCGAGCAGTCGGGCGAGTTGGGGAGCACAAATTGTGTTGTGCGGCCGGATGTCCATGTAACATAGAGACGTGTGTGTGCGTGTGTGTGTGTGAACATAACAAACATGCACAAAATTTACGAAAATTTAAATTAATTGTGCTGCTTGTGGCCGAGCAGTAGAGAGCCATCATTTGAGTTCTGCAACAGCTATTGTTTAACCACCAAACAAAGGGTCCTTGTGATTATCTCTTACATATGTATGTGTGCTCGTATTTCTTGTTGTATCTTTGCATCTGCATGTGTGTGTGTGTGTGTGTGTGCGTGTGTCTGTGTGTGTGTGTGCTTGTGTCGCATCATTGTGCCTGCGCCTTGAGATTAAAGCGCAATTATTTATGCACTTAAAAGACATGGTTTAGGCCAAATTGCATGTATACTCGTATATAAAAAGAGACAGTCAGACATTGAGAGAGAAACAAGGCTAACACACATCAATTGGCTCATAAAGCAATGCCAAGGACAGCTGCTAACAGCAATAAGTTGCCTTTTCTCACTGTTTCTTAGTTAAATTTTAATTGAAATTAATTTATATGCCATCAAAATGTGTCATTCTAAATACCATCAGATTTTCGACTTATGTTAATCTTCTGACAAACAAAATATATATCCATGATCATTTCTCTCTCACTCTGATTTCATGATTCAAATTTAATTGTCAGGTCTTAAGAAATGCATAAATTTACTGGTAGCTTTTATGCTTAATGTGAACTTAAATGAAATGAACACGCTCTACTTTATTACTACGGACATAACAAAATCTATCATAATAAGGCTCACATTAATTTCGTTTAAAATGTAATACTGAAGGCGGTTAATAAAATTTAGAAATTTTGTTTGTTCTTTTGCTTTCAATATTAATTACATGCTCGTTCACTTAAAGCCAATTTTATTTACATCGATCATTACACTTTAATTATCATTATTCAAATTGAAAAATAATTTTAACTTTCAACCCATATATGAAAAACTCTTTGTCCTGACTGAGAATCAACGTGTAGCCCAAACGGTAAATGATAGAAAGCTGAAATTTCCACACTACACAGATGAGATAATTTCATCGTGCGATAAGACGGCGTTTGCGAAATTCGACGTCTAAGTGGATCAAAATCGGGGTCAAAGGTCAGGGAAATGCTTAGTATGAAGAACTATGTTGTTTCTTAGAATATCCCAACCAAACTCACAGATTGTATGTTTGGGACTGTCTCTTACATCTTGACCAAATTTGGTCAAAGTCGGATAACGATGTCATGTAGCTGCCATAGGGACAATCGGATGAAAATAACCTTTTGTATGAAAAACTTTTTTGTTTCTTAGAATATCTCAACCAAACTCACACATTATATGTTTGAGACTATCTTTTACATCCTGACTAAATTTTGTCCAATTTGTATTGTTCTATCATATAGCTGGGTGGAAATCAAAATTAAGAATCAAAAACTCTGTTGTTGTATGAGATATCATAACAAAACTTACAGATTAACTATAAGTATTTCGAAAAATTTAGATATTTTACGCCAAATCTGCATTTTTCACGCCAAATCACTAAATTCGACTTTTAGCCAAAATTCAATTGGAAGGAAGAAACATTAAAAACGTGGCGAGCGAAACGAAAGTTTAAAAATAACTTATATGTTTAATTTATTTTTTAAAAATTTATATATGTTAAATATGAGTTATTCTAGGACTTTGAATGCAAAGTTGCAAATTAAAACTGTTTAATTAAAAAATATTTAAGTTAAACACATAACATATATCTACGGTTTTCCATTTGTCAAAATAATTTATTTCACATTAAGCGTTTTAATCGTATCACTCTCGGTGTATACTTTAGATATTTCTTAAGAAACTCAACTCCAGCTTAGCCCGACTTCCAGTCATAATTCAGTTGATCAAGTAGATCAGTATCAACAACGACAGCAATTGAATATAAAGTGCACACACACACACACACACACGCAGACAGACACAGACACACACACACAGAGACACACACGAAATGCATCAATAATTTGCCAGATATGGAGCATTAAAGCGACATTAAAGTTCTATAAAGTGAAATTTATATGTCAAGCTGTAAACATAGCCCTAGACCAAATGTCCGTCTGCTGGGTGTTGATGCCACACACACACACACACATACACACATACATATGGTTGTGGGGTGCATTATTATTATTTGTTTATTTGCTCCCAGTCTGTTTCCCTCTGAATGAGTGTATGAATGTGTGTGAAACGTGGCATTAAATAACAGCGTTTTTTGCGCTTGAAGAACTTTTTTCAACTTCGCCAGCTTTTTTTTTGTTGTTTTCTTTCATTCTATTTTTATTATAAATATATATAAAAAATTTTTTGCTATTTGGGTTTTTTTCCAGCCGCATGCGCCATAAATTATGCTACACTTTATTATTTTGTAAAGCAAGCAACATAAAACTTTTGCTTCAGCTCAGCGTCAGTTAATGGTCCAGTGTTTTCCTAGATACTTGTACTTTCAACCTGACCCTTTTTTTCTGCTCCACACCGTCTTCCCACAAAATGTCAGCTTTTAATGGCTTACTTGTTATCGGATCGGTGAGTGTGTGTGTGTGTGTGTGTTTATATACTGTTGTGCCAGCGAATATGCATATTAATTGAAAGCGCCTGGAATTGAGTCGAACAGCCAACAACGAGACAACGTCCGATGACGTTATCAATTTCAACAGCTTCACAAAGATTAAACAGTCCTCCTCAGACACATCTTCTTCGCCTTATTCTATGTATTTATTTTCAACATTTGCTGTCGTTGGCCCTCATTAATCAATATTAAACATGTTGAACTGATTGTGTTGTTTGTTTATATTTTGTACCTTATCAAAAAGGTATCGTCATCGTATTGACTTTAACTGAGAATTTCATCTTCGCAATTTTGACACAAAGTGTACGAATATTACAATGTTTTTATAAAACTTTACTTTTTATAATTTTTTATCATTCCACTTAATCCCACCAATATCGGTCGAATACAATGGAACTTATGGCTGTTTTAAGTTTTTAAGCAACACGATTGTACCACCAAAATATTCAAATTTAGAAAACAAACAGCGGTTAACCCTCTTATGGATCATTATTGGGGGTCACAGCTTGGAAAAGAACTCACTAAAAAAGAATTGCTGAAATAAGAGCAACACCTGCAAAGTAGCGCGCACTCATATGAAGTATACGTACGAGTATCTACTACACATATGTGTACACTATAAGCCAAAATTGGAGCTCAGATGGCCACATGTGGCCACTTCTCCCGAACCACAACCAAGGCAACTTGTATTTATTGCTCATATTTGTGACTTGTGACTTACATTTGACACAGCATACTTTTCTGCTGCTGCCGCCATTTTTATTTGCTTTCTCACGCCCACCGAACTTTCTTGGCATCCTGTGCTAAATATATTTGAAAGGAAATTGATTTGCGGCAACAGCAGCAGCAACGACAACAGAAAAGTAAAACTCAGACAGCAACAATAAATACGTTGAATAAGTAAAACTTTTTTAAAACGAATGCAGGACTAGAAGTTACCCAATAAAGGGTATCCAAGTTGAGGCCACTTTTATGAAAAGCTTGTCATCCAAAGCTTATTAGCTTGTTGAAATATACTTTGACTTAAAATGTTGAGAAATTAATGTCAAATTCAAAAATATCTCTAGATAAAACTTGGAGCAAATTGATGTGTATCACTGCGGACGGCAGTCCGCTCTAGTGACGAAAGCAGCACGAAGGGTGCGAAAGGCGACTAGCAATATACATATCATACCCGTTATTTATTTTAATATTTTTATTTAAACAAACTTGATCTGCGTGGGGTTTATAGAAATCTGTGTGCCAAATTTGGTTGCTCTAGCTCTTATAGTCTCTGAGATCTAGGCCCTCACACAGACGGACAGACGGACGGAGAGACGGACATGACTATATCGACTCGGCTCAAGAATATAAATACTTTATAGGGTCGGAGAAGCTTTTTTCTCCCTGTTACATACATTGCAACGAACACAATATACCCTTTTACTTGTTTTTTAAGTAACGAGTATAAAAAGTTAAGATTAATGGAAAATATACTATTAAAAAATCATTTAACTCAACGGTGGGCAGCCGCTATGTTTTGCAAATTGGCGTCACAGTGTCGCCTTCTTCATCGTCGACGAAAAAATAAATAGTTAATGGTGTTACAAAAAAACTAGCAACTCACAGCAATTTCTCTACTTCGAGTCGAAGCGCTGAACACAATTAATTAAATTTAAAGCAAAAAAGGAAATTTTAAATTTTAGTCAAGTTTGTCTGAGTCTTTACTCTATCCATAATTTATAGGGTATCGAGGCAGCTCCGCGGCATGCCGAGACATTTCCTCTTGCCAAAAATTGTTGACAAAAGGGCACATTGAGTGACCCTGGCTTTTGGGCACACAACTCGTCGTCCCACGTTGTTCCTTTGCCTGTGTGTGGCATTTTGTTGGCCGTGTGCCACATCCATCCATTGGAGCATTCACAACATGCATGCTCCCCCGACAAATTCTTCTGCAACAGTGACAATATACGAGTATTGCATTGCAGCGTGCACTGTGCTCCTTTTGTATAGACCAACATAAATTGTTTGGCTAATTGTCCTCTTCTTTCGTCTGTCCTCCCAAGGAACATGCTGAACCGAAGATGAAAGCAAGAGAAGAAGAAAAAGGAGCGACAACAATGCCGAAGCTCAACTAGGAAACAATGCTGCGCCTGCTCCAGTTCCAGTTCCATCCCCATTCCCATCCCCAGCTCCTGCTTCCCATTCACCATAAGTATGTGGGAGTCGCCTTTGTGCGCGTAATTGGCAGGAAAAACTCGGGCGTCGGTCACACAAAACTCAGCAAGGACATTGCTGAAAGTATTCTTAGAAAATTCTCAGCTGTCAAAGATCGGGCAGGTCGCAATTGCATTCTTCTTGTATCTAGAGTTGAAAGCTATTAGTTCTTTTCTCTCTTTTAAGGCGACAATTTTTAAAACTATGCAAATACTCGTGGAGCAATAATTGTTGCCCCTACAATTTAAGCCAGCGGTGGGCACGAAATCTGACAGAAATACAGTAGGGAGCAGCCGCTAGCTCCCGGAGCCCATGCGTGCCCACCGCTGATTTAAACTATACATATTAAGTTCCAACGCATTAAAAGTAGCAATATAAGTATTTAAGTGCTCGCTAATGAAAACTTGAAAAAAATTTAATAAGTGGGATGATTCGAGAAATGGCGAAAAGCATTTCTATTGGAAAAAGAAAACTATTGAAAAATATGTCTGTGAGCCGATTTCCGAGTCTCTAGCTGTTTTGGCGTGGCTTCCTTTTAAAAAGCAGCTTTTATTATCGAGACTTACTTTATCCATAATCCAAATACTACAGTTAAATTTTATTTTCTCATAAATGCATTTATGTGGCTTATGAAATGTTCTTAAGCTTAATATTAATAATTTTACCTTAGAGGAAAATGTATTAAAACTGTATTTATTAAGGACAAAACCATAAATGCAGCTCAGCCATTTAATTGATTTTGTATCTTTGTCATGTGTATTTAGAATGTTTTGTTAGTCAAATTAGAGGGATTCGCAATTTGTAAACATAAATAAACTTGTCATATTTAAACAAAGCTGAAGGCTCAAGGACCATCTCTAGTTACAGCAGACACGGAATACGTAACTAAACAAAGAATGTGTTAATTGCTGAACACATATTAATGAATAAAAACGATTTGTATAATGAAAGCCAAAAGCCTCAAAGCTGCAGAACAATAGCAGAATATCGTAGTCAAAGGTTTAGGAATTGTGTGCAATGGACAAGCAAAAGGGATAATGTAATTACAGTATAAATTTATCATTTTAATAATGAAGATGAAATACCCTGAGAAGGCAACTTTATTATATACTATCTAATATACTTTTAATTGACTGACTGACAACATTTGCAGTATTATATTAATAAATACATAAAAAATACATGCCTTATCCTAGAATATTTTTCCTTCTGTGTATGAGCAAAAGGATCTTTTAGATGGTAAGAGCTAGAAGCACCAAATTTAGAATGTATGCGGGCAGATAAAGGTTATATCAATGATCAATGTGATCAGAAAATGTAACCTCGATCAATTGGATTATAAACTCGGATGTCTTTAACTCATTTATTGGCAGTCTTGGTTAATTAGTATTTAATCTAAAGTGTATACTAAGTATGTGAGTTTCTAAACACTCCTTTCAATGCGTTACACTCGATGCTGAATAATTGCATAATAATATCTTTCTTATAATCATGGGCAAGTCAAGCATACTTACTTGCAAGTAATGCATTATGGCTTCATGCCTGTAATTAAGTCTATTTTCAGTGGCGGAAGACAAACAGATTGCTTCGCAAATATCTGACTAATGAACTTTTCACCTCTCAATCCTCTCTCTTTCTATCTCACTGCATCTCTTTCTGTCTCTGTCTGCACAATTTCCGGACATGTCGTTTAGTTGTGGTCGTTAACAAACAAATGCGCTCAACCACAAACCTATTGATTATAAACCTGGCCGTCTCGGACATTCTCTTCGTCATCTTCTGCGTGCCATTCACGGCCACCGACTATGTCCTGCCGGAGTGGCCGTTTGGCAATTTGTGGTGCAAATTTGTGCAGTACATGATTGTGGTCACATGCCACTGCAGGTGAGTTGCCAATAAGAGTACAGGCCAATGTACCTACACTGATAAAAAAAGGATCTAAAATCAAGATTTTGGTCTCAGAACTAAGAACTTTGGTCTACAAAATGCGTCGAGAACATGAAAATCTTGATTCTCAGAACGTTTCAATTAAGACCAAGTTCTTATTTTTAAGATCATAAATTCTTATATTTTCAAGACCACAAATCTTATTATAAGAATAAAACTTATTATTTTTTTATGCTCAAGACAAAAAATCTCAAATAAAGATTAAGCTTCTTAGCATTTTAAGAAGAAGTAAGTTTTAGTTACCTTGAGGTCCAGTAATGTCGATATGACACTAAACAACAACACACGAATCACTTGCACAACGCAAGGAGCATGGCTCGGAATACAGCTGTTTCAAGAGATGCCAATCTCCATCATCAGTACCGTTGTGCTGACTTGACCAGCGATCCAAGCCTAATGTCAGCTTTGAGACGCCAGAACCAGTTGGGAATTCTAAGTGTCAAAAAGTGTGATGTTGTTAAGAGAAAGAGATCAAAGATCTAAGATTTTAATTCTTATATTTATTAATATTTTAAGATTTTTTAAGAATAATATTCTTAGTTTTGGGAATTTGGTCTTATTTCAAGAACAAAATATTAAAATTTGAGAATTTTATTCTTATTTTAAGAACTTATGATTTTCAAGATTAATATTCTTAGTTTTAGTAATTTGGTCTTAAAATATTCTTATTTCAAGAACAAAATATTTAAGATGAATGTTCTTGATTTTAGAAAGTGGTCTTTTTTTCAGTGTATGTACATATGTATGTGTGTATGTTTGTCTCTAACAATTTACCCTACAGTGTCTACACCCTCGTCCTGATGTCCTTCGATCGCTTCCTGGCCGTCGTGCATCCCGTCACCAGCATGTCCCTCCGCACCGAACGCAATGCGACGCTGTAAGTTCACTTGCCAACTTGCCAACTTGCCAACTTGCTAACTTGTTCACATCTCGCACTTGTAACGGCTGTTGTTGTACACGGCCACATGACCATAATTCGTTTCCGTTTCTGTCTGTTTCTGTGTCTGTCTTCGTGTCTGCGATTGCCTCAGGCTAAAACCGAAATGGCAAATTTATCTATAGGCACCACTTCAACTTGCCCATGTTGAAGCAATTGAAATGGACAGTAATTTTGTATCGTAACTAGAACTCTTCTCAAGAGGTTACAATGGCTCTAACAATATTCAACATTTAAAGTTAAAGTTTTTAGACAAAGAAATAGGAGTTTTATTAGCCAAAACCGATACTACAAATATACAAATATCTTAGCAAGACTCGCAGATTGTGTACAAAAAAAACTGAAGTTAACATTTTTGATTTAAGTAAGAATACAGATAAAATAATAAAATGGCTAAAAAAATGTCTTATAGATAATCAAAACATTTGCGAAGATGTAATTAAAAATTTCGAGATTGCAGAAGTTTAGACACCGCTTGGGATTGAGATTACTCAGAATTCTGGACTTTTACGAACAGTAGAAAATGGAATACAGATCAAGGGTATTAAATCTTCGATTTGTCTTTCCCGTTGTAAATACTAAAATTTTACAATATTTTAGTAAGGTTAGGACTAAATATATACAAATGTAATTACAGTGTTAGACATGCCTCTTTTTTTTTTTGACTTAAGCAGTGTTGTTAAAGTCACTTTATTATATTTCTATTAATGTGTTCACCTTCATGGTCGCAGGGCAATTATGTTCGCCTGGATAACGATTGTGACGACTGCGATTCCTGTGGCTCTGTCGCATTCCGTGAGGATCTATCAGTATCATGGACGCGTGGGAACCGCCTGTGTTTTCTCCACGGAGGAGGAGATCTGGAGTCTAGTTGGCTTTCAGGTAAGTCAAGCAATTGAATGCGCATTTTGTGGCCTCTAATCCTTGTTGGGGAGACGGGCGTCTCTTTCCCATTCCCCATGTCCTTGTTGTCTGTCTGATTAATGTGCGTACATTATTCACGCCTCGCCGCCAAATGTGTCACTGGAGCGCGGTTCTCCGCACATTGAAATTGTGTGAAATTGCGAAATAGCGGCTTAAGTGACGTCTACTTGAAAAGGCGACACCACAGCGACATGTCTATATCATTCATACATATATGTATATGCAAGTACATACATATATTATATGTCGCTTATTGTTGGCGTAAACTCATATTTTCCAACGCTTGAAGGCAGCTCTGCAATATATTGGCTACTTAACAAACTCACAGCCCAGAGTGATGAGCACGACAAGGGCGACACGCAGGACGACTCGACATTTCGCTGACAGCGTAACGTCAGGATTGGAGCCATCTTATCAAGTGCACAGTGTAGCCAAGGCTCATTTTTTATTGCGATATAGTGAGCTTTCGCATAGATGATCTTTCGCACATACGCGGCACACGCATGGAGAGCTTTACTGATCATCTAGCTAAGTTTCCAGCGTGCACCAATACATGCACACATCTTCTGCATACTGACAATAACTTGATAAGCTTTCATACAGACTTTAAATTTTAAATGAATCTACTCTCTCTTATTTTTGAGTAAATAAGTAAGCTTTTTCAAGTTGAAAAACTCTTAAGTACTCACAAGTAAGTTGAGCTTTTGTTATCACCCATGCAACAATACGAACTTACACTAACACATTTACAAAGCTAAAGTTCACTGATAGAAAGTTAACTGATCGTTTGAGTGCAAAAAAACATTGATAGACGAATTTTTAATTCAGTTATGAGTACGTAAATCCATTTTACTGACAATTTCTATTGTTGTGCATGTATTTCATGCTGCATTAGTGCATCACATCATTGTGCATGAAATTGAAGCCACTGCACACACACATTCGCACACAGACAGTATTGCATTGTTATTGCTGTTGTTGTTATTGTTGTTGTTGAAAGCAAATAGCATAGAACAAGCGAAACAGTCGAGTGCTCTCGACAGTAATATACCCTGGGCCTAGGCCTCGAAACGCCGAAAATTCGATGCAGCTACATACTATTTATGATATAAATGAGTGATTTCAACCAATTTGCACGATATATTTACATTTTGGAAATTAATTAAAAATAAAAATAATTTAAAAAAAAGAAAACAATTCGTTGACCTAACCAGGAATCAAACCCACGACCCCTTTTTGCACAGGCGCAAATCTCTACCATTAGACAGACTATTCAAATAAATAAAAAACATTACATAATAAAAAGTCATCTGCTCCGACCACACCAGTCCGAGATTCGAGCCCCTACCCTATCTCCTGTTTCGCTTGCCGACCACCTAACACCCCGACCACTGCACCGCTTGGAATGATGCTGGCAAACTCATATATACATACTCGATGTACATTCTGGCAGAGTAAATGAAAAATGAATTAATTGCCCATTAATTCTATTTATATATTTATTCTGCCAATAAAGAAAATTGTTAATTAAGGGTGCCACAGAAATCGCTTTCGCTTGAATTTCTCTTCAATTTGTATGAAATTCAAGCGAAAGCGATTTCTGTGGCACCCCCGAATATCTTCACTATTTGTGGTCCAATGAAAGTGATGAAAGTTGGTGATTAGATTTTGAGCATGATCCTACAACCGCTGGAATAAAAAAAATTTAAAAAATTAACTTAAAACAATACATTAAAGGTGATGTTAGTTTTTGATGAATTACGCCCCCTGGAGTGGGCGTGGTAAAATTTTAAGTTAATCTTAAATTGCCTGACGTAATAATAAGTCTTCATTCCAAATTCGGTGGTACCAGCTCTTACCATTACCAGGGTATATCGACTCGGCTGTTGATGCTGACCAGGGTATGCAAACAGTAATGGGAGGGATGCATATTGTATAGTACATTCAAATATGCACTAGTATATTTACCACCAAGTTACCCCTAGTGTCCGAGTCAGAGCCAGAGTCGGACAATAATCCCGTCGATGCCAATGTACAAGCTAATAATGCTGGAAATTGTTCTCCTCGAAATGAGGAGAGCTAAATTGTTATGCATATATAGCAATTAACTTACATTCCAGTTGAGCGAATGGCAACTACAATGTATTACAAGGCACAGACCGGCGTCGAGTGAGTTTCTAAAGCACATTCATGGGATTAAATATTCGAAATTGTACTTGCTTTTTAAGGCATATTTTAGCATATATCTAAATTATTGTAAATATTATATTTCTCGTATATCTATTACATTTAAACTATCTATCATTTTGTACATTGAATTTGGTGACTCTTTATCACAAGTTCATTTACTAAAAGATCCTTTAAACAGCTTTAAAGGAATTTCAGCTTGCTTATCATATTTATCTAAAGAGTGCTATTCAAATTTCAAAATCATTTTAAATACAAATTAAAAATAATTTTTTTCTTAACAATATATAGTAAAAAAATTCTTTTCTTAACTTACATCATATATTTTTTAAGTTGTACATAGATTTTAGTTTATTACTCGTTGAAAGGAAGTGCTTAAATATTGCTTATTGAAAATTCTCTCCAGCACTCGAAGAAACTTCTGCTCTTGTATTTCAGTCAAATAGAAATTTGTTTTAAGTTAATTTTTAAGTTTTTTGGAAATTGCTATTTCCACTTGAGTTTCTTGACTTTGCAGTTTTTATATATAAATAGTAGTTAGTCGATTAAATTAAGCTAGTATAAACTATTTGTGTTTCATTTGACTAGTTGATGTTAGCCCAACCCCTGAACTATTTCATGTTTGGAAAGTCCGTATTTTCCCCCTTTGGCTAACTACGCTCCTGCTTGTGAGGAAGGTGCGCATTCAGGCATCACGATGTGTTCTTATCACCTTGGCTTGAACTAGTGACAACTCCGACGACACTGAGAAATATGTATGTATGTGAATGAATGTGTGTGCGTGTGTGTGTGTGTATGGCAGGACGACAACGTGGCGTGTCAGAGTAATTCCATGCCGGAAGGATGTTACACAGGAACCCGCACTTGTGGCCCAATGAATGAGCGTTTTCTGTCCCAACAACAACAACAATGAGGATGACCCACTGACTGCACGTTTAGTGTGTCTATTTGTCTACTCGTCTATTTGCTCCACACACCCTCTTTCTCTTTCTCTGCCTGTCTCTACGTCTCTCTGTCACCCTGTCCCCCTGTCACTCCCCTTCTCCCCTTATTTTGCTACTCATACACGTCGCGCAATTAACACAGCTGGAAATGGAACTGGGTCGATATATAATGCGGTCTGACAACAAATATACAACATAAATCGCAACTACTATCGAGCTATTGAAAAAAAAAAGAATCTCGACTAACAGTTATCCTTGAAGGAGCAAAAGACATTGACACGAAAATCTAAAATTGACAACAAAAGCTCTTCAACTCGAGAGATATTTTCATAGATTCTTCTTTTGTTTCAAAAAATTCGGGGTCGAGAGTCAAGAATATTAAAATTTTTAAAAATTATACATATTTGAAAAAAAAAGACAACTTTAAGAGAAAAAATAAAATACAAAAATCACAAAGATTTTCAAATTTTTCTTCAAATAAAAAAGTCGATAACCAAAAACTTGTTTATCTGTGCACGATTATAACTATTTGTTGGTATTAATATTCAGTTGTTTCTAAAGGGTGTTTTTTTTAGACCTTTGGTTTTCAAACTGCCAACACTTTTTACTGAGTCGGACTTTTTGACAGGTGTCACTTGATTTAAGCTCAGTTTGGTTTGCCATTTTATAGTGAATAGACTTATTCCGAAACAACGCGTTCAAATTATTGAATTTTATCATCAAAATTCATGCTCGGTTAAGAAATTGCATTTTGAACTTATTCCATTTTATGATCAGTTTAGTCGACCTTCTGAGGCGGTTACTCGGAATGATTGCACACTTTTTTTTTGCCCAAAATGGAAGAGCTAGACTTGGCTTACATGTGGTTTCAGCAAGACGGTGCCACATGCCACACAGCACTCGAAACAATGGCCCAATTGAGAGGCGATTTCGGTGAATAGTTTATTTTACGCTTGTGGCTGGTCAATTAGCCGCATATATCATGTAATTTAACGCCTTTAGACTAACTTTTGTGGAATTATGTAAAGTCGCTTGTCTACGCAGAAAAGCCCGAGACGATTGACGCCTTGGAAGAATTCTCTCCGACGCGTTATTGCTGACATACGGCCCCAATTGCTGCAAAAAGTGGTCGAAAATTAGGCCTCTTGGCTAGAATTTATTCGAGCCAGCACCGGCGGTCACTTGCCTGAAATCATTTTTAGAACACAATGGCAAGCATTGAACTTTATAATAAAAATAAATTCTTGGTCGTAACATTAAATTAGATGCGTTTTATTTTATTTTGAAAACCAAAACTCTAAAAAAAACACCCTTTATTTCAGAAAAATCTCCAATTTTAAAGTGGTTATTTCTAGAATAGAATTAAAACTAAGAACTATCTACAAGTGTGGTAAAGTTCTCTGTTTTGTCAACTTTCTTAGAGTGCCAAGGCGATAACCTTCAATTAAACCTAAACAGAGACTAATTTTTCGAGCTTACGAACCCGCATTTCTCTATTACAATATTTACAGGGTATAGAAAATGCAGCTCCAAAGGGGACTGGCCTCTTGACGAGGCCAACAAAGTTTGGCTAAAGTTAGATATTTTATTTGATTTTGGCGGCTATTCGGTTTGGCCAGCCAAATGTCATTGTCATGCTCCAATGTTTTGTCGTCTGTGGATTGTGGTTGTTGTTCTTGTTGTTTGTATATGTGTTGACAAACAGTTGAGCATTTCGCTGGCAAATTTGACGCTTCATTTTATTGTTTGGCCGCACATAAAAATGGATCAAACTTTTGACGCCTCCCACAGCACAGATAAAAAAGCAACAACAAAATAAACAACTGAAATAGACGAAAAACAGTCAACTAAGAGCGTTTGGGACCGAAGAACTCCCTGAAAACTGTTGTCATCGTAAATAAATAATAAAATAAATGACAAGAAAAACAAAACGTAGCCCTGACTCAGCCCTGTGTGTTGTATTTGAGTGTATCTGAAGTTTAGTTTAACGTCGATGGAAACATTAAAGTTGCTTCGTTTTTAAAGTTGCGGTCGATAGTCGGTCAAGGTTCGAAACCATTTCATTCTAAGTACTGACAGCATTTTCAATGCTTTCCTATTTTCTTTTAAGTGGCGCATGTTGGGAGGTCCTTTTAAAGTTATTAACATGGAATTCAAAGGAAAATCTCACAGTTGCGAATTGCAATTCATTTTAATGGATTTACATGTGCTTTTGCAGCACTCGTTTAATTTTCTATTTGATTAAGCAGCTTAAAAAAATGGCAGTGACCCAGTCAACAATCTGTTGCAAAAGAACAAAATTACAGATGACTGTTATCCACAAATTGAATAAAATTATTTATTATCGATTCTACTTTTATGTAGAAATTTGTTAACGAACTTCAGAATAATAGAAAATAAAATTTACTTTACTAACTTTCTTGTGTTTGATAATTGTTGTATTATAATTACTTAACGCTAGATAAGTCATTTAAGCTTTTTATAAATACTTTTTATATTCAAGAAACAACTTTTTGCTTAATGTTTTTGTAGAAGTCATAAATATAAAATAATTTTTTTCAGCAAAGTTTTCAGCAAGTAATTGAAAACTAAAGGCTGGGTAAAAATTGAATGATTTGCCAATTTCCTAGATCGATAAAAAACGAAACACACTTTCAACTTATTGTTGAGCAAAACACACTGAAATTTATTCTCATGCCAAATGATTAGCGAAGATTTAAGAATGTTGTTGCTATCACAACGATTGCTTCTCACAAATTTATGATGCCGAACAGTTCAAGTGGATTTATGTATGTATGTGTGTGTGTAGACCTTAACTATCTATAAAGTTTGAAGCGGCATAAAACTTCCGAGTCGACTGGACTACTTTACAATTTTTAGCTGCAGATAGACAGATACATAAAATACTTGCAATGAAATTTAAGTACATTGTTGAAAGGAGGAGAAGTAGGAGAAGAAAGAAGAGCAATAGGCTCTGTCATAAATAAAACTTGGCAGTAGGCGACAAAACTTGTTGGCAAAACTTTTTCAGCGCGCCTTTAAACTTTATGAGCCAAGCCGCCCAATAAAAAGCCATAAAGTCAAGTGTGTGCCATATGATATAGGAGCAGGAGTAGGGCATATGGTATAGGGTATAGGGTAGGGTATAAGGGGAATGGGACCGACTCGTTAATATTTGGCGTGCTCAAATTGCGCCTGGGATTTGTCCATATAGCAACAGGGCAACTGTCGCGCCTGCTGTCACTCAGCCAAATTAATCAACTTGGCTGCACGCTCTCTTTTATTAGCACTGTCTTTGTTTATTTTCCGGGAATACGAGGACTCGTCTCGTGCCCGTGCTCGTGCTCGTAGAACACAAAAGAAGTCTTGTTTAATCTTGTCGGTGCCTCTCTATATGAGCAAATTATAGTTGCAATTTTCTCATCACATAAATTTAACAATGTGTTGATTATCATAAGTCAAAATTGGGTTTTGTATTTGTAGTACGTGCATAATAATAAAGATAAACTACTTAATTTCAGTTATGTTTTTCATAAAATCATAATCCAAAAATGTCAAAAATAAATTTAAATATAAATAAATAAAATTAACAAAAGCCTAAACGAACTGAAAGTAATATATTAAAATCATAATCAAATAAGTAAACATTAACTAAAATAGGAAAAAGGTGAAATATTTAAAAAAATAAATTGGTCAATGGAATTTCAGAGAATTATGTATTTGAAACTAAAGGAATTTCCCAGCATGAATTTAATTTTGTTGTTGTAATGAATATTAACAAAAGAAAAACCAAAAAAAAAACACATTCATATGGTTATTGCCCTGAGATAAGTGGGATAATGTGTGAATTGCAAGTGCAATGCACAAAACAGAATAAAGGCCAGTATAATTTTGATTGAGAATAAAAAGCGCAAAAATGCTGGTGATGATCCACAATAAGGTCATGTGGAGCTGCTGAGTATTGTTTTTATTTATTTACGTATTTCTATTGTCTCATATAAAATGCCATATTTGCTTTTACGAGTGGAAATGCCGAGTAATGAGTGGAGTGTGTGGCATGCAACCTGTCGTGCTGGATCTGAAAGCGACACGTGAATCCAACGCACTTGGTAATGTGTCATAAATTTTGTCATTTGCTCTTTTTCGTTAACTTGGTCATCATTGTCATGTGGGCTGATATTGTCATCAGAAACAATTTCCTTTTGCAATTTACACATTAATTAATTCGAATACGAGTACAACATCAGCATTGCAAAATAAAAGCAGCATTCAAAACACAGTATTATTAATAATACGAGGACTGCCTCTGACTTGTGAGGGGGCAACAACAAAGGCCCAAATGTCACTGCAGATTATTGTCGAGAACAACGTCGAACCGTGCCGATAACATACGACATGTTCATTGGCCATGGCGCGTAATTCAACCAAAGTGATTTCGATTCCGTTGCTCTTGGCCATTTTGCCATATGAATGAATTCGCATTTCCTTCTCCCTCTCACTTGCCAACTTTTGCGCAGTTTGCGGCAAACGTGGTTGTTGTGGTTGTTGTGGCTGTGTGGCTGTTGTTGGGCCACGATTATTAACAATGCTGCCATGAGCGATTTTCTTTAGCCTCCCTTCGAATTTTTCATCTCATTTATAGCTTTCCGTTTCATTTCATCTGCCCACCTTTGTGCATTTTTGTACTGGTTAAGCATCTCATTGAGATTTACAATTTGCCGCCTACGCGACTCAGCCTCAAATGCAGACCGTCTCGGTCACATATATGTACATACACTCAGGGTCTTGTAAAGATGGGGGCCAAGAGGACACCAGACTTGGGCTTTAAGATATTTGACAAGGATATTTGGAACAAAAAAAAATTATATACATTTTAGACTTTTCTAATTAACACATAATCAATTCCTTCAATCATTAATAATTTAGAATATTTGCGTTTTTGCTATTCCAAAACTTAATTGACTCAAAAAATCAAAAATATTTTTTAAATGGAGACGAATTGTCAAATGACGTACTGAGTGGACACCAAATGTATTTTCAGCTTATAAGAACAATTTTCAAAAATGAAACTTGAATTTAATTTCTAGGATACTTTCAGCATCAGCTGAACGGTATTTAAGCAAATTAAATTTAACATGAAAATACTTAACTTAAGACTTGCCAATCTCAGTTTGTTGTCAATCAAAAAGCACAACTAAACATGAAAATAATTAGGGTATTCAGAAACCATGATAAATTGATAAAGTGATAAATTTATTACACTGTAGCTATTGAGTGAACTTTTTAAGTTTCTGTTGTCATATGTGAGATGAATCCCCAGGTCAATGAGTTCAATTTCAAGGAACAGCTGTTCTGTGTCAACCTCTCTTACTCTTGTCTTTTTTTATGCTACTGCATTTGTAAAAAAATCGATTAAATCATTTAAAATAATTTGTATCACTTTATTTCCAAGGGACAATTATTAAAATTGTCATTTGTGTGATTCGAACCCTAGTTATTTAACCGAAAAAGTTTTAATTCTGGCAGGTCGGCGACTCTAACCAAAGACCCACGGAACCAAGAAAAATGACTTACTTTTACAACCAATACCAATACCAACCTCAGTGTGACCTTATTTTGTTAGATACTTTTTACAGTCTGGCAACCATTTTATATTTATCACTTTGTCTCAATACGACGAATTTTGTTTACATGCCCCAGGGCATGTTTGGTGTGATAATCTTTTTTCTGTGTTTTTGTTGTCATTACAACATATATCACTCTATCATATATCACAAATATCATAGTTTCTGAATATCCTAAATATAAACGATAAATTTGCTTTGATTAAAGCTTGAAATGTAAAGCTAAGTCATAAATTTTAATATTATTTGAAATTTTTGTTACGCTTTTAGATCGATTTTCTTTGTTTTAAAATATTTATCAAAATAAATGTTATTTTTGTAGCCTGGAGGGGGGACACCTCCAATAGAGCTTTTCCCGGCTAAAACTTTTTCTAGGCTAGTGCCATCCAAATCCTGACTGTGCTGAATCACAATCGTAACCATTGCTGTCCGTTGTTTTTTTCACGCTCTTTTCTGCATATTTGTTTGCCGCTGAGTGTGTTTTATTGTTTTCCACCCAAAAACTCGTCTTCCCTCTTAATCATTTACACTTGGCTGACGGCTTTATTCCAGCTCAAAGCCACTTGAAACTTAACGCAGCTCAAACGAGTTTTATGCCTGACTTATCGACACCAATCCAAGGCAACATCACACACCACACATGCCACTTGTGCCACTTGCTACTGCATCCATGTCGAGATTGTTGTAAAGTGTACGACGAGCATATAAAACACCATTTTCATTCAGCTGCCAATGACACCAGCTGTAAATGGCACTTCGGCATTAGTCAAATCGTGCGAAATAAATGGAACTGTGCGCTAAACGGCAGTGTTAGTAAAACGCATTGAAGCAATCCTTCATCACAAAATAAGCGATATAATTATAACGATATTTTACATATAATTACATGTGTAATCATTATAAATTAAAGTATTTAGTTTCGAAAGCACTTTAAAGCTCCGCTTTTGAAAAGCTAAAAAAAAAATAAACAATTAATTTTTTTTAGGTTATACAGTCGAACTTCCCTAACTCGAATCACCATTATCCAAAGAAAAGGTTCGAGTTATGGAGATATTCGACTTGTAGAGTTATTTTTCTTAAGTCTATTAGTTTTACTGCCACTCATTTAGCTCAAGTTAGAGAAAATTCGAGTCATAGACGTTCGAGATATGGAAGTTCAACTGTATATTTAATTTCATATGCGTATAAATAATAATTCCACTTTTTAAATAAATGTTTATTCCACTTTTTCGCTTAAAATTAACTGTCTGTTGCTTATTATTATCTACAATCTGACCAATTTTTGTGAATATCAAATTATTACATCATACTGAAAATTAAACTTTATCAAGACCATTATTTGGTTGAACAAATAGAGACGTGCGCAACGTAACGTGCGCAACGGTCCAGTTTTCATATATTGGACAAGCGAAGAAAAAAATGTTGGTCCCAATAAAAAACTATTTGCATATCCTTAAATATTTATCATACTTTTATGCAAAGGTTTTTTATACCTGAGGGTATATTAAGTTTGTTCAAAAGTATGTAACAGGGAGAAGGAAGCATCTCCGACCCCATAAAGTATATATATTCTTGATCAGCATCTACAGTCGAGTCGATATAGCCATGTCCGTCTGTCTGACAGTCCGTGTAAACGAAAGGATCTCAGAGATGGTAAGAGCTAGGACCACCAAATTTGGAATGAAGACTCCCTATAATGTCAGGCAGAACAAGTTTATGTTAAAATTGTGCCACGCCCACATTGGGGGTTTTGAGTTACATTTTGAATTCTTTTTTTATTTCAACGGGTGTAGGATCATGCCCATAGACTAATCACCAACATCAACACGATTGGGCCATAAATAGTGAAGATATTAAGCTTTAAAGATTGGCAGCTTCATATGTATATAAATCGAATAAATGGTCAATTAATTCATTTAACATTTACTCTGCCAGAATGTACATCGAGAATGTAAATCGAATTTGCCAGCATCAGTCTAAGAGGCGGAGTGGTCTAAGTGATAGGTGATAGGCACGAGAAACGTAAGATCGCGGTTCGAGTCCCGGTCCGGTCAACGCAGATGATTTTTAATTATTTAATATTTTTCGTTTATATGAATTGTCAGTTTAATGCTAGAGACACGCGAGCGGCGTGGGCTCGATTCCTGAATAGGTCAACAAATTTTTTTTCGTTTTTAAAAATATTTTTACTTTAATTAAATTTTTTAAATTTAAAGATAATGTATAAATTGGTTAAAATCACTCATTTATATCATTATATTATATTGAATTGCATTGGCATCAAATCTTCGGCGTGCCGAGGCCTAGGCTCAGGGTATATTACTGTCGAGTGCACTCGACTGATCCGCTTGTTTTTTTTATTTTTTACGCAAAATACATTGAAAACAATAAAAAGTATGCCAATTCGAAAATGACTTCCGTTTTATATATATTCTTTTCGTGAGCCACATATAATGCAAACATGTTTTTATGGCCAATAACAGCAATGGGTGCCTGCAGCGTATTAATCACCAGGGCAACATAAGCATCATAATTTAATTCGGCTTCTCTATTTGGATCGTAGAGCCTCCCAATAGCCATGAAAAGCTCATGAAGCCTTTGCTTGTGGCTTTTGAATGTCTTCATAAACTGGAATTTGGCCAAATATCCTAAATAATGCTCCATGTGCCGCCACGGGCGTTAATTCACATTTGTCGTGGGCCTTATTGCATTTTAGAAAGTTTAACAATAACATAGGTGTTATTGCATTTTTGGTTGTGCCCATGGGCGTTATTGCAAATACCTCTCAAAAAGATACATTTTTAATGTATTTTAAATTAATTTTAATTTTTAGTTATTTAAGCATGTTCACCAACCTTTTCGAGCTCGGCTGCTAGGGTTGTCACCTTCTCATATTAAATTCCAAGGGTTTGTTTAGCAACGTTTTAAAGTTTATCATTGCAGAAAATAAGGTTTTTATTTTTTTACTTTTTAAATTGATAAATTTAATTTATTTACATAGTAATTGATTTAGTATAGCTCAAAAAAATTCAAAAGTTATTGGCGCGACAAACAATAAAAGTTACTCGACAACTCTAAATTCTAAAATTCAATCAAAAAATGTGACATTATTCTCATGGTTTCGGACGCCAGCGATTTGAGCACTGAAATCAGTTTCCCTCAAAAATTTTCAGCGGAGTTGACTGTATCACAGTGAAATGAAATTGAAGTGAAACTCAAGTGGAGGATTTCCGCAGCTCACCTGTATATGGGCATTTCCACAGAAATGTCAACCGAGGCCAAAAACGTAAAATTGATCAATTGATCTTGTGAAATTTTCTTCCAAAAATGTATTCAAGTTATTTATTTAAGCAATATACGCTAGAAAATATTCAGTAGGATTAACATTTAGAGTCAAATTTGGAATAAATTCATTTTTTCTATATTTTTGCCCATTTTCTTAAAAATTGACTTCCAAAATGGACCGTTTGTATTCTATCGATTACACTAAGTAAGATAGTAAGATTGTAACATAAGCCATTTTAATATATAGAAATATATTGAAATTTAATTTAAAACAAGTTTTTCGAGCTGTTTCGATACATAATAAAAAAAAAGAGAGACATAAATATGTTGTGGAACAAAATGTCGCGAGCGACATGTAGCGTGCGACAGTGATCCAAATTAAATTAAAAAAAAACTACTTAATATTTTTAAATCAAACAAAACATTTTTTAGATAAATAAATGCATTACATTTTAAATTTAATTGCATCAAAATATTCGTTCACGTTTTGCCGGAATCAGTGTTAGAACTGTTCGCCGAAAAAACGACTTCTATTTGAGTCGCGTGCGAATGCCTTGGCTTTTTAAAATTATCTTGAAAACGAACAATTGCCCAAAATCAGCATTTGCACCAATAATAGTGCTAAATAAGACCTATGAGTTTCCCCTTTTGTCACAACAAAATAATATTTTGTTATATGTTTTATTTCACTTTGAATGCGTACGAATGTCGCATTCAACATGGGAGAATTACCCATATTTTAAAAATCAATTTCAGAAAACTTTGATTTCAGTCCACAATAAATATTTTGCCATTACTGTAAAATGATTTTTACTCAGTTACAAAGCTTAAAGGTCTCGAATCAAGCTTGAATTGTACTTTAAGCAAGAACGTTTTTTGAACATTTCATAGAATTTTGAGCAACTTGATCTGAGTCCAAGAAATTTTTTTGCCCAACCCAATTCTTAATTCCTACGACTGTACATTTTTTCAAACTGACGTCAAGCTTAATATTTAAGCAAAAGAAAAGTTCAGTTGACAATTTTTTTTGACTGTCTTTTTCTTTTGGGATATTCACGTCTGTTGGAAATTGGAATGGGCACGGCAAATGCTTAAGAACAGCAGTGACAAGTCCCCAGAGCCAGTCCAGTCGATGCACAGCAGGGTATTCTGGTTCCTGGTATCCTGGTATCCTGGTATCTGATATCTGCCGGTGTTACGGGTCACTGCGTTTGGCAATTTCCAATGCAAAAACAAAAGCCGCTGACACGGCAGCAGATGGCATGGCAGCTCCCAAACAACCAAAGGAAGAAGAGAAGAAAAAGAGAATTTTGAGAGCTTAAGGATGGCCAAGTGCTGGCTGTGTCCAACTGTCGCCAGCTAGTTATCCTTCACATTATCTTTTAAATTTATGTTATTAAGCCATTTGCAAGTGATTCCACGTTGAGCATAAACATTTGAATGAGTGTTTATTTTGTTTTCGGCACAACTCGCATAAAAACAAAAAGCAAATGCCAAATGCCAAATGGTAAATGGAATAAAACCAGGTTTTAACTTGACATCAAATGAAAAAAAATCAATAAAAACTTTCTCAAGAAAAAGCTGTAAAAACATTTCTTATTATGAATGCAGTTGGTAGTGTAACAAAAACAACATTAAATATGATAAGATGTTAAATATAAAACTCTTTTTGGTGCAGAAAAACTTTCTAAAAAAATCCTTAATAATTCCAAAAAAGGGTAATAATTAAAGTTTAAATCATTTATAAGCAAAAAAAAAAGGAAAATAAGTTTATTATGCCATAAGTTTACTATTAAAGTTTGTGATTAATGGTTATTAAGCATTTACTAAACTTTAGCGCTGCTGAATTTTAAAACGCAGCCAACCCAAAATCTGAAGATGACTTTTAATTTTGATCGCACCCTTTGCTATGTTCCAAATACTGCTTATTCATGCTCGCTCTTCCTTTTGCTGTCTTTCTTTGCAGGTCTCGTTCTTCTTGTCATCGTACGTGGCTCCATTGACGCTGATTTGCTTCCTGTATATGGGCATGCTGGTTCGATTGTGGAAGAGTGCGCCAGGCTGCAAGCCATCGGCCGAGTCGCGGTGAGTTAAGACAATGCCACAAATATTACGCATACGCCGCGTGCTTGCGTTAGCGTCCAGAATAACGCAACACGAAACAAAGAAGAAAACGAAAATAAAAATAAAAAGGTGGTTAACATTTGGGCTTTGGAATTGGAATTTGAAGCCTGCGGGCACTTTGTGTTTTTTTGTGTGTTTGTTTGTTTGCTCGACACACGAGTTGGAGACACACAGCGGTTGCTGCACCTGCCCCATGCGGCATGATGAATGCCCTTTTATTACGCTTAGGCATTTCACAGAGCAGAGAACGCTGTGGGCGTAGCTCATAAATTTCTAAGTGCTCACTCTCACTGTCGTTCCCTCCCTTTCTCTCTCTCTCTTTCTATGGTTGTTTGCTTTCTGTTCTCTACTTTCCTCACCTTCCATTGGCTTTTGTGCTGCTTTATTGCAGTTCAATGGCATAAATCTACTACGATTCATCATATTTTTGTGAGCTAAAATAATAAATAACTTTTAAAGCTATAACTTGAGTTAGAAACAATTGATGACTGGAAATAAATAAACCAATCATTCCCATTAATTTAACTTCAGCTAGTTTAAATATTATCCAGGGACTGCAAATAAGAGTTATGAATGCTAATTTCAACTAAAAAAATTAAATTAAAATTAATTAATTAAATTAAATTAAACACAAAAATTCCCTTTTCAGTCGGAACTATCGATATTAGCCAAAAACTTAAATTTTCAATTTATAAGATATAATTCAAATTTAATTCTAAATTTTAATATTTATTTAAAAAGTCAAAAAGAATCATTAAAATTCAATTTTTAATTAAAAGTTGTAAAATAAAACTTTTTTTTATTTTTTTTCAATAAAAAATAAGAGCTATTTATACCCGTTACTTATTAAAAATAAGTAAAAGGGGATATTGTATTCGTTGCAATGTATGTAACAGGGAGAAGGAAGCATCTCCGACCCTATAAAGTATATATATTCTTGATCAGCTTCAACAGCCGAGTCGATATAGCCATGTCCGTCTGTCCGTCCGTCTGTCTGTCCGTCTGTCCGTCCGTCCGTCTGTCCGTCTGTGTGAGCGCCTAGATCTCAGAGACTATAAGAGCTAGAGCAACCAAATTTTGCACACAGATTTCTATAAACCCCACGCAGGTCAAGATTGTTTCTAAATTTTGCCACGCCCCTTTCCGCCTCCGTAAATCGCGAAAATCCACCACACGCACAGTTTTCAAAATATTAGGTTTTTTTAAACGGTGAACGTTAGCTATTATTATTACCTATCATCCTACTAAATCCCAACAAGATCGGACAAAGATAAAGGTGGTACTGGCTGATTAAAGCTTTTAAGCAATAAAAGTGCCTAAAAGCATGCAATAAAAACAAAAGTTTAATTTATTTAGGTAAGTAACGGGTATCCTATAGTCGGGAGCTCGACTATAGCCTTTCCCACTTGTTTTGATTTTTATTTTAAAAGTTACAAAAAAGAGTTATTCCGTAACTTTTAAAATAAAAATCAAAAATAACTCTTTTTTTTATTTTTATTGAAAAAATCAGAAATAAGTGTTATTTCTCAACCTATAAAAAAAAAATTAATTTTAACGATTATTTTTGACTTTTAAAATAAAAATTAAGAATAATTGTTATTTCGTAACTTTGAAATAAAAATTTTAAAATAATTGTTAATTTGCAATTTTTATTTTAAAACTTATAAAAGTTAAGGTCCCTGATATTATCACATACTTATTCAATAATCATCTCAAATAAGAAATTAAACACTACTGAATTTTGGCTTACTAAATAGGAATTGATGTATTTCGGAATTTTTTCAACTTTTTTTAGAATTAAAAAAAGAGCTCATACATTCAATTCTACTCCCATTTCCAGACCTTGATGAACAGCGTTTTTTAAAAAATCCAACAAATTTCTGATCACGAATTTATCTAATTTTACTCAGAGTATTCAAATGAACAAATTTTCAGTTTTATTAGAACTAATATTATTTAATTTTTTTTAAAACCTTATTTTTACTTAGAATATTTGATAATAACAAATATTAAGCATTTTAGCTAAAGGTCTCATAAATTGCTTCTTTTTTTTTTATTTCTTCCAATTTATGTAAGAGTTGCTGTTTCGTATTTCACTAACATTCTCTTTATAATTTACTGTAAGATGACTCACTAAAAAATGTAGCTAAATATTGCTCATCTTACAACGTCCTTGAACGTATTTAAATTACGCAGCCATTTTTTTTCAGGTGACGAAATAAAATATTAACCTAAAAGTTGTTTAAACAAAAAGCCAAAAACAAAAAATTTAGAAAGGTGGCAACAGGAAATTGACAAAGTGAATGGTTGCGAAGTCAGAAAATAAAACCAAATGAGCAGAAAGGCATAAAAGAAGAACAAAGAAATAATGGGCGTTGTGTAAACAAAAATTGTGACTCGCATTACATCTTACAAATTGCGTCTTTCAACTTTAAAGCGCGTCCCATGCGGCGTATGCGTGATGTGCTATAAGCCCTCCTTGTCTGCCTCATTGTCGCAGTGCCAAATCAAAAATCCAATTCCATATTATGCGTATGACTTGCTGCTACAATGTATGTGGAGTGTTAGTGTTAGTGTTAGTCTGAGTCTGAGTCTGAGTCTGAGTCTGGGTGTGAGTGTGAGTCTGATATGTATGTACATTTATATCGAAATGTTCGTGTGCATATGCAAATTGCGTATACGTCCCGTGTGACTCGCATGTGCATTTGGCATTCGGCAATTGTTGAAAAAGGCGCGAACTTGGATTGCATCAGTTCATAAATCAGTCTGTGAATGCAAACTCATCTACAGTTATATTTATTTTACTCTCAATTTTATTTTTAAATGCACACACAAACGTATTATACTATAATAACAATCTCTATCCTTCTCCGTCTCTTTCTCCTTCTCTTTCTGTTGCAGCAAGGGGAAACGACGCGTTACACGAATGGTTGTTGTTGTGGTTTTGGCCTTTGCCATCTGCTGGCTGCCAATACATGTAAGTATAACTTCTGGTCAAAGTGCCAAAATGTTCACTTAACAGCTTCCTCTATAATTCAAATTTTACGAAAAAAGTTCTCTACGAGCTTTAATATTATCGTGAGTTGGAAAATGCATTGATTTCAGAATATAGTGTTGACCTTTTGCTTAAGCTGTCACTCAATGTGTACAATTGGTAAAGCTCTTAGAAAGCTTTCATAAGCTTTAGTAGCATCTGCAGAGCTTTCGCTTGATTTTATTAAGCTTTTTTAGTAATGTTAATCATAGGTAGCTTGTGGACTTGAAGCTTGGGTCAAACTTAAAAGCTTCGAGAGCTTTCATGTGCTTTCAAAGCTGCTTTAACGTTAATCAATTTCCAACTAGTGTCGAGTGTCATATGCAACTTAAAAAGCACACACTTTAGGCTAGAGCTTTAATGTGCTTTCACAGCTGCAAGTTCAATCGATTTCCAACTAAAACATATGCGGCTAGTGTCATTGCCATGTGTATACACAGACTTGAAGCGACACAATTTAAATAAAGCTGCAGCTGTTCGACTCTGTTGGCAAACAGATGGCAAGAACTGTGTAAATACTCGCAGCTCGAACTTGTGAATACACTCACACTCACACTTAGAGACATTGAGAAACGCACATAACGTATTTGTAGTTGTTGCCTGTCATTAGGCAACAAATTGACATTTGCGCTCAGCAAACGGCGCAATTTATTTACTCAAAATGTCTAATAAGCCCGGCAAAAAGAAGCAGCTGGTTGACTGATTGACGGACTGACAATCTGACTGTCTGACTAAATGACTGCTTGACAGTTTGGCTCTTCATTTGCATTGCATTCAAAGTGTGCTTGCAAATTACAAATGCAGTTAACAAATATGCATACAATAAACAGAAAGCAGAAGACTTTCAATAATATTGCGGCACATTCGCAGGTCATTCTGGTTCTAAAGGCTCTGAACATGTACGGCGGCACACATCTAACAGTCATCATTCAGATAATATCCCATGTGGTGGCCTACACAAACTCCTGCATCAACCCGATTCTCTACGCCTTTCTCTCTGACAACTTTCGCAAGGCATTCCGCAAGGTATGTTAATGTAGTGAAAATACTCCCTGCGAAAATACTCCCTGAGAAAATGGTCATAATAAAAAAGTATTTTGCCCAGGGACCGTAATCACTATAAGTTTTATTATAAAAATTATTGTAAAAAATTATGATTATATTTTAATTTTTGACAATTTTGTTTAATGATAATAATTATTTTTGAGTAGTTTTATAAAACTTAGACAGTAATCATTATGTTTGATAAAAAAAAAATAAAACTCAAAAATAATGATTATTAATGATTTCTATATTTTTCGCTTAAAATAAAACTCAACAGTAATTTACGGCTTCTGTGTTAGATTTTCACCAATATTATTTTATTTTCTTATAAAGGGACGCCATACTGACCGCCCAGCATAATTTGTTTTTCTACAATTTTTTTTAAAAAAATTACCTAATTTATTATATATTTTTAAAAATTTTTATTTTATACCATCCAAAATAAAACTCAAGAATTATTTATGTTATTTATGTAAACGGAAATGCAGAGATTGAGACTTTGGTCTAATCCATTTTTTTTTTCTAGGTCCATTAGAAGAAGTGTGTGATTTTTTTAGTTAAAAAAAAATAAACATTATTTACGGTTCCTAATTTTACCATATTACATATAAATAGAAAACGTATTAAAATAAAAAAAACACTTAGACTTAACTAAAAAACATACTTAAATGTCAAAGTGAAAAACATTGAAAACTAAAAATGTCACATATGTTTGCGTAAAAAGGCTTATTTATTTATAAATTTAAGTAAATGATTGGTTATTAAATTAACCAAAAGCCCACCTAAATTTCAAAATTATAAATGCAAAACATTGAAAATTATTAAAAATCATAATTTGATTTTACGTAATTAATCATATTTATTTAAAAATGTAAGTAGGTTATGCTTCAATTAAAAATGTTTTATATTTTTGTATTTTTCATTTCAACATAAGATCAAAGATTTTTATATGTATATTTTTTAAATATGGTGTAAATATAAAAGTCAACTATTGGAAATTCTGAAACTATTCTGTAAAGAATAAAATAAAAATTAAAATACACTTTACACTTACAATTTAATTAATTTGTTCCAAAGATTTTTAACGAATTTAAATATTTTGTATTATTTATTTATGTTACATTTCGTTTAAAGTATGTTCAAAGCACCTTTATTTATATTAATTTTTTGAATTAAATAATTAAAGCGTCAGACTCTATTTCTCTGGGTGAACCTACATTTGCTTGCCACTTACTTAACCCTCTCTCACCCCTCCTCAGGTGGTCTGGTGTGGCAGTCCGCCTCCAATTGTGAACAACCAGCAGATAACAAAGACAACTCGAACAACCGGCAACGGCACGTCCAACCCTGAAATGCTCTAAACTGGTAACTAAACCTGTTCATACTCTGTATCTATATATATCTTACCCTTTTATAACTATCTTTTCTCTCTCTCTCTCTGTTTTACTTGCAGTTGGCAATTCGGGATAAATTATTGGAGTTTTGTGCACAGTGCGACCACAAAAGTCCATTAGACAGTTTTTAACCAAAATGAATGCAGCTACCTTATGCAAATATTATGGTACATATGCATATTAAAGTACATATTGATAAACTAATACACGCACACACTTAATATGTGCTTAGTGTATGTATTAATATAGTGCTAAGTGTTGCATAACTAGTTGATTAAGCGTTAGATCAATAATTTCATACATGTAACTATATTTTTTTTATTACAAATATTCTACTTTGAGTATTGGAAATTTTATAAACGTCAATCGACAGCCATATACCCTGTAAATTCCTTGCTTGGTACTTAAATACTCCAAAAATTTTAAATAAAATTAATATTCAAATTTTGGCACTTAAATGACGAAGAAAGCACATTGATTAAACAGAAGAATAAGACAAAAAATTCACAATTCTATCGGTTTAGATATTTTTTTAAGTACGCTATTTTCAATTGTTTAATCTCTTTTCACCTGTTATAATATACTTACTGAACATAATTAATGTTTTGCGTTTTCTTAAAGACACCTCTTACCACTCATGTACATATTTGATTTTTCTATGGAAATATATTGGAATATGACTTGGAAAAGCATAAGATCTGTTAAACGAAACGACACCGTACCAATTCCTTTTGCTGGTACGCTAAGGAACAACAATTGAAATACAATATAAAACAAGATTATATATTTAATTAGTTAATTTAGCAATTTAAGCTCTTTGGGTAACTCCCAACAAAACTAACTGTATGAATTCTTGCATATGTACAATATGTGAGAGTGAGAAACATTATAAAAAATACTACAACAAAAGTGCAAAGTAAATAATATAATTAAATTAAATTTCAAAGTTACATAAAGGTTACAGGCTAACTTTAACAGCATTCAAAAAAGAATATTACGTGTAAAATATAAAAAATGTAATCGAATGAATTCCTTCAAATGCTTTGAAGGGCAATAATTGGGATGTCAATAAAATTGGATTAAAATAGATTTAAATGAACCAATGTTAATTAACAAAATTCCTGTGTGTCTATAGACTAACTTGCATGCGTTTGTGTATGTGTATGTGTCCATGTCTGTGTGTAGAGATCAAGAGATTACTATATCCATATACAATACTAACATATATTTAAATATTTGATGCAAACAATACACTCGTAATTATGTAATGTGATTTATACAAAATATGTATATGTAACTAAGTATGTACATTAGAGCTAGCACATTGAGTTCCAGCTGTAAAAGAATCCTTAAAGTGCAAATTGATGTGTCTTTGGATTCTTCCTTATCGCAGAGCCGTCAGATATTCGAGCAACTTGATCTAAAATGTGCTGCAAGAAATACTAAAGTCCTATAATGCGATGAGTAAATTCTATACAAATACTCGTATATTATTCGTAATTATTAATCTGCAATAATAAAACATATTAAATTACAATTCCAACATAAGTCGACTTTCCAGAGTATTAAGATTTTGAACAGTCCCACAACGAATCTCAATTATAAAACCGCTCAATAATTGCAATATTTTTAAATTACTTTCACAAGTCATTACAACAATTTATGTAATAAGTTTGTTGACTATAATAAAACCCGAATTGAGAACACTTATCTGTTGACTATTGTAATCCCTTAACACGCTTTCCACTTGATTTTATGCTCTTGCAGATGATATTGTGAATGAGAAATATATGTACATCGGGATCAAAATTATCAGGGATGCCACAGAAATGCAAGCGAAATTGAATTCCGCACGGAAATTTCCGAGGTGCCACAGAACTTCGAATGATTTCGAACTAGGCTGTTTAGGATTGACACCTTCTCAGATTAAATTACCCAAGGTTTTGTTTCGCAACTTTTTTAAGTTTATAATTGCAGAACAATAGGTTTTTAATTTTTTTCTTATTTAATTAATATAATTTAATTTACTTATGTAATAATTGAATTTATTTAGATGAAAAAAATTTAAAAGTAATTGGCGCGAGAAAATAAAAATTACTCGACAACTCTAGAAATTGTCTGCCATTAGTCTGGTAACTCTTCGTGAAAAATGTTTTCACAAATTGCACAATAAGTTAAAGGTTTTTATCGGTAAAACATGATTTACCTGAAAAGACCTATTTTTTAATGCTTAATTTAAAGAAAACTGAAGTGGTTCCATATACTTTTTTTAAATACCTTACTTTGAATTCTGACAAAACCAAATGTGGCATCGCTGACCCTGACTTCGAAAATCTAAATCGGACTAGGTGGCAGCATCGGACCCAAGCGATTTTAGCTCTAGTTTACTACGCGTAAAATTATTCTGCGATTTGCTCTGTGGCACTGCGAAATGAAATTGAAGAGAAATTCAAGCGAAAGCGATTTCTGTGGCACCCCTGTATGTCCTTTTCAGCGGTTTCGTTTAGGCTATAATCACACCTTCAATTCGATTAACACAAAGCTAAACTTAAATTAACATGCTTGAATTTTCGTGCTTTTGAAGTCTGAAGACTTTGCGAAATCACGAATTTCATGGCATAAACGTAGTAATAGAAAACATTGTCTAGCTAATGAGTTGATACTATGATTCACAGATATTAGCCAAAGTCACCCATTGAAAGTATTACTACAATTTGAATATATAATTGGAATCGATGCCCTATATTCTAGAATTCTTCGGCAGTCGCCAGAGGAATGTGCTGCAAGGGTATTAAGCATTGTGTAAAATTAACTTAAGTAATTTAACAAATAATATTGTTAAAATACCAAGACCATTAAAACGTATTAAATTATATTATAGTTAAATGATCATCAATTATGAGTAAATTAAAAAAAATTATGTAAATGATATATTTATATTTGACTATTGAATAAGTATTTTGATTTTATGTTGATTCACATTGTTTTTTTTTTCAGTTGCTTCGGCATTGCCGAATTAAAATGTAGCTGTAAGATAAATATTAAACAAAAAAAGGTAACAAAACGGTTGAAGAGAGAAACGGAGAGATAGCATAATAATATAATTAAAACTAAATTTAAGATAAAGACAACTTGTGGATTTATTGTGTGTTATATGCATGATTGTAATTGTAAATGTAACCTACTGCATTCCTAGCACAGTTGTGGAATTGAACAATATTTGAATTTAACGATTTGCAAACCAACAATAAACAAATACAAATTGAAATTGAAATATTTTAGAGCTAAGACAAATTAAGCAAAACAAAAAATTTATTGTAAAAATTTTAAATATTATACATAAAACATTTTTTTTTAACAATGAAAGTTATTTAGATGTACGTACTACTTATTACGTGCAATACATACAAATATTTATAGGGTATTCACCAGTCGCACAATTGCGAAGCAAAGCAACAAAAAACATTTGATATGTTTTACTTGTCATGCAAATTCTAAAAGAATTCAAACATAAAAACAAAGAAAACTCAAACGGAAACGGAAACGGAAAAAGAAAACTGAATTATATTGTATTTGAATTTGAATGTTTGTACAATAAATTTAATTATTGTGTTAATAAAACATATACTACATGTACAAATTGTTATTTTCATTGAATTATTCTATAAAATGGAGACTTTTTGTAAGTATTCATTTATTCACTAATATTTGCTATTGTATTTTGTTGGTTATTCATCAGCTCAATCTTCCGCCATTGTTCGTGTTTTTAAAAAAACAATTCGAAACCATAACAAGTGGGCGCGGCTACAGTCGAGTTTGCTCGACTGGAGGACACCCTGTGCCAGTCTCCATAACATAGAAAATTGGTTGGGACCATCTCATATGCATATTTTGTCAGTTTGGTTGAGAAATCTCAAACAACAAAAAAGTTTTTCATACTGAGACTTGATTTTCGACTGATCGTTCCTATGGCAGCTATATGATATAGTGGTCTGATTTCAACCAAATTTGGTGAAGATGCCTAGAACCACCCTGTATGCATATTTTGTGAGTTTGATTCAGATAGCTCAAACAACAAAAAAGTTTTTCATACTGAGACTTGATTTTCGACTGATCGTTCCTATGGCAGCTATATGATATAGTGGTCCGATCCAAATTTAAAAACAAACTTGATCTGCGTCCGGTATCCAGCAACCTACATAATAAATTTGAGTCTCTAGCTATTATAGTTTCTGAGATCGGCTGTCTCAAACAAAAAGTGTCCGCAACAGACAAAAATTCAAATTGTTACTTAACGAGACTTCTTATGATTATTTTTTTAGCTGAATTAATATGGTCATATACTGGACTTAGAAATTGTATTTGGATATTTTATGTTTACCCTGCTAAAGTCCCTAAAAAATGTAAAAAAACACGTTAATCTCAAAGCGACTTCCGTTCTTTGTAACGTCAGCAACGGAACTTTTAGCAAGCTTAACTTTTGTTCATAAACAGTAAGGCTTTTATCTTAAAATAGGCTTAAAAGTACTTCCAAAGAACTACATTTACCAGAAATTTTCATTAAATTTCATTAATTTCAGTTTTAACATGAAAATATGCGTGCAAATGTCACAATATTCCAACTATTCATTTGAAATTCTACTTGTTCTTATTGCTAACTCACACTGCAGCTGCTAAGACTAACTTTAAGTATATTTAAAAAATACTCAAATTTTCTTTTTTTTTTTTAATTACATTTATTCTGGTTTTTAAAGTTCGTTTAAATAATAAACCATTTTCGGCTACTATCACAAGCACTTGCACTAAGGTAAGACGCATTTCAGCATTCTTAAAAAAAAAAAGATAAATAAATTTGTATCTCCTTTGCGCGTTTGTACCATCTTCAAGGGGTCCCAATGCAATACTGAGCTTGGCAACAGCGCTTAGCCCGGCTAAAGGCAAACAGAACTCCACTTGACAACCGACCTGCGCAGATTTTAGCCAAGTAAATTGGCAACATGCGTAAACGTAAACAGTGACATTATTTAGCTTTGAAATTGCGTTTTTGTGGGCGAAACTCTCGAAACAGCAATAATACCAACTGGACACATTGCTGCCAGCCCTGGTACGAGATCAACTCAAAATGCAGTTAAATTCGAATTCGAGTTCACGATATACAATCTGGAAAATTAAATTGTTTTCCAATTGCATTAAAAATTTAAAAAAAAAAAAAAAAATTAATATTTTAAATTTTTCTTGATTATTTTGGAGATCAGACTAGGAGATTGCAAGCCATCAAAGAATCTTAAAATATAAGCAGACTTTACCCTTTAGTTAAAGTAACCATTTAAGAACATTCGATGCATGACAAAAACTGAGTAAAAGTGATAACTATTATATTGCTCATGGACCCACACTTACCATATATTTGTAACTTGAAGCTAAGTTTATATAAGTAAATAAATAAATTCTATTAGGTTGGTATAAAATTATATTTTAATATTCTTAGCACCCAAAACATTTCAAAATTTCTCTAGTAATTGAAACATTAATGGGATTCCGGAAAACAGTTTTAGATTTGGTTTAGATTTCTGCATACAAAATTTTCAGTGTGCCCAGCGCAAATCAGGGAAAAATCAGGGCACACTGAAAATTTTGTATGGAGAAATCTAAACCAAATCTAAAACTGTTTTCCGGAATCCCTTTATTATAAATATTTATTTATTTGTGAATTTGAGATATAACAAAACTATTTCAAATATACAATTATAATATTTTATTGCAGCGTTAAATAGAAATTTTAGAAAATTGACTACTTAGATTACCAGATTTACTACAAATATGACAAGAGATTCAAACGAAAACTGAATCGTAGCAAGCATCTTATTTGATCTTAACAAAAGAACTCTCATTTAATCACAATCACACGAGATTTTCAACAAATATTAGATAGGCTGATAAAGAAAATATATTTTTTAAGCAATTCATAAGGAGATATATTGTAATTTAACCATGGCTCAAATACGCGTAAGTGAATTAATTGCCAGTGTAAATTTGTATACATTTGAAGATTATTTCATTATTAGCAACCAAAGTTCAAAGTGAACAGCTATAAATTGTTTCGAAAGAGTTATGTGCTAGCGGTAATTCAGAAACTGAAACCATTTATTAATGAACGATATGCTCAGTATCTTTTGGAAGAGTCGAAAAAAGTGAACATTCCGGATAATACAGATGTGCCCCAAAATGGAGCGTTACTACAAAACCAAATGGAGAAGACGGACAATTTTATTGCCACTACAATTGATCCATTCAAGCCATTTTGGCAGGGTAGAAAAGGACATGGACCAAGCCCAAACTTGTCGACCATGGGAGAGACTATCAGGGACACGACACTTGGTGACACTCCAGGTGATTTGAATGGAAACACCGATCAGGTAAATGTTAATAATCCGATTCAAGAAATATAACTTTATTGAACTCAACAATTAAACAACAGTGTGTGGAGCGGAATTCGAGTGGAACCAAAGATCTGGAAGTGATGTATCCGATATGGTATAATGTATCCGATTTGCAAATCTCAAATCTGTCCGATTCGATTTTCGATTTCTTTACTCCATCCGAACTTGAATTGCCATTGGCCAAGCATGTCGTGGTTCGACCAGCACCTCGAATCGGACATCGAACTGAAATCGATATGACAACTATCGACAGACTCCTAAGTCGTCCGATTTATCTGAAATATTTAGAGGCAAATGTCATTAGCAATCGAAACGAGTCGACTTCAACAATTGATCTCAGTGATCAGATGCATCTGGAGGATATCGATCGTGCCGACAACAACAACTTGAACATTATGGATTGCACTCCATGCACCAATATGGTTCGACCCCAAAGAGTCGGGTTTCCAGCCGCAGATAAATTTCTTAAATTTGTTCTTACTTATTTGGTTGTCTTTTGCCTAATTGGATTTCTCTTCGCCCTTCTGCCTTAAGGTCTCTACTTTCCCTTTAGGTTAAATTTAATTTTATACATACTTTGGATATGGGCTCGTATGGGATTATTTTGTTTTCTCTACTCTATACAACTGTAAAATTTCAAATAAAACAAATAAAAACAAATAAAAACACTAGACAAATTAAGTCTCTCTTTAATTTGCATACTATCGGGGTTGCCGCAGAAATCGCAAACGAAATAGAGTTTCGCAAAAAGCAATTCCGCACGGAAATTTCCGTGGTGCCACAGAACTTTGAATGATTTAATGTTTTTTAGCAATTTTACCAACCTTTTCGAACTAGGCTGCTAAAAGCTGACACCTTCGCAGATTAAATTACCCAAGCGTTTGTTTAGCAACTTTTTTAAGTTTATAATTGCAGAACAAAAGGTTTTTAATTTTTTTCTTATTTAATTTATATAGTTTAATTTATTTATATAATAATTGATTTTATTTAGCTGAAAAAAAATTTAAAAGTAATTGGCGCGAGAAAATAAAAATTACTCGACAACTCTAGAAATTGTCTGCCATTAGTCTGGCAACTCTTCGTGAAAAATGTTTTCACAAATTGCACAATAAGTTAAAGGTTTTTATCGGTAAAACATGATTTACCTCAAAAGACCTATTTTTGTAATGCTTAATTTAAAGAAAACTGAAGTGGTTCCATATATTTTTTTTAAATACCTTACTTCGAATTCTGACTAAAAAATGCGGCATCGCTGACCCTGACTTCGAAAATCTGAATCGGACTTAGCGCTAGTTTTTTCCGCACAAAATTATTTTGCGAATTGACCTGTGGCACAGCGAAATGAAATTGAAGAGAAATTCAAGCGAAAGCGAGATCTGTGGCACCCCTGAATATTCATTTTTATGGCTCATTTATGAATTTTCACCATTGTGAAAAAATTTTAAAATTTTATAGATTTGCCCAAAAAATAATAATTTCTTTTAAGTTATACTTTACTCCTCAACCAATAATCATTATTTTTGAGCAAAAAAAAATAAAACTTAAAGAATAATTAATTTTTCATGAGTTTTATTTTTTGCTCAAAATAAAACTCAAGTTGTAATTTCAACAAAGCTCAATTTGATGTTCTCCACAAGAATGTTTTTATTTTTTAAATGGATTATTATGGTTTGTCTTGGCTTACTGACTAGGAAAATACATAATTTTATTCCATGAGTTGTATTTTGAGCAATAAATAAAAATCGTGAAATAATGATTGTTCTTTAATTTTTTTTGCTTAAAAATAATAATTATTGGTTGAGAAGTAAAGTATAACTTAAAATTTATCAATTTTTTGTAAGCAAATCTATAAAATTTGAAATAAATCTTAATTTCAAAAATTGTGTAATAGCACTTATAATAATTACAGACCCTGAACTTTTCATTCCGTAAGTAAAAAAGGAATCATAAAAAAGTCATGCTAAAAAATGGAAAATTTCGTTGCACTGTAGCTGTGAAAATTTATGCGAATTTGTTACCAAGTAACAAAGGAGACAAGCGAGGACCAAAAGTGTTCTCTGTTCTCGGTGGTAAAGTGGGTGAGTGGACAACTGAATAGTGGATACTGAACTGAACTGAACTGGGAACTGGGCAATTTTACGATGCAAACAGAAAATAATCGTAATGTGGTCAATTTTATGTTGTTGGTTTGTCAACAGCAGGTGAACAGCAGCTGCAGGATTCGCGGGATCGGAGGACTTGCAGTGCCCAATTTGCTTGCCGGACCACAAATAAACAAGACAATAAGCGTCCGGAGAACAGGACAATTGTGTGCCGTTGCTCTTCATTAGCCAGCCGCCAACTGGGCGGGAATACATATGTATGTGTGTGTGTGTGTGTGTGTGTGTGTGTGTGCATATGTGGGCGTATCATTGAGATTCCTCTTTCCGTGCTCTTTACCTGCTGGCGCTGCTCTTTGCACACCTCATTAGTTCAAATAAAGCGAGTGGCGGCATTTCATTTAATTATGCTGAGATTGGCGGCAGTTTGCCGACTCGGTTATATTTCAAAACCGGCGAGCGCAGCCTGCAAGCTGTTCAGTTGCCCGGTGACCATCGAGCCGAGCGAGTCTCCAGTCTCCAGTTTCCTACTCAACTCAACTTATCTGGACTGAAGTCAGACGTGAGAAGCCATGAGCCAGAGCCCAATCGGAGGAGCTGTCGCTCGGCCTCGCAACTGGACTCTGCGCGGTGCCGTTCTCCTCCTGGCACTGCAGCTCATCCAGACACCGAATGCCCTGCAGCACACCGAGGAGGGCCTGGAGCTGCTCTTTCGCGAACGGTAAGTCCGTACATCTCTGTTAATCAACTCAAAAGCAGGGATCGCAAATAGCAGTTGTGAGTTAACTAGAGGAATGGAAATATTTTAGGGTATCTTGAATGTCTTTTATTTATAAATCATATTTTCAATTCCTATTGAAAGTACAACTAATTTTATTAAAACTTTTTTGTAAGAGTTCTTCAATAAATACAAGTAAAAAAACGTCATTTTCTTTAAATTTAATATGTTGTTAGAATTTCATATGTGAATGTAAGAAATATTAGAAGCACTAATTCTGGGTTTTCCCCAATTCTTGCAATTAATGTTGGATTATTTTAAAATTTGTTTGAAAACCCCCAGATTTTTAATTTTGCAATTTTTTATCATTTCAGTTAAATTTAAATATAATTTTAATTAAATTACAATAATATTACTTAACTTTTACTTAAATTCTTACATTAATTTTTGTCAACTGTGCTTAGTTGACATTAAATAAATAAATAATTAATTGATTGACAATGATTGATTGACAGCTCTCAGTCGGACTGGGAGAGCGTCTGGCACCAGGAGAAGCATTCACGCTGTCGGGATAAACTAGTTCGGCAGCTGTACTGGGCCTGTGAGAAGGACATCTACAGGCTGTCGCGACGCAATCGCAAGAGGACTGGCGATGATCGTCGTCTCGTCATCTCGAAGGGCAGCTATAGTCGTAAGTAACATCTAGAGCAGCGGGGGGCACGCATGGGCTCCGGGAGCCAGCGGCTGCTCCCTACTGTATTTCTGTCAGATTTCGTGCCCACCGCTGATCTAGAGTATCGAATCAATGCAATTTTTGATGCCCTTGCAGAATCTGAATCATGACAACTTTATGTATAATATGTATAATATAATAGACCGATTTTAGGATGCATCATTAAAGAGATTGGTTGAGATAAATCCATCTCAAGTATGGATTGTGGACTCGTTATTTCACCGATTTAAAACAAATTCGGTCAGAATGTATAAGGATATCAAAACAAAAAAATACAACGTTTTCATACTGATTTGGTTGATTTCCGTGCAATTATTCCAATGAAATCTATCAGGCTTCGACATATTGAATAATTCCAATCATTTACTAACTGCGTATATTTATTGGGGTCCTTTTCCTTTGCAAGGGTATAATAAAACAAATAATTGATAACGATAATTAATTTTTTTTACATCCAAAAATCAATGACTATAATTAATTTGAGCGAAAAAAATAATACTCACAAATAATCACTATCAGGTGTGCTACGGAAATCACAAGGGAAATCGAATTCAGAGAAAAGGAAATCGGCTCGAAAACTTAAACAGTGCCACAGAACTTCGAATGATTTAATTTTTGTACCTTTTCGAACTCGGCTGCTATGGTTGGCCCCTTCCCATATTAAACTTTCCACGGGTTTGCCTAGCAACTTTTTTAAGTTTATCATTGCAGAAAAATAGGTTTTTATCTTTTTTTCTTTTTTAATTATTATAATTAAATTTATGTACATAGTAATTGATTTTGTATAGCTCAAAAAATTCAAAAGTTATTGGCGCGACAAGCAATAAAAGTTACTCGACAACTCTAAATTCTAAAATTCTGACAAAAAAAATGTGACATTTTTCTCATGGCATCGGACGCCAGTGGATTGAGCGACGACTTCGTTACCCTCAAACATTTTCAGATGAGTTGACTGTATCAAGATGAATTTAAATATGGTGATGTATTCGCTCTCTCTCGGGGCGAATCTGTCAAAAAGAGTCTGCCGTGAGAGAGACGACAGAGATAGATATATAGAAAATTTGCTTTCGTAATCACGTTTGTGCCCCGAAAAAAGAGGGAACGTCAAACGAATACATCACCATATATAAATTCACCTTGGACTGTATCACAGTGAAATGAAATTAACGTAAAATTCAAGTGGAAGAGATTTCTGTAGCACACCTGTATGATATCCATTTTTTCACTCAAAATAAAACTCACTTAAATCATGACTTTTTTGTAGGATTTTCCCCCTAATATTTTTTCATATCCCTTTAGAAGAAACCCAAGGGACGCATCCAAGCCAAACAAATTTATTAAAAATTATTACCTAATATTATCTAATATAATATAATATAATATAATCTAAAATCTTTAAATAATCATTACTATGTAATTTTTATAATATAACTCATATTGATTACGGTCCCTGAAAGTTATTGACTATAAATTCAAAATTTATTCGTTACACAGCCAAAGCTGATTTTGAAGCTGGTGCTGGTGCTGGTGCTGGAGCAGCTGCATCGACCTGGTTGCATGTGAACTATGCCAACATGTTGCTTCGCACCAGACGCTCGGATGCCCCTTCCATAACCAACGAGTGTTGCACCAAAATTGGATGCACCTGGGAGGAGTACGCCGAGTACTGTCCCTCCAACAAGCGTCGCAATCACTACTGAAGTCCCTCAATTGCAGTTCCCGTTGTTGTTAACTCATAATATTAATGCCTAAATCTAATACCTATAATATCCCCCTTTTTTTTGTTTTTGTTTTTGTGTGTGTGTTTGTTTGTTTGTTGCATTACATTATTGGTAGCTGAATAAAGTTGTATGCCACAGAATGATTACGTTTTATTTTCGGGGCTTGGCACAGTGGGCGATTTGGCAGATCCAGCAAAAATTAATTAATTACTCAAAAAAAAAAGAGTTTTTGACAAATTTGGTCATTTTTATGATATGTTAACCCAAAAATAAATAAAAGTAAACAGAAATTATTTTTTTTTATTATTTTAAGATTTTTTTTTAAGTATTTAAAATTTTTTTTTTTTTTTTTTAAAGTTATATTTTATAAAAAAAAATAAAACTGCTCAGAATAGCTCGATTTGTGAAGAACATTCGAAAATATAAAGTCGACTATTGCTGAAAATTTTTCTGAAGCGTCTTTTCCATACCTCAAAAAGTGCTTGCCTGCAGACTGATATGATTTCTGAAAAAGCCATAATTTTAGTTTGGGCGGCTCAGGGCAGCTGATCTTGGACAATTTACACACTGGACGAAACATAATTTCACTCAATTATATTTTTTTTGTCGACCAATACGTGCCTCACTAAGTTTTACTCTACAGAAGATGGAATTTGCTCACAAATATGGTATCAGAAAGCATGTTAGTGTCAAGCCATTAATTTTGGCTTACATAACATATATTCACAGATCACAAAACATTCATTTTCTTTTAATACATACATACAGCTTGTGAAAAATAAAAAAACCAGATTCAAAATGCTTAAGCCAGCCAAGTTTCTCAACTTTCAAAGCACGTATAAAAAATTTTCAAAAATATTTTTGATAGTATTTTTTATAATTTTTTTAAAATTGCTTAAAAGCCACTTTTTATGTGAAAAGTAGGAATAATGGGTTAAAATAGTAATTTTAAGACTTTTTAGAAATTTTCAAAAAATTATAAGAATATTATCAAAAATATTTTTGAAAATTTTTTTTTTGCAGTCACTCTTAGAATTGTTTGAAGAATTTTTTTGCATCAAAATATTTTTTGTAAAAAATCGAAGAAAAAAGTTGAAAAAGTAAACTTTTTTTAAAATTCGAATTTTTCAATGGGTTCTTAATGGGTTAAGGCAATTTTTGCATCATTAAATCGGAATTTAAACGACCTTTCCAAATATATTTTTTTTAACTGTGAAGGCTTTACTTAGATACCTGTTAAAGTAAAAAAAAGGGTGTACGAATAAATGTTGGTCTGAGTGTATGTATGTTGACTTGGAAAGCTCACAGCTGATCAGCTGATAATATGGACATTATTGATTTTGATGTTATCGATTTATTAAATGAACATTTGGCTATCGGTATGCGATACAATTTCAACGGATTTTAACAGTTGAAAATTTGTATTTCGTTACCCTTGATCTGTCAAATCGCCCACTGTGCTTGGGATAGATAGAATCATCTCAAAATCACATTTTGCAAAGTAATGACCAAATAAAACCGAAAAAAAAACTATCTGAATAAATGGAAAAATCCTAGGAAATTTATCACTGCTCAATTTATAAGTCCCTTATTGGTTTCCTTCTAGTACAGGAAGTATGAATCCTCAAATTGAGCAAAGCCAATGGAATGCATAAATTCATTTGATCATCTGATGAGAAATCAAAAGAATAGGTTTTAAGCGGAACTAAGGCTAAAAATTGTATTTTAAAAACCTCAAAAAATAAACTTATCAAAATTGCTATAATAATAGTTGTATTTATCTGAAGTCTGTATTTTGTTCTAATCGCTTTTTTTGGATCGAGAGAAAAAATACAAAAATGTTTAAATAAAATGGATCTTTTGTCTGAATTGTGTGTCAGTTGTAGAATTATTAATATTGCCTCCTTACACTTGATACATAAACGAATTTATTAGAAATTCCGATTTGTTACCCATTTAATGGGTAAACAAAACAGCTTACAAATGGATAATCCAATATGATATTACATTTCATTACAATTTCATTCTATACTAGGTTAAAAGTGCTTAACGGATACAATCTGTATACATTTTTCAGTCGAATGCAACTGTATAATGGACTGAAACAATAGATGATTTATTGAGTTAACAACTAATTAAAAATAAATATTGCTAGACTATAAACAAACCTGATACTCGAGTATGTATCACAGATACCTTAACAAACTATACTTAAATAAGAAAAAAATTGTTTAATTTCAATGGAATAAATTCAAACAGTTCATATTACGGCTAGAAGACTCGAATGTGTTAATAAACTTAAAGTTAAGTAATAACAATTAATACGTGAATTACTTTTTGGGCTTATACAGAATATTGATACTACAAACAGACTAAGTACATATGTAAATTTATGCTAATATACAGTTAATTACATTAACTAGTTACTCGACAAAGATTCAAATGCTACTTGCTAAAGTGGTTAACTACAAACATTTCTACAGACATGAGTATATATAATTATTTATATATATATAGAGAGAGAGAGATAATCTCGATCTGAATACAAATCAATTTGTTGCATGCTTGGCATTAAGATCGACAACATCAATTACGTATTTCACGCCAATCAGAAGAAGCATTCGATTACAGAAGCGACAGAGATGGCAATAGTTATAAAGTGGCCTAGAGTGTCTAATGGCCTATGGCTAATAACGGCAATTGCTACCGCTGCTGGCATCACCGTCCTTGCAATCCTTACGTGTCTTGAGACACTTCTCCGATATGGAAGACTGATGTTGCCGCTTGGAGCCATTGGGATGAGCCTGGTCATAATGACGGTCGAGCATCTCGAGCAGTGTTAACTGACGTTTCGTCGAGTTTGTTGTTGTTGTTGCGGTTGCGGTTGCCGTTGTTGCTGTTGTTGTTGTTGCACCTGCTGCTGCTGTTGTCACATTTGTGGTTGTATTGTTGCTTGTGCTGTTGCTGCTGCTGCTGCCACAACTCTCTAGACTGGCAGCCGACATCATGGCATTTGCCTGCTCCTGTTCCTCATCGTCATCTTCATCCGCATCGGCATCGTCGTCGTCGTCTTCCGATATTAAAACTCCATTGATCAACGAATCCATCGAATCGTCGGCAAATAAATCTGGACTATGTTGTGCTGTTGTTGTTGTTGTTGTTGTTGTGGTTGCAGCTGTTCCTGTTGTCGCTGTTGCCGTGGTTCCAACCGCCTGTGGCGTCGTTTCTTTGGGTTTCTCTGGTTGCTTGTGCAGCTTCTTCAGCTCGTCGAGCACAAATTGATACAGTGCCTTGTTGGCTCCATCTTTTTTGAAGCGACGCAGCACTGACCACATTTGTTGGACGGTGGTGCCATGGACACGACACAGTTTCCATAGCTCGTGCAGATCGTCACGCAGCTGGCAATTGCCAAACGTGAAATAGGCCAGCGGACGACCATGATGGGCACAGACCATCAGCTGGATGATCGCTTTCAAATATGGATCACCGCCGAAGGCACCACAGCCCCAGTTGCCCGTGGCAACACCCGGCGCCGGTGTCGACAACAAGTGCTTGAATCCAATGGATGCCTTGTTCAGCTCCCGCAACATGAGATCCTCGCGATATTGTTGCGCCTTCGATGTTTTGCCAAAACTGAGCGCATCAATTGCCACAATTGCTGTGCGACGACGTCGCGAGCTGTCATATGGCGTGTGATCCTCGTGATTGCCCTCCCACACAAAGCTGCCGGCATATCCCGTGTAGTTGCTATAACGCTCGCAGCCAACCATCAGGAGCGCCTCCGTGGGCGACAGACACTCGGTGAAGAGCTTGGATACAAGCAGTTCCGGGCAGATAACAAATCGTATTTCCTCCTGCACACAACCGTGACCGAGCACGCCGCCACCCAGATACATGTTGGCAAAGTCCACCTGCAGCAGTCCCATGCCCTGATCCTCAATCGTTCCACCCGCATTGATATGGATGGGTATGCCTGACAAGGCAGCTCCGCTTAGATGCCAGTTCACTTGATCCTCCAAATTGCCGCTGAGACGCACAAAGGTCACACAGCCCGGTGGTACATTGGAGGCGTCTCTTTCCGTGGGACACACTCGCCGGAAATAGTGGAATATACACTTGAGCTTCTCCAGCACAGCTGGACCACTTGACTGATAGAGCCTGTTCACAAAAATTAATCTTAATCTCGTTAACTCTTAAACTCTGGAGGGGATTAGCTCACCTGTTGAAGTTAATGTCTGGAAAGCTGCTGTACTCCGACTTTCGCTTGAGTGTATTGCGACGCGGAAATGTGCAGAGCATTGCATTGGCCAACAAACACGAGATTTGCTCCTGGCTCAACGTCAGGGCGCATGTGTGATTTTGTTTGAGCAACGGAATTGGAGCCTGGATGAGTTCCGGCAGTCGCAGGGCGAGTCGCGTCACGCGCGGCAGCAGATCCTCAAAGAACACACGCGACTCGCTCTCGTCCAGCTCCTCGTCGAACAGCTGATGCAGTGCCCCAAATCCCCATTGGCCTTTGTATGTGCTGTTGTAGGACAAAATTGCCGCCTGCAATTGTTTGCTATTGCTAATGGGACGCAACAGAGCACGCTCGATCATGCTCCAACGCGACTCGATGTCCGATGTGCCATCGTCGGCCTCCACAGGGTATTTGCTCTCCGGTGCACACGGCAGTCGCACATGTTTCGCATCCCATTTGTGTGCGGCACGAAATGGACGCGGCGGCTTATTGGCCAGCTCGCGTATCGGATGCCGGTGGAGCACCCTGTGCTGACCGCTGGGCACAACGGGTCCCAAATGATCCAGCTCGAATGGCTGCAGTCCCCGTTGGACCGCCTCGATGGGCTGACATCGCCATTGCCATTGTTCATCCGACTCGCTGTCGCTGTCTTTGAAATTGAAAACAAAGCACATTTTAATTAAACATGTGCAAAAACTTCTCTCTTTGCCGACTCTCACCAATTGTGCGTTGATCTGCTGGCGGGGAGAGTTTACCGGCTACCTTTTCATGCTTAATTCCATCTATTTCCATGCTGCTGTCGTTTTCACTGTCCATTTGACTAAGTTTTCTAATCGTTGACTGATAGACACCAATATTTATTATTTTAGCAAATTGAAAATGCGACAGCGTTGACAAATGGATACGCAGTGTTGGTAAGCGACTGCGGAATTGCAACATTCGAACAATTTACTTTAAGTCACATGTCACTTGAAACGTCAACAAGATTAGGTATACGCATCAATTTAAGACATTTATTTTATTTTGTTTGCATCAATTTAACGCTTGTTTTTGTTTTCGTTATTTTATTTATTTATTTATGTGTACTACGATTATATCGATATGTCAGCACGCACAGCTGTTGCTTGCAGCCAGCTTCAAGTGAGTTCTGAATTGCGCGCACCCAACTTCACGTAAGTTTAAAATTGAGCGGGCTAGTTTTGTAAATATAAAATAATTGTTTTAATAAACGTAGTAAACTACAATTTTTTATTGACACATTTTGTTGCCAATATACATCTTTAATATGCACAGTCTTAAGCGTAATCTGTAATCCGATAAATCATATTGTGTTGTTCTGGGTTTTTTGCTGCTCCCTGCAGCATACATACAGACATATGTATGTACATATTAAAATTGGTTTATGTATGTATGTGAAGTATTTTCGCAGAGTTCAACACACCTTTATCGCTGTCTAATCGGCTGCATTAAGCAAGCTGCGCAGTTTCTATTAGTTGTTGCTTTTTATGTCAAACTCTTTCGTGTTCTCTTCGTTTGGAGCTTCGCGTCGCGTCACATGGCAGGCAAGGCGTAAACAAATGAAAACACCAAAAGAAAGCAACAAATTATCACTCAAATTTTCGACTCGCGATACTCAATTAAGTTGTATGTGTGTATGTTTAAGGTTTATGTGTAGCCTTCGAAATCTACGTCGCTGTCGCCTTGACCATAACCCAGAAATACACATGCAAGCATACATACATACATACTACGCTCTCTCAGTGATAGTCTCTGCCTATGTGCTTTTGTGAGAAAGTAAGTCTAAGTGTGTGTGTGTGAATTTGCGTCAGCTGCGCTGCTGCAAACAGGTACGCAGGCAGCGGAGCCAGCTGCGGCAGAGGCGTCCAATCAGGTGCCAAAAACAAACGACAACAACAGTGAAAACAGAGCAACAAAACAATAAGCAGCAGCAGCATAAGGAGACGCGGCGCGCGCTGGCCTGGCCACGAAATTATAGAATGCGAAATGTTACTAAACTTTTTCAAGGTCATCTCAAGTATGAACTACAAACCGCAGCTACAACCAACGCAGCGCTGCAACAGCAACGCCAGCGTCACGCCATCCACTGCATGCAGCATTAATAGCGTTTTCTTTTTGTCATTCTTTTTTTTTTGTTTGCCTTTGTCAGGCTCTTAAATTCATTGCGTTCTTTTTATTTTAATGTTCTTTTATTTGTGCAGAACAAATATTAATGAAAATTTTTTTTGAATTCTTCATTGATCGTAGGATCAAACAGATTTTGTTTTTCATTTTTTGTTAATAACTCGGGGACGCTTTTAACTATGAAGTAGAAATTGTGTTTTTATTTTTTTTTTTTTAATTTCTTCATGGCCCTTCCAAAAATGAGATGAAAAGTCAGTCTGTTTGTTTGTATCAAAGCGTTGAAATATCTTAAATCGGTGAATGAGGACTTGTTCCCGATCAAAAATCTAGAAATGTTTGTCTTACGACTTTTTCGAAAAATCGCTAGTTTAGCGGTAAATCGCTAAAGCCCGCTAAAATTAAAAACCCCCATAGTATCCAAACCATAGAAGCTACAGATATGATCTTTTGATCTTTTGATATCCAATTTTGTGACGAAAAATATTCAATTTTACACATGAATTATTAAAAACAAAATTTTTGTCACTGGGCACATTGCGCAAAATTTTTTAATACCTAATAAATAGTACTTTTTTGCGCAGTGCCAGTGACAAACATTTTTTTTTTAATAATTCATGTGTAAAATTTAATATTTTTCGTCACAAAATTGGATATCAAAAATTGTGGGGCATGAAAATGTTTTCGTCACTAGACTTTTACCTCGTAGAGAGGTTTTTTTATAAGATAATATTTAACAAAATAAAGTACATTATTGTGATACCTACTTTTTTTACTATTCTGGACGTACTGTTTATGTATGATAAACATTTTGTTTTCACATTTTTAAAATGTTTTTAAATTTAACGAATATCGGTTTATAATGGAACATAACCGAATGTTCGCATTTAGGTTTTCGATCATCGGCTTCTTAACGGTTACCGGTTGTCGTAAGTTTCGGTTTCGAAATACCGGTATGATTTCGGTTCACAAAAAATAGTTTTGAAAATGTGTAAATTTATTTGCAAAAATTTCAAAGATAAAGATCTCTTTATTAAAATCTAAATACAAATTAGAAATAAAATCAAATTTTGTTCAAATTTAGTTCCGTTTATTTCAGTTTGAACAATTTCGGTTTCGGTATAATAAAAAATTTTTCTCAGTAACGGTTTCTAATATAAATCGGTTAATACCGATTAACAATTACGGTTACGATTTTAATTCTTGCCTTTCACTTTCAAACAGACTAGAATATTGGGTTTATTATCATTAATTTTATCTCAATTATATTGACACCCCTATACTAACTATACCTATACCCTATAGACATCTACATTTGTACATATGTACATACATACATTGCACCTTGCTTGCTTAAAAGCAAAGCAGAAGTTTCTGGTGCGTCTCCCAAAGCAAAATTTGTTTGACACATTGATTCGATTTATTCTTTCCTTTTCATTTCTTTACTTTTAGTTTTGTGTGTGTTTCTTTACAATATACTTTGACTTTCAATTGAGTATATGCAAATACAAAGCGCAGCAACAACAACAACAAAGCGATAAATGAAATGCGACTTGGCGCACGTTGCCAATTTCATGTTTGTGTTGTTGCTATTGTATTTGTATTTGCGCTGCGCTGCGATGCGTCGCAGCAACAAACAGAAAACCAGTATGATGAAAAAAGCAAAACAAGAATAATGGTTATCTTTGGCAAGCCGAATATTCGATACCCTTACGGAGGCATGAATTCAATTTTCGACTGATGTTCTCTATGACAACCATATCTCTAAAGATAAAAATAATTCAAATTTAGTAATATGTCGATTAAATAACTTGACTAACTGTGCATTTTTTCTTTTTTTTTTTTGTCTTTATTTAATACGTTTCACACTTTCTGACAATATTAACGTAGTCTTTGCAAGGGTATAAAGAAGACGAGCAACACAAGAAACAAAGGGGGTGCGATAATCGAAGCAAAGAGCGAATCTCTTGTTTTTGCTTTTAGCATTGTTTGCACTTTGCGTCCGTTTGTCATTGCTCAGAGCGACTGCAGAGCGGCAAATTGGGAGACTGAAAGCGACGGCGAATTTAGTGCTGTGCGAAATATCGGGTGGGCGTGGAGCATGAAGCAATGCAATGGCATGCACACACACACAAACATTCATTCACACACACAAACATACATTCTCACACACTAACATACAGTACTCCTAAGTACTTGCACTTACGGGCATACTTTGCTGCGTCTATAAATAGATACAAACTTGCTGTGTGTGTGTGAGTGTGAGTATGCAGAGGCATAAAGAGGGGGGCATTAAGCGATTTGCCAGGGGCGTGGCTGGCCACGTGTTGCTAGGCGGGTCGCTCAACCCAACGGTTGCAACTGCCATTGTTGTTGTTACTCAACTTCTAATCATGCATTCATGTATACATATGCATTTACGCATGCATGTATAGATGGATATGTACATATGCTGATATCTGTATGTATTGACCGCCTCCCCTTTTCGCATGCGCTCGTGACCTTGAAAATTCTATTCTATAGCAGCTATACCTAAAGACGACTGTCGACGTTGACAGCGATGCCGACGTCAGCGTCAACGTCGACGATGAAAAATCAACAATCAGCGATAGAGACGCCGTCAAATCTCAATCTTCTTCTTATTCGTTTGTTTGTTGCTCGAAAATAACAAAATCACAATTTATCTATGACACTTTTATACAGATATACAAACCTAATGCAAAAAAAGATAGGAGATGATGATTGAAGTAACAAATTCAAAATTTTCAAAAAAATTTTAGGCTATTTAATTTTTTTTTTTTTATTATGATCGATGGCATAAACTGATAGTTCAGATAATCGCAAGATACGTTTATAAACAGTCAGTTACAGCGTTAACCACATTTGTCATGTTGCCAAGGCCGAAACTTGTAAACATGATAAAAGAAGCAACTTTATCAATTTATTCTGAGTATTTAGTACAAGTATATTATCGGTATATGTTTGTATTTATGTCACTTGATTGCAATTCAACGAGTTATACATATGTATGTACATATGTATACGTATGTACAGACGTGTGCGAAATAATAAGAACAGCATATGAGACAAATTAATTTGGTAAAAAAAAGTGTTAAAAAAGCATAATTATAATAAACCCTTATTTTATTTGAATAGTTCACATTTTAAGCTATGTATATCCTAAAAGAGTTCAAGTCCTGCGATGTCCTTATATTTTATAATGTCAACTTTGTTGGGTTATGTCGAAATTCAGGTGTGCGAAATAATAAGAACAAAGTGAGAAAATAACGGATTGTCGTTTTCTACATAAGTTTTAACAATTTATAAGTATATACTTAGTTGCCTACATTTAACATAAGTGGGCTCCACCCCTTTTCCGGATCATTTAGACACATCGGGACTTTATAGAAGCTATGAGAACGCGGCATCTGGAGATAGCAGTATTCTTCCAAGTATTTTCTTCTTTTAGGATATACATTAGAGTGCATCGATTTTTTTTCACAAAAAATGGTAACCTATTTTCGTAATCTATGGTCAATTCTAAGATGTTTTCGCCAAGAAACCATAGTTCCAAAATGAATTCCTGGTCCGCGCTTTTTGAGTTGAAAATTCAGTTTTTTGATCATTTATATCTTGGGTGTCTATGGACCGATCCTGACAAACTTGGTGACAATACTCTTGTTAGGATAAGGACTTTTAAAAATAATTAGAATCAAAGGACAAATTGTCCTTTAGACATGATTTTCGTCCATGGAAGGACGAATTCGCCATTCGATTATGTCAAGATATACACTTAAAAATTAGTCAAAATTTAATATAATTTTGGCCCGAAGCACATTTTTATCGTCCTTGAACTTGCATTTATTTAAATGTTCAAAGAAATGAATTTTCAACTTAAAAAGCGCGGACCAGGAATTCATTTTGGAACTATGGTTTCTTGGCGAAAACATCTTAGAATTGACCATAGATTACGAAAATGGGTTACCATTTTTTGTGAAAAAAATCGATGCACTCTAATGTATATCCTAAAAGAAGAAAATACTTGGAAGAATACTGCTATCTCCAGATGCCGCGTTCTCAAAGCTTCTATGAAGTCCCGATGTGTCTAAATGATCCGGAAAAGGGGTGGAGCCCACTTATGTTAAATGTAGGCAACTAAGTGTATTCTTATAAATTGTTAAAACTTATGTAGAAAACGACAATCCGTTATTTTCTCACTTTGTTCTTATTATTTCGCACACCTGAATTTCGACTTAACCCAACAAAGTTGACATTATAAAATATAAGGACATCGCAGGACTTGAACTCTTTTAGGATATACATAGCTTAAAATGTGAACTATTCAAATAAAATAAGGGTTTATTATAATTATGCTTTTTTAACACATTATTTTTTACCAAACTAATTTGTCTCATATGCTGTTCTTATTATTTCGCACACGTCTGTAAGTACTTAGTACCGCCCAAAATACGGTCGTCTATATAGAGACGTCAAAAGTTGACTTTCAATATTGAAAATTTTCTTTGATTTTATGGAAAGGTCCAGACACTTAATTATTTCTCTCATAGGCTTAGAAAACAAATTGGATTTATTGCTCTATTGAAGAGTTTTACAATTTAATCATGCTATTTGCAACACAATAAAAGGCATGATCAGACTCATAAAATAGATATGTACATATATTCCGTTAGAAGCAATTTAAAAGGCACCGTCATCATTATGTTATATTATAAAAATAACATAGTAATGATTATTTAAAGATTTTTAAAAACTTTATTTTTCTTCAATGATAACGATTAATTTTAAGCCAAAAAATAAATTTTATTTATTTTGCTCAAAATAAAACTCACGTTTAAAAAAAGATTCGACACAAAAGTCATGAATAAAAAGTGAGTTTTATTTTGAGCGAATTAATAAATACTCATTAGTTGTGAGTTTTATTTTTTTTGCTCAAATATATTCATTATTATTATTTTTTTTTGTATGTGTATTCTAGTCATTGATTTTTCAATGTAAAACAATTTCAATAATCATTATTTGCGGGCACTGCAACTTATTGCTATATTTTTTTTAATATTAACATCGTTTAAATTCCGATTGAATGTTGCAAAAATTTCCTTAACCCATTAAGTACCCTTCGAAAATTTCGAATTTATGTAAAGGTCACTTTTCAAAACTTTTTTCCAAAATTTTTTACAAAAAATATTTTGATGCAAAAAATTCTTCGAACAATTCTAAGAGTAACTGCAGAATTTTTTGAAAACTGCAAAAAAAAGCACTTTTTGCATGAAAATGAGGAAAAATGGGTTAAAATGGTCATTTTTCGAGTTTTCAAAAAATTATAAAAAATACTAGCAAAAATATTTTTGAAAATTTTCTTATGCAGTTACTCTTAAAATTGTTCGAAGAATCAAAATATTTTTTGTAAAAAATCTAGGAAAAAAGTTTTGAAAAGTGACTTTTACATAAATTCGAAATTTTCCAAGGGCACTCAATGGGTCAAGGAAAGTTTTGTGTCATTCAATCGGAATTTAAACGATCTTTCCAAATATATTTTTTTTACTGTGATAACTTGACTTACATAGCAGTTAAAGCAAAAATAAGGGTGCATACTTTAAGCTGTGAGCCACCGTAGATAGTTATTTTTGACACAATTTAAAGTGTATACATAAATCTAAGAATTTTAAAATTGTTGTTAGATCGTTTTGTCATTTGTGCAGATATTTTTAAAAGCACTCTTTAGTTCTGTTTTTAATATCAGTTGGCAACTATAGAAAAGTGTATCAGCTCATCGGCCTTTTGAATATCATTTTACTTTCATGCTTTGTTCGAGAAATTGTTAAACGCCCCCACGAAAATGTCACTTGGTACAAAAGTGACAGCAACAATAACAATCATAATACATAATGAAAATAAAATTGCAAATGAAAACAAAAACAAGCGAAAATTGTTGAAAAAGTTGGAAAAAAAAAAGAGAAATCGCTTCACAATTCGCACGTTTTCAAAATAAAGCGCCAAAGAAATAAAAATAAAATAAAATACATGTACATATTTATGTATGTATGTGCACATGTGTGCGTATGAATAATATTGGCGCTTTGAGCAAATAAAAAAAATATGCAAAAGCAACAATAACAACAACAACAACAGCGGTGGCAAGTCAAGAAGGCCTTAACCCCAATAAATTTGTAAAAACAATTAACAGAATACATGCGGGGCAATCTAAAAATAAAATTAAAAAAACGCAGCAAATTAAATAAGTAATACAAACAATTGTTGTTGTTGTTGTTGCTAAAACACAACGAGGGAGTCAAACATTTTGTGGGAGGCGTGACAGCTTAAAGCGAAAGTGATCAATAATCCCATCAAACCGACAACTGACAACAGATGGCGCCACAATCGCATCTCACTTTCAATAAATTAAAAATTTTATTATCACGTGATGATCGTAAATAATTTTATGATATTCGAAATTCAGAGAAACGCAGTTAAAACTTGGAGAAAACCAATTAAATCGTACAGACAAAATGGAATAACTATCATCAAAGTAATAAGCTTCTTAAAACATTATTATTATAAAATAGAATTAAATAACTTAGTAATAGAAACTGTCAGTATCAGTTTTATCAGTAATTATCAGCATTATCAGCAATTTGCCAGAAAATGTGGTTCTTCCCCCGAATATACGCGTAGTCGATGAGAACACATGATAATCTTACTTTGTAATTTACTTGCGAAATTCAACTTCATTTCGCGCCATGTAATTATACAGGTAATTTAAGAATGATTTTTATAAATATTTTGTTTTGCTAAAAAATTTTACCAGAATAAATCTAAAAAGTTAAACTGTGTTCATATAAACTTAATAACACTTTAGTTGTCCGGTTTATTAAGATTATCCTGAATAACAAATTTATCTATATATTTAAAACCCTTTGTCCTGGCTGACTCACTGACTGACTGAGAATCAACTTGTAGGCCAAACGGATAAAGCTAGAAAGCTAAATTTTTTACACAATGTAGATAAGATGAGAGGCTTTTTGCGAAGTTCGACCTGTAAGCGGGTCAAAGTTCAGGGAAAGAATGTATGTTTGGGAGTGCCTGTAATGTCTTATAAAAAACCCTCTTTACAAGGTAAAAGTCTACATACAAAAGCATTTTCATGCCTCTAAAACTTCTGATATCCAATTTTGTGACGAATAATATTAAATTTTACATATAATTTATTTAAAAAAAAAGCTTGATCTAACTAACTTCCTCGCTAATCAAAAAAGGGAACATCTCAATCCATAATTTTTACAGTCCAACTTTCCTATTTCAATATTAAGAAATCATGATATACTCATGTATGTATATATGATATATTCTCTGTCAGTGCTTAAAACGAATCATAAATTGTAACAAACTAACGAATTTTGCGCAGTGGAAAGCAGAGGCAGCGCAGTCGCTGCATTTGAATTTAGCTCTCTTAATGCATTTGCCTGCAGCAAAAGCTTAGCTGTAGCAAAGAGAGCAGGCGAAAGAAAGAGAGCAGGGGCTTTAAAGCGCGTAAACAGTGAGCGAGCATGCAGGTGTCGCCTTGCATCGTTATTGTTATTGTTATTGCTGCTGCCGCAGTTGTTGTTGTTGATGTTGTCGTTATTGTTGCTGTATAAAGTCATTGTACGACCTTTAAATGCCGTTGGCTCAATGCAATTTGCCATTGGATGATTTTTGGTCTGCTCAGTCGCCGGTCGTTGGGCGCCATTTTTCGCATATCTACGGGCGACCTTCGCTCAATCACAAATTGAGCATTTTACTGGAAGACAGGCAAAAAGGGGGGCGACAAGGGCGTGGCGTATGCTTAGCATTAGTCAGCTTAACGTTGGTGAGCTTATCAGTGCGCTAGTTAGACACAGCAACAGCAACACTAAACGAAGCACACCTTAAGACACAACAAACAAATGCCATTTAGTCTGTGACTGTCACTGTGACTGTGCCTGGGGCAAAGTGACTAATCCACACCCCCTTCAGAACCCATTACCACACTCAGCGACATTCAGTTGATGATGTGTAATGCACAGGCTCGGTCAGGGTCGGCGTCAACACCGACTGCGACTGCGACTGCGACGTCAACAGCGACTGCGACTGCGACTGCAAAGCGTCGTCTCAATTCTAACGGCATGTGATGATGAAATTCAAAGGCAAACACAAAATGTGCAATTGAAAAGGGGAAACCGCAACAAATACTTATCAGTGCCTCGGAATCATGTCAAAAAGCGATAAGCGAAAAGTAAATGTAAAGCAGGTGCCAAAACGCCAGGTGAAAGAAAATAAAATGAAACGGAAAGAAAAGAAAAGAAAATGAAAGGAAAGAAAAGATAAGGAAATTATACGAAGGGGTTTACAATGTCATTTTAATTACAAAACTTCAACTGAATGATTTACAATAAGTTTCTCTTGCATATTTGAGGTAACCATTTGCAAAGTTCATTCAATTTCGTTCAGTGCAGAGTTTTTACAATGTTTGAACCTTAACACGTTGCGAATTATAATTTCTTTAGTTGCTGTTTATTTAATTTTGCATTTTAGTTATTTGAAAACTGTGTGACTGATTGATTGACATACTGATTGAATGGCTGACTGTTTGACTGACTTACTTATTGGTTTGACTGACTTATTAATTGATTGACCAACGATCTTGTTGACAATCTCATTTTCTGACTGACTAGGTTACTGATTGATTGATTGACTAAACTGATAATGACTGACTGACTGATTGACTGACTAACTGACAATCTTAACCATAAATGCAGGAAAACTGAATTATCCATACTACTTTCCAATCATTACGCAAGCGAGCAGTAAAACGGAAAATTTTCACTACCAAGAAGCGAAAATGGGTGATAAACTGTAAAAAGGTTAAATAAAAAAGTGTGTGCTTTGTCCAAACAGGTTTAGGTAAATTACAAAAATAAACAAAATCTTAAATCAAATAAAACGACACATGTTCAGACATTTTTTACTTTTGCGGGGAAACGTGATGAGTAAAGGTTTGACGGGGGCAAAGTATAATTAATATCCGAACTTAGGTAAATAAAGTAAAACAATGATCATAATACAAAAAAAATTGGAAAATCCTCTTCCACGGTCGGAAACTGTCATAAACAACTTTTGTTTTTTTTTTTTTTTTTTTTTTTGCATTTGGTTTTAAATTTTTTTCATAGCTCGGCACAAATGATAATACAATTTTTATTTTGGCAAATTTACCCCCCACAGGTGTTTAAAGAGGGTCGAGGTCATTTGTGGAAAAATGGTTTTGAATTCATTTTAATGACCATACATAAAACAATGGGAAACGGGTTACATCATAAAATTACATTACTTAAAATATAACTAAAAAAAAACTGTATACTGCAATTTAAATTTCTTGAGTTTGAATAAACAAATTTCGTCAAGGAATATTAAATATTATAATTAAAAAAATGTATGCATGTTAATTATGTGGTCGGAAATGACGAGTTCCAACGCGTTACTCATTTTGTGAGAGAATTTGAAACAAACTTAAACAATCGCAGTGGTTAATTTTAATGTTTAAAATCAAGTTTACCAAAAGTTTCTTATCTCATAGAAAATACTATTAAACGGATTTCCAGCTCAATTAATTCGATATATCCGATAATTATTATTATAATTTTAGTCTAATCGCCAGAATTAATAATTAAAAGGCGAAATTTGCACAATTTGGTAGTATTGAAAACCAAACATTTCTGGACATAACGGGAAATAAGTTATAATAATATTTTTAATAGTAGATATCAAGTTTGGTTTGATCTGAAACAGAAAACATTTTTCACACGATTGTTAAGTAGTATAAAAAAAAGACACAAATTAGTAAAATTTAATGCACATATGTATTTGTTTATGTACATATGTATGTATTTAGGTATGTCATTAGTATAATGTCAACGTTTTCATAAATTTTGTTTTTCGCATATTTCATAACTGCAGGGTATGAAAATTTCCCATTGGGCAAAATACCACAAGCGACATTTTCATCAGTATTAACATTTTAATGACTATTTTATTTATACTTAAGCATTCTCAATTTCTGACAAACCAAACAGACATAATAATCATTTTCAGCTGTTTGCTATTTCTGCCCTTCAAATATGTGAATGGGGTATAACAAGCTGCTGATAATTTTTGCAACACTTTAATATAAAATCTGGGAGTACGTATGTATATTTGTCGAGACGCATGTATGTATAATAAACTTGGGTACAGGGTATCTAACAGTCGTGTACACTTGAGAGGAGTGTTTGTCAATTGTTTTTTTTTGTTGCATTTTTGCATTTGCGTCATAGCAAAAAAAAAAGGGGGGAAAAAATAGAAGTCAACTCAAAAACAACAACAAAAAAAGCTATATTGTTGACCGAATTATCTTTAATTGTATAATGGGCGGCAGGGCGTGGCTGGAGGCTAATTTTAGTACACAGTAAAAGTAGATACATATGTATGTATGTGCATACATATACATATGTACATACATCTGTATATGTACATACATATATTAACTCGATTTGTTGATTGCAGTTTATGGTTTTATTTTTACAATTTTTTTGAATGCTTTTTATCGCTCGCTTTTTCAATCTCATTTCACACATTGCACATTTGCCTTTGCCTAGTATTCCATCATCACAGATACATGTATGTACATATACTTATGTGTTTGTGTACACCTCGACATGGCGATATATACAAATATGTATGTATGCATTTGTCCGTCCCTGTGCGTGTGTATGTCTATGTGTGTCTGTGTATCTGACATCAGCGACAACAATAACAAAGCAACGTGCGCGTCGAGGAGCAAAAACAAAGCACAAAGACAAAACCAAAACCGAAACCAGTAAACACGTCAGCCCCACAAACAAAGAGCCACAGAGAGAGAGCAAAAGTGTGAGAGTGCGACAGAGCAGCTATGTAGTTGCAAATAAGAAATAAATAAAAAAAAACCGGCTGGTAGTTTCCCAAATGCCTGAGAAACTGACACGTGAGCTTTGTTATGACTGAGCACGCTAGAGAGACAGTGGGAGAGCATTCGCGTGAGCGGAGAGCGTGCATAGACAAAAACAAGTTTGGCATACCACTACAAATGAAAGTGAGCAATGAGCAGCTTTGTCATGTTTTGTTTTGGCAGTCAGTAGAGAGAGAGAGAGAGAGAACAAGCAGAGAGAGGGAGGACACCCGCTTACGTTTACCATTGCCAACAACAAATTCGCACAGCTAACGGCAACACACCCTGACATATATACAAACATATATGAATGCACATACATACATCCAAATACATATCTACACTCCCACTCACACGCATTTCTTGGTGTTGTAAACAAGTTTGAACCCGTACAATTTGTGTCGCGTGATTTTAAAAGAAGCACAAAATATACATATAAAAAAAAATAAGGCGTTGCTCACAAACAATGAAAATGTTCTCTCTATTCTGGCTGCCTTTATTTTACTTTATCTGTGTGGGTGTCTCGCCTTGTCTATTGCCATCTCGCTTGCACGCCTTGCTCGCCTCTTTATTATTGTAGGTCATAAATGCATTCACATGACTGCATTTGTTTGTGTTCAAGCGAGTGCCTCTTACTTGTGTGTGTGTGTGTGTGAGTAATTGTGCAAAGAGAGCAAAGACAGAGAGAGCGAGAGAGCATTGTGATACTTAAGCTACGTGTACAAATTAAATCGAGTACGCTATTTGGCTGAGCATATGGCAAACGGTAAACAGAGCTTTTTTTAACGTTTCAACAAATTGAATCAATTTTCCTTAATATTCGTATTCTTTGGCAAAAAAACGCTTGCAAAAGCTTATCATTAACTCTTTGCATGTTTTGCGCCAAGAAAACAGTCGACCTAACCGAAACCAAAAGCCTAGGCTTAATATGAAGCTGTATGTAGCTCTCATTGCTACTGCTCTTGTTGTTGTTGTTGTTGTTAATAGTCGCTGTCTCGTGGTTATAATCAAAGCAGACGCATTGCAATTAACACACACAGATACTCACACGCGCAGTGTTCTAATAGCAAGCAAGAGAGCAAGAGCTTCAAAAGAGAGAGAGAGAACGCAAAGATAAAGAGCGGAGCGAATTTTGCATTTGCACTTTTGCTTTATTTTCTTTGTTTTTACATTGAATTTGCTTGTTTGTTATTGCTCTGTGCACACGTGTCTGTGTGTGTGCCGCTCTCACTCTCTCTCTCTCTGTCTCTGTCATCCTCTGCTTGCTTTGTTTGTCGCTGCTGATGCTGCGTTTGAGAACTTATCATTTGTATTTTTGCTTTGCAACAATAATAACAACAACAGCAGCAGAAAACGGCAACAACAATTGGACAATTTATTCAAAAGCAAACAAAAAACGCAAAACAAAATCTGTTAAAGATACAAATTTAATTGTGCTTAAATATATATGTAAGCTTTAATCGATAAATGTGACTAAAAGTAAATGAACTTAATTACACACACACACACACACACACAAAGTTAACGAAATTAACGTGCAACGCGACGTATGCGCAATGCAGCTTTGGATACCGGTAAGTGATACAGTAAAGCATTTTCCTCCTTACTTTACAATTAACTCACAGTCTGCGTGTCGTTTACACGATGAAGCAAACGATGCAAGAAGATCATGAACAAGTTTCATGATTTAATCGCAGTTCAAGTGAAAGTTACCTTTAAAAGCAAAAAAAAAAAATGAGTATGCGATTATTATTATTATCGATAAACGATGTCAATAATTGCAATTGAATTTAAAATGTTACATAATCTTCGCCTTTCGCAAAATGAGTGTGTTGAAGAACTGTACCATATGTATGTATGTATGTATGTGTGTATGTACATAAGTGTTATAGGAAGAATTTATTTTTGCTGCGCTTGAGTTAATTAATTTTCTCAGTTTTCCGCTCGATCACTGCCAATGACATTGTATGTATGTATGTATGTATGTATGTATGTGCCATATAGAAACATATGTATGTCTGTATGACACTGATACGATTAACAGTTTTACTTTAGTGCAATTATTGTCCATTTTGCCTATTAACGTATCTTTCTTTGCCAGTGTTCCGTCATTTTCAAATAGACGGAAATTGATTCTCTACGTAAGAACAGAATGTCACATAGATATGCGCACATACATACATACGCGTGTGTGTGTGTGTGTGTTTGATCATATCTAAGTTCTCTTTCCCCCTGAAACAATGAACAACAACAAACAACGAACAAAACTGCATTGCTAGAAAATCCATTTCCTGTCCATTTGGCGAACTCAACTGGTAAAAAAAAAACAACATAGAAATACAAATTTGTCAGCATTGTTGTCTACACATGTGTAATTGTGTATGCATGTATATATGTATGTATGTATGTGTGTGTGTCATCAGGCATTTAGAATTGAAATCTACATGTCCGCAAAAGTTGAATAGATAAACAATTTTAAGATAAATACAGTTCCCTAATTCGAATCACTATTATTCAGAAATGCGAACCATTATGGAGATATTCGACTTATAGAGCTCTTTTTCTTTAGTTTATTAATTTTTTTGCCACTCATTTAGCTCGAGTTAGAGAGAAATTCGACTTATAGAAGTTCGGATTATATTATATATTTTTGGTAATTTTATTTTGTTATTTTATTCATATTTTTTAATTTAATTTTAATTCCTTTTTAAATAAAAATTCAATTTCACTTATTTTATAATTCTCTTTGTTAGTTTAAAAATAAGACTTGAAATTAATTTGTACAATAAAAATAGCTAAACGTTTATTCAGGTTAAAAAATAGAAAATGTTGAACTTTTTCAGTCATCCAGTTTAATTATTGTCCTGGTTTAATTCTTATTTGCAATAACTAGCTTACTTATTTTTATTGAAATATTAATATAAAATTTAAAAAAGGATTAATTATAATAATTATATATTTTGTTTGAGCTGAGAATTGAAAATTTTAGATTTCTAATAATAATGGTAACGTACTAAAATCCTAAAAGTTATTAAATAAAACACTCTGCTTAAAGTTTGGTCAGCTAAGAAAGAAACATGCCCAAAAGTTAATTTCAATTTGTTGCATTTTGTTTGCTGAAAGTGTCAAAGTTAAGAACAATTAAGCTTCAATTCGACGTCAATCAGTTACGTGATATTAAACTATTTTAAATACATACACACATACTTAAGTATGTGTGTGTGTGTACTTACATATGTGAGAGGAAACTGTTGAAGGAGATATATTGCCAAACTGGTAGAACGTGCCAAATTCCAATTAGTTTGCCGGCTTTGCCACTCGCTCTAAAGTTGTTTGGAGAACTTTGTCCAGCAATATGCAAAGCAACTGATTGCAACAACGGTAACAACAAGAACAACAACAACTTTTAAAGTGGCCGTGAAACTGGCAGCAGACGAAGCTTTGACAAGTTTCAATTCCTCAAGTCTCGGTTCCAGTTTCATATCCACTTGCCACTTACAACGTGCAACTCAAGTTGCCATCTTATCAGCGCAGCAGCAGCAGCAACAACAACAACTGCTGATTATAATACTGCCTCGTAGCTCTCTCACTCTCCTTCCTTGTCACTCTCGAAAGCGACTGATAAGTGTTTGCATTTTTATCTCCCTTTTTATTTTTACATGAACACTGGAAGCCAAAAAAGGGAAGAGGCAGCTGATCACAGGGTATGAGCTAGGCAGATGAACATACAACTTGAGTGTGTGGTGTGTGTGTGTGTGTGTGTGTGTGTGTGTGTGTGTGTGTGTGTGTGTGTGTGTAAATGTTGCATAGAACCAAAAAGTAAATAAGAAACATGACTGTAATTAAAAACGATAAAACACGACTTGCAAATGCACTGCAAAAATGCAGGCGAGCGTGTACCACTGAGAGATACCCTAGACTGAAGAAAAAAGACCACTTTCTAAAATCAAGAACATTCATCTTAAATATTTTGTTCTTGAAATACGAATATTTTAAGACCAAATTACTTAAACTAAGAATATTAATCTTGAAAATCGTAAGTTCTTAATATTAGAATAAAATTCTCAAATTTAAATATTTTGTTCTTGAAATAAGGCCAAATTAATAAAACCAATCAAGTAATCTTGAAAATCGTAAGTTCTTAATTTAATAAAAATCTTCGATCTTAGATCTTTTTCTCTTAACAACAACACACTTTTTGAGACATAGAATTCACAACTGGTTCTGGCGTCTCAAAGATGACTAACTAAAACTTACATCATTCTTCTTAAAATGTTAAAAGGCTTAATCTTTATTTGAGATTTTTTGTCTTGAGTATTCAAAACTTTTTGGTCTATAAATAAGAACATATAATCTTAATGAAATAATAAGTTTTACTCTAATACTAAGATAAGATAAGATAAGAAAATATAAGAATTTTTGTTCTTAAATTAAATTTCTTGGTCTTTATTGAAATGTTTTAGAATCAAGATGTATTTTTTTACTTCAAGATTTTCATGTTCTCGACGCATTGTTTAGACCAAAGTTCTTACTTCTGAGACCAAAATCTTGATTTTAGATCCTTTTTTTATCAGATCTAGCCCGTATGCGTTTAAAAATTATGACTGAAAAAATAAGGGACACCCTAGTGTATAGTCAGAAAAAAGCTTTGCCAATTTTTGTTTTATTCGTTAGACAGATACATATATTTTACAGATATATGAGCTATCTTACGCTATTTCCAAAACTTTATCATATGTTTTGTTGTAATGTTAACGGTTAAAGATTATGACGTTCTTTTTTTAAAGTCGACGATGAAGAGGGCGACTTTGTGACGCCAATTTTCAAAATATAACGGTTTGAGCCTACTGAGACTGGGAGTCCTCTTCTTATTCCAACTAACAATTGACTGCCAAAAAAAATTTTCAAAAATATTTTTGCTAGTATTTTTTAGAATTTTCTGAAAACTGCAAAAAAGCCACTTTTTGCATGAAAATGAGGAAAAATGGGTAATAATGGTCATTTTTAGGATTTTATAAAAATTTAAAAAAAAAAATGGTAGCAAAAATATTTTTGAAAATTTTTTTTGCAGTTACTCTTAGAATTGTTCCAAGAATTTTTTTGCATTAAAATATTTTTTGTGAAAAATCGAGAAAAAAAGTTGAAAAAGTAGACTTTTGCAAAAATTCAAAATATTCCACGAAAATTAAACGACCTTTCCAAATATATATAATAATCTATTATTTTCTTATTTAAAGTCAAAATATTACATTTTTAAGGGTTTGCAAAGAATTTCTTGACAAACTGTACATGTATCTCACAATTGACAATCTGTTGGTTTGCAAATATTTGTTAATATCGACAAAAAAGACATTTAAAACAAATAACAGATTTGCCACAATATCGATTGGAATTTATAGTTCTTGATCTTTTAATTCTTCTGTTCTACAGATTGTCGTCATTTCAATAACAATCACTTGTCGTCCTGCTCTGTGCTAGCTCATAGCTGATATGCCCACTGTGGGTGTTACAGGGTGGTCTCTCACAGAATTTCGAAAGTGAAAAGCTTCAGAAAACAGCACAAATTACGCCCTCGCACAGTCTGGTCTGGGCCAGGTTTTTGTTTTGTGTCTGTGTGTTTCTTTTTTTTATGTTTTTTTTTTAAATTTGTGCCTGCTAATTAGGGTGTCATACTTTGATTACAGAGACACACACATACACGTTACGTTACGTTACATGTGTGCGGGTATATGACGATTAGGGTTCGACAGGCAGCCGTAAAGGCGACACCGTCCCATTGATAATAATGTTAACAACGCGTTTGACTTGCAACGAGCACCTGAACTTTTGTCATGACTCATGACACATTTAGAATTTCCTACATTTGTTGCCTTATCCATTCCATTGCTAACTGATAGAGCCACTTGCCCGAAGACTCTATTTACAATTACCAACATCTTTTTTTTGTAAGTTGAAATTAAAGCCATATCTTGCCAAAAGTACGATAAGATTAACGAAATATTATTTATAAGTTTTATGTTTGATTTTATTTCTTTAATAATACAAATTATATTTTTGTTTTATCATCTTGTAGAAATCTTCAGCATATTAGGGATACATTTTGAACAAAATGTAGATTAATATTCTACTAGAAGACAATATTGAAAGTACATTGTATGTTTATCTCAATATTCATATTAATTGGCTCCATAGCCATATTGCATACACAAATTCTTATTCGAAATCTCTATATATCTCATAGAATTCTCATCAGATACAATGTGAAAGAAGTTGCAATTATTCTTCATATTTCGTGGTATGTGGAATCTAATATAATCCGTCAAGAAATCCCAAGTTGTGATATAGAAAAAATACAATCAATCTTCAATTTTAATTATTCTTATGGAAAATTAAGTAAGTTTAATTTTGAAACAAAAGAGTTCAATATTTGAATGATTAATTATGTGTTGCTTATTTTCATTTATTTTAAATTATTACACGGTGTTGCAGAGTGGTGTGTACTATACTTAAAATATAACTTTCAATGACGTATACTTATCAATGTGTTTTCCTTATATTTATTTAATTCAGATATTTTCTTGCAAGTCGAGTTAATTGCACTTTTATAAGCATTTAGCATAAAGTGTAGGGTATTTAAATTTCGTTTCAAGTTTATTACTCGCGAAACATTGTTGTTGTTTCTGTCGTGTTTAACAGCGTCATCAAAACTCGACAGTATTTTGTTTGCCATCGTCGTTGTCGTTGTCGGGCCCGAAGTGGGCGATGCATTTAACACTTGAACGCTTTCATGCCCCTTAGACGACATAGGCAATAGGGCGTAACAGACTCTGAAATTTCTACAATAATTTCGCATTTCTTGGCCAAGTTTCTTAATTATTTATAACTATTACAATTATTAATTAGTAATTTAATATCTTTAAATTATTAAATCAAATAAGTTGATCTGGAAATATTACTGATTTATCAGAGACTCTGTAGATTAACAACAACTTTTAGTTGGTAACTCCCAAAACGACTAAATATCCCACAAATCACAAAAATGTAAACCACGATGTTCCACAATAATACTTTACCGATATACATAGATATATAAAATTCTTTGTTCTGACTGCACAAACGGTAAAAGCTAGATGGCTGTAATTTTCACAGTAGTTTCCTTGAATTGCTAAGAATAGGTTGTTAATATGTTTGAAAAACATCAAATGATCTTTTCAAATTACTCTATCAATATTTCAATGTTATCAATTTCAAATATATTTTTTGCTATAGACAATTTTCGACAATTCTGAATGTATCGATGATGCAGTAAAAGTTATTCGCAGTATAAATGTATTGACCTTGGGTATAACAAACGTCGATCATTCTTTTTGTGGAGTATCAAGGTACGAGTGCTTCATGTACAGAGTACAACAGACAAGAACATCTATATACATGTGTATGTACACATGTATATATTGTGTTTTTTCGGGTTGTTGTTGGCCCAGTACTTAAAGGGTTAACAGGATTGTGGGTTTGTGACAATGTCTGTTTGTCTGTTGGTATAAACAGCTTGATTTCAGAGATTATATTTTTACCTTTTTCTATTATTTAAAATATTAAGTATTAATAATGTAATATTTTAAATGGCCTTTGTGTGCAAATATTTAAAAAAAATAATAAAACAAATACAAAATTTATAAATCGTCACCAATAATTAATTTTATTTAAAATCAATCCGTTTGGTTCGTAATCTTAGTTAAAATATTTCTTTTAATTTTAAGCTGCTCTACTTTTATATTTTTTTATTTTCAATTTACATAAAATTTATAAGATTCGGGTAGTGGCCATCTAAAAGTCGAGCATCTGGACTCTTTCGTATTTACTTGATTTTATTATGCCTACCCCTATGGCGAATTCTTGCTTTACTTTTGCTCGCTTTTTATATGCGCAAACACTCTGCTTGATTGATTTATGCATGCCAACAGTTGGGAGAACAACAACTTTGCATTTCAGTTTCTCTCTCTCTCTCTCACTCTCTCACTCTTTCCCTGATGCACTCACAAGAACTCTACATATGTGTGTGTGTGCTTGCATTGGAGAACGTGTCGTGTATCCCTAGAGAATTCTTGTCATTTCCATGCCAATTCCACAGGCTCCGAGTCTTCAATCTAAGCTAAATGAAAGTCAACTGTAGAATTTGTGTGGCAGCTGTTTTTAATTATTTTCAAATACTGCAGTTGCATTTATTTATGACGTGCACTAACTAGAATCTTAAATATTTAACTCTCAAGTCAATTAGTTTATAACTAGAAAATTTAAGAAAATTCCCCAGCCAGGTGAAAACTAAGAAAGTCGAACTTATAGAGTTTCTTAAATGTTGGAAAGTTTACTGTTGCTCTTATATTTTCCGATTCTCTGCAAATTGGCAGATATATTTCAAGGAATTTGAATACCGCGTCTAAAAATTTTGATGTGTATAAATTCTTGTGTCTAAAATTTGAAGCACAATAACCATAATCGGTCTAGCAATATATGTATATATCTTTTTTCTAATACTATATAATAATTATTACATACTTTTTATTGAAATTCTAGCAACTTCAAAAAAACTAACTAAGACCATAGTAGAAATAATAAATATTCAGAATATATATATAAGACAATTAGAAGCGCACCCCTTTTTATAACCAAACTAACTATGCACCTAAACCATCTTATTTAAAAATATTTTAAAAGCAAGTAATTATTAAAATAATTAAATTAAAATCGAATTGTTAAAATTTAGTATAAGTTATTTTAAAACAATTGTAATACCAATCATAGGATTAAATCTATTGTATTATGTTGTGACTAGCGCAATAATCATAAGTTCCTTAAAACTTGTAGCACTAGGATGAAGAGGTGGAGAACTATCGATAGCACTATCGATAGCACTATCGATGGTTGGGCGCTATCGAGCTACTATCGATAGCAGCCACCCACTTTTGATAGTTCCCGAAGTACTATCGATAGTTTAAAAATAGCTAAAAATGACTTTTTTAACCCCTTTTTCCAAATTTCCATTCAAAAAGTAGCTTGCTAGAATTTTTCCAAAATCATACAAAATACTAGCAAAGAGATTTTTGAAAATTTCTTTTTACAGTCACTCTTAGAATTATTTGAAGAATTTTCTTTTGCATTAAAACAAAGTTGAAAAAGTAGTTGTTTACAAAAATTCTAAATTTTCAATTACTTAATGGGTTAAGGAAAGTTTTGCAAATACATATAAAATGCTATTTTTTTCTTATTAAAGTCAGAAAATTAAGTTTTTTTTCAGAGTGTAAAGTGTTTCTTGACAAACTGTATGTATTTTTTGTATCCGGGACTATCGTCGACTATCGATAACGCTGTAGTTGACTATCGTCGACTATCGATGGTTTTGAAAATACTATCGTCAGCTATCTATGGCGCCTACTATCGATAGTTCTCCACCTCTACTAGGATGTTAAATAAATAAATGAAATTAAGTGAAGCATCACAAGGAAATAAATAAAAGGAGGCAGACTGGTAATCGTTTACTATTGCACTACCAATGATTTCTGATCGCAGAGTTTCATTAACTAGAGTTTCATTTTCATACTCATCCTCATTCTCATTTTCATTCCCATCCATATCCACAGCCACATCCTCATCATTAAGCGCTAATGTTTCGCTAATTAGTTGACTTGAAGTCTGTTGCATGCCTCTAATTGGCTACTTAGTTGCCGGTGCTCCATGCAGCTTCATGCACATATCGTCATCAAGTTTGCCTGCATTTGATGGCAATCCTTTCGAAGACCCGTACCCGGACAACTCTGGCCCACAAATGGGCCATTACATTTGCTGTTGGCCGTGCATTTCGTTAATTTGAATTTATGTAGAGTTAAGTCGAGTCGAGTCGGTTTCCACATTGGATAAGCTTGAGATGCTACCTAGTTGAATGAGAGCAAGTCAAGGAAATTCCACCAGCCTCTAATTAAGAAGTGTCTCAAGTGCTTGCCTCCATTGTGTGGCATACACACACCGCACATCAAGCATCGACAGAGAAACCATAATATTATTATCTCTATGCAGTATTCGAATACTTAATGTCGTGCTAGAACATTGCTTTTAACTCTGGGGAATTCGAATCGAACAGAAATTTTACGTAAATTGCGGTTTTATCTATTAACTTTGTCTTTCTCCTAATTTCTTTTCCTTCTTTTTTTATACCCTGAGCGTATATTAAGTTTGTGTAAAAGTATGTAACAGGGAGAAGGAATCATCTCCGACCCCATAAAGTATATATATTCTTGATCAGCATCAACAGCCGAGTCGATATAGCCATGTCCGTCTGTCCTTATAAGCGTAATTTAGGATCTTACGTTAAAAATGCCCAGAGACTAATCAACTTTCAACACAATTGGGCCATAAATAGTGAAGATATTAAGCTATATAGATTGGCAGCTTCATACTATATTGAATAAATATATTGATTAAAAAAAAAAAATGTTTTTTTCACTGTCAGTCCGGGGACTTTTTGAACGATCTAGAATGTATGTATATAAATCGAAATAATGTTCAATTAATTCATTTTACATTTACTCTGCCAGAATGAACATCGAGAATGTAAATCGAATTCGCCAGCATAAGTCTAAGCGGCGGAGTGGTCCAAGTGATAGGCGCTAGGCACGCGAAACGGAAGATCGCGGTTCGAATCCCGGTCTGGTCAACGCAAATGATTTTTAAATATTTTATAATTTTTGTTTATTTGAATTGTAAGTCTAATGCGCGAGGGACGTGGGTTCGATTCCTGATTAGGTCAACGAATTTTGTTCGTTTTTAAAAATATTTTTACTTTTATTAATTTTTTAAATTTAAAGATGACGTTCAAATTGGTTAAAATCACTCATTTAAATTATATTGAATTGCATGGTCATCAAATCATCGGCGTGCCGAGGCCTAGGCTCAGGGTATATTACTGTCGAGTGCACTCGACTGTTCCGCCTGTTTTAGTTATAAATGTAAACTAAGAAGAAAATCATACATAGCATAATATATATTTATACTATCGCTAAATTGATAGGTGTCGATTATTTTGTAGTCGTTCGTCTGTCCACCGTTCTAATGTACCGATAACTATCGATAGTTATCACTATCGCTTTTTGGTTGTGTTTAAAAATATAAAAAGTTGAATAAAATATTAAATTGCAAAAGTGTGTAAGAATACAATATTGTAATATTTGTCAATAAATTTTAAACTATCGATAATTATCGATTGTTATCACCATCGATTTTTGTTTGTGTTTAAAAAAAATTTGAAGTTGAATAGAATATAATATTGTTATATTGTAATAGGAAAAATTTTTGTAACTTTTGTCAATAAATTTTTAAATATTTTACTCGTTCGTCTGAACACCGTTCTGAGTTATCGTTAAAGATCGATACTTAACGTTATTATCATTATTTAAGCATTGAAAGAATTTAAAGTCGAATTTAACCATTAAAATGAGTTTATCTATTCGTTGCATTTAAGGCTTCAATGTTTATTACATTTGTGCCTCCTCCTTTGACGGTCTCCCCTCCACACGGCACCCCGCCCACCTCGTGTCCCCCTCTGTAGCCGCTGGTGTTCTGTCTATGGCGCGTGCTGATTGCATTTATGTCAACGTACGTTTTCAATGTTAAATGTTCGCATATGATGATTGGAAAAGAGAGTGGGTGGCGACGAGGGAGGAGAGGGGAAAGGGAAATGCGAAAACGCGAAAAGCGAAACGTAAGGCAGCTGAAAATATGCATGAAAAGAGGCACAAAAGTCGACTACTTGTTGTATGTATGTACATAAATTTTCATATACAGTGTGTGCGTGTGTGTGTGTAGCAAACATGTTCAAACACAAACACACACGCACACACACTCAAAGCAGAGCTGCATTTGTATGTAATTGCAATTGCAATGTAAATGCAGTCGAAAATGGAAAACGGCAACAATGGAAATGTTTACCCCGCCTCTGGCACCCCTCTTCCTCCCTCTCGTGCCCTTGTCTCGCTCACTTTGTCTCTCTGTCTATCAGCATGCATATCACACTCTCTCCCTGGAGCCCCGCATAGCAATAACAAAAAAAACAACAGCAACAAGCATCAGACATCAGTTGTTGTGAGGCCTAAGTATAATCAAAGTGCAGAGTCAGTGCAATGGCAATCAGCTTGTCGCTCTGTCGGTCAATCAGCCAGTCAATCAGTCAGTCAAACAGTCAGTCAATTAGTCATTTCGTCACTTTGTCTACGGCTTGCATAAATGCTTACACATATCTACATACAACACATTTACATGCATATGTACAGACGTGTGCAAAATAATAAGAACAGCATAATTTACCCAGTAACCTTGCCAAAATACATAGTTATTTTCTTAAATAATCTCTTCAAATTTTGTGAGTAGCTTTATTAAGCTTTTAAAAATCGTTAGTACACATACATATATACATATCCTGATTTATCAATATTTTATTTTATAAATTTTATTTCTTTGCATACCCCAGGCATAAAAGTTTGTTTCTTTTCAGTCTGTAACTTAAAAATTTTATAAAATAATTCTACTTTTTTTTAGACTTTTTAATTAGCTTTTCATCGACTGCTCTCAGTATTGTTTTTATAACAAATAAATAAGTAAATGTACTATATAAACTTTATTGGATTATCTCAAAAATTCGGTGTTTGAAAAATAAAAAAAATTCCCCTATCAGTTTTAATACTTTGTGAGTCCCCACTTGGGTCCTTATGTTACTCCCAGAGATTAAAACCCTAACCGAAACCGTAACCTTTAACCGGTAAAAACCGATTGAAATTTGAAACCGTAATCGAAACCGAAACCGATAAAAAAATTTTCCATTTGACCTAAACCTAAAAACCGAAACTCTGTAAACCGAAATAACCGTTTAGTAACCGATTCATTTATAAAGGTTAATTTCGGTTTTACATACATACTATACACACAAAAAAAGGAAAGAAATAAAAGCAAGATGCAGTTGAATTTTGAGCTTTTTAATTTTTGAAAAATAAATATAATTCCTAAGAAAAGAAAACTAACTATAATTTTTAAAGATTGGTGTGTTGTTTATTTAAAAAAAATCAAGACGATATCATAAATACAAGCATTATTTTTTGACGATCGAAGTTTCGCGTTGAGCTTGTACGCATAGTTTTTCTGGCCAGTTTATGTAACTGTTTGGACAAGGAAAAAAAATTATCGTTTATATTTTTATTCCCTGTGCCCATTTTCAATGGGTATATTGGTTATGTGAAATGTATGTATGTATGTAACTGGCAGAAGGAGGCATGGCAGAGCCAATAAAGTAAATTTTTTTATTTTCATCAATAGATAGAAAATATGCATAAGACAGTGAGAAAGCAATGCTTTTTTAGTATTATTGAAAAAATAATTTATTTTTTTTGTGAACCGAAACCATACCGCTATTTCAAAACCGAAACATACCAAAACCGGTTCACCGTTACGAAACCTTTATTTAGAGATTTTGCGTAACCGATAACCTAAAACCTAAATGCGAACAAAACCGAAACCGTAACTGAAACCGATATTCGTATCGGTTTTAATCCCTGGTTACTCCTAATGATTTTGGAATAGCTAGCCTTTATAGAAGCTATACATTAAAGAGGCATATTTTTCAAGCTTCTCTTTTTTGGTTAATCATTTTCTGGTCCTATCATCATTCTCTCCTTTTTTAACTTCTCTTCAATGATTATCCCTTGGATTAAGGTCAATATTATGGAAAGGCGTTCCTATTATTTCGCTCACGTCTGTATGTGCATATCATCTCTATATATAGAGAGCATATAACGATATGAATACGAGCCCGCTTTATTCGTAGCATATGATTACCGACAGTGCAACATATACATACATCTATACATGAATAGCGAGTGAATGGAATGGAGGCTGCACGAGAGGGGACACAAGTACCGGGAGGGGGGAAACAAGTGCTGTGAGCGTTGACCGCTCAAGTTCAATGCAATATGTGAGAGAGGGAGAAAGAGAGTCTTGCAACAATTTAGTGGCACAATTGATACACACTTAATAATAGTTCATGTTTTAAATAGTTCATGCTGCTTAACCAATTGTTGAAGGCAATCAACAAACTTTTGAACTTTTTCAACCATTTATGTATAACTTGAAGAGATTTTTGACATTTTTTATTGGCGCTGAGCATCACATTCTATATTGATAGAGCTTTCATGCAGCTGAGGGACTGGTTTTTTTAATAATGGAAGTCTACATATCGACAAATTTTCTATTATTTATTTTTATTATTTTATTCTATCATGCTGAATTTGAAATTTAAAATCCTTTTAAAAGGCTTAAACAATTTTCTAAGTAATCTTAAAATATATATATACAATACATTTAATCCTGAAATTATGCATAACGAAAAAGTTTCAAAGAACAATTTTTAACTATTATTTTTTATTATTTACAATTGGAATTATTAAAAATTCTTGGAAAGGTTCCTGTTAAAGATTCAAATCGATTCCAATGAAAATTATTCATATTTGATAAGACTTGTATAAATATATAATGTCTAATCGTAAAAAAGAAAAGAAAATGTAATAGTAAAAATAAGCGATTAATGTGACAGCGTTACATGAACTGAACCTCGCGTGCAGTTAAAGAACCATTCAAATAATCAGCTCCAGAATTAGTCACTGTTTGTGGAATGGGCTGGACAATGGGGAAGGGAGGGGGAAAAGGAGTTAAGGTGGGTTAAAAATGCTGACTTGAGGGAAGTTTTCTCGTACTTGTTGTCGTAATAACCCCACATACTTACTTGTACTTGTGCTGTTGTACTTTGGCAACGAGTCGAAGTTAACATCTAACCCTTTTGCTGGCTTGCCATTCTGGCTGGAGTTCCTTTAAGCCATTTTGTTCTTGGGCCAGCCCACTAGCAATCACCTGCCACGTAGCCATATCACTGTGCAGTATAACAATAGCAACAGCAACAACAATTGCAACGGCTATGGGGAGAGTACGAGCAGTGCTTCAATGCCAGTCTGCAACAAGATGCGTGCCAAAGAAAAGGCCGCACAACGTGGCGTATGATTAACGAGGCCCTGCACAACAAAACCTGACAAATGCACTGTAAATTGCAACAACAACAACGACTAAAACATTAATAATAGCAACATCAACAACAAGAGCAACAACTAACAAGTGCAAAGTTACGTCAAGTGCTTAAACTGCTGGCATTCCATGGATTTTAATTTAAAACTTAACCAGCTCAAAATAAAATGAGAAGAAGAAAAAACTCAAAGAAAATGTGAGGCAGAAACGGAACCAGGAATGGCCTTAAAGGGGTGTGAAGAAGTGAAAAGAGAATTGCAAAAATGATTATAAGTATGACACTCTGAGACACTCGACAGCTGTCAACTGTAGTTAAGATTGTTTTGGGTTTAGTTTCTTTGCCACTCGCGAACTCCCTTTTACTTTTGTTTTTTTCCTTTTTTTTTTGGGCGATCGCATTTAACATTTATGTACCTCGAAATCGAAATTAAATTAAACAAGCGCGTCTGGTTCTTGCCATACATATGACACTGACGTGCATATACTCTCCCAGACTAGTCCTATAACATTATTGATTGACGATATTATTGAATTGCATTCTAAAATGAATTAGTTGTAATATTAAGACAACTAAAAACTTAATATTAATCAATACAATTGAGATGAGATAATGATATTGATAATGATATTGATAATGATAATGATAATGTTAATGGTAATGATATTGATAATGATAATGATAATGTTAATGGTAATGGTAATGGTAATGGTAATGGTAATGATAATGATAATGATAATGATAATGATAATGATAATGATAATGATAATGATAATGATTTTGATAATGATAATGATAATGATAATGATAATGATAATGATAATGATAATGATAATGATAATGATAATGATAATGATAATGATAATGATAATGATAATGACATACTCAATTGAATGAGATTAACTCGGGATCGAATTGAAATTAAAAGGTCCCAATTCATCAAAGATTGCTAGAAGAGCCCAGCCTCGCCTTCCTCGCATTAACCACCCGTTGCTTCCCCAAATGACCTGCATTCAACATACGAGTACATGCTAATAAATAAATGAGTGTATGGGTGTATCTTTGAATGTAAGCATTCTGATCGCCCTCTTAAGTGAGCTTTGCTATCAGATTAATGTAAACAAATTGCGCTGTTATAATGATTATCAGACATTGCCAATGAGACATGCCCCGGGGGCCCCTTGGTCAGTTCCTGGTAAGCATCGAGGCATTACCTGGTCGACTTTATAAACACGAATAGTTTAACGAACGCGAATAAGTCTATGAAAACAAAAAATAAAGTAACTAAACACTCGACTGTTAGAGACCCAGTCCCCCCATATCTTTGCAGTCGTTCGACACAATCGGCTTTGCCTTTACTTGGAAATGCCTCCTTCTGCCAGTTACATACAATATGTGTATAGTATGTGAACATAAACTTATAAGTCTCTGTTAACCGTTTGAATACAGGGTCTAAAAACTCCCCAGGATATTGCAGTTCAATGAAGTTGGGCAACGTCAGAAGCAGAGGTGTGAGCGGAGGCAGCGCTGCGGGCGGCGTCGCTTGCGTCATGCTGGACGATGCGTTGCGACGTTAAAAATTTGCTGCCTTCGTTGCACAATTTAACAGTTGTTGCTCTGCTGCTATTTGTTATTGTTGTTCTCTCACTCTCTCTCTCTTTCTCTCTGCTCTCAAGCTTTTTGGCGCTCTCTGAGCATGTTGCGGCAACAAATTGTTGCACAGTCAGCGTCAACGCTGACGTACACGTCGACGTTGACGTTTCGCTGTTTTCATTCACATTTAACGGCGTGGCAAATACGTGGCTTTGGCGCTCGCTCTCTGCCAGCGCACTCTCTCTGTGGATATAGCTCTTGCTCTCTCGCTCTCTCTCTCTCTCTCTGTGTATTACGCACACGTTGCACATAGTTGTTATTATTGTGTCTTCTGTTTTGTGCCTCCTTTCCATATTCATCTTCTTTCTACTTTTGTCTTCCGGTTTTTCCCACTTACATCCTTGCACGCCGCAGTTTAAGATGCACTGCTTAACAAAACTGTATTAATGAACCCTGTACATGATTGCGAGTTTATTAACTTTGAGCAAATTGTCCATTCGTCTCTCCGTATCAAAAAGGGTGTGGAAAAAAGCTCTTTAAAACTATTTTAATTTTAAAATGCATATTATTAAAAAATAAAATTTTTACTAAACCGTTATTTTATCATAGTTTTTCAACTTTATATAGACTCAATGTTAGGAGTTCAGTTTATTCCAGATATATGATATAGTAGTTCGATGTAGAGATGGGCACGGGCCTCCTTTGTAAGGCCCGGCCCGGGCCGAGCCGCAAATAAATCTTTGAGGCCCGGCCCGGTCCAATATTCAAAAAGCCCGGCCCGGCCTGATATTACTATACGAAAAATATTTTTTTTGAAATTAATATTTCTTTATTTTTCTTCAGATAAAATTTGTATTTTTGAGCCTTTTCAGCAAGCTACGTCTTAAACTTTTTGTCCTCTCATTTTTCTTCGTACCATAAGTGACTTATTACGGAAATTTTGTTAGCAAGCGACTTGAAAAGTATGTGTTAAATCGTGACTTTTCGGGCCTACCGTTTCCGATTTTCATGCACGAAGACCGAGTGTTTTTTGATGAGGCCCGCGGGACACGAAACCCGAACAGGCCCGTGCCCATCTCTAGTTCGATGCTTACCAAATTTTATCGGAAAATTTATAATCGGCGGAACTTTAAAGCAAGAAATAACAAAGGTTTTTTACTATAGTTTGATCTTCAATTAATTAATACTTAACCCATACATATATGTATATATTATTTAAAGTTGTCAATTTCTGTAACTTCAAGAAATATCTGACACTTAAATTTTAGATTTTACACATATTTTATAGATACAGGGTTAAGTACTGTCGCGTGCACTCGCCTGTAGGCTTTGCGATTTGTTTTTACTTACTATATTCTGCTATTGTTTTCTGCTTTCGTCCTGCGGGCTGCCATGACATGCACTCTTAGCACCTGCGCTGTGTTTTTGCGACGCATTTTCTAGCTGCTGCTTCACATGGTCTTTCGTCATCCTGTTCCTGTACTCAAACTCTCCACTATCCACTTCTACTTGCCCACTCTCTTGAGCTCCCTCTTTCTCTCTCTCTCTCTCTCTCTGCCTTACTCACCCGGTTCATTCTTCAACTTCCATTCCCTCTGTTATTCACTCGTGCGCTCAATTCAGCAAGAAACATCAACAACAACAAACCGTTTGCTCTCTCTTCCTCATTCTCTTCAATATTCCGGCTTGTGTGTGTGTGTGTGTTTAGTTGTTGGTTGTTGCCTGCGACGTAATAAACTCCAATTAGAACACGCGCTCCCATTGGATTTCGGAATTTGGCTCTCTGGCCAAACGTATTGCAATGTTTTCTGGCAACTTCTTTGCCGGCCAAAACAAGTCAACACGATGTGCACCGAAACCCTAGCAATTATGCTTTCGCTTCCGCTTTTGGCCATCATCGCGTTGGGTGCACTTTGAACTTTTGCCATTGGCCATCGTCATTGCGAAAAGAAACTTTTGCATTCTTTATTCTTGTTGCTCTTGTCACTTATGGCTTCATTTCTATACCGATTAAAGGGCCTAAAACGGATATGATGAATTTGTGCAATAGACAAAAGATTGTCAACTGTAGAAAATACATATATATTTAAATTTTTCGATTAGCATTTATATCTGTTATGTTTAAAACTACTATACCAGAATAACTGTAGGGTATCTTTTAGTTTGTCAGTCTACATTGTCTGTTGTTTGGCTCCTTTTGTCAGTTTCTTTAGCTTTACTATCGCCTTTCCGGTTGGAAGTAAGCGAACTTTTGCACATCCTGCCACTTACATACAATAAATATTTATAAATACTTCGTCCTGTCTGGTGACTGTCAATCAATGTAGAAACCAAACGGAACGAACTGAACGACTAAAGTTTCCTTAGTATTTTCGTCAATATTTGGAAAATTGGACCTGCATGTGGGTTACAAAATTTAGCAAATACCTTCTAGATCTCAACATTCAGCGTTAAATTAAATACTTGACTAATGAATAAAACTGCATATTGAACTTCTAAAAGTTCAAGGTTTTTTAGACCCCGTACTTAAAAAAAGTACAAAAAAGTAAAGTAAAAAAAGTAAGAGGCGTGGCAGACCCCATAAAGTATATATATATTTGATCAGCAACAACAGCCGAGTCGTATGGACGCCTAGATCTCAGAGACTATAAGAGCTAGAGATTCCAAACTTGGTAAGTAGGTTAGTCTATATTGCACGCAGATCGAGTTTGCTTTAGATTTTGGATCGGATCACTATATCATATAGCTGCCATAGGAACGATCAATCGAAAATGAAGTCTTAGTATGAAAAACTTTTTTGTTGTTTGAGATATCTGAACCAAACCAACAAAATATGCATATGGGATGGTTCCATACATCGTAACCAAGTTTTGTAGAAATCTAACCACTATATCATATAGCTGCCATAGGAACGATCAGTCGAAAATTAAATCTTAGTATGAAAAACTTTTTTGTTGCTTAAGATATCTGAACCAATAGTGATTCATGTAATTTTATTTTAAGCAGTGTTTGCTTTTCCATAGTAAGTACGGGGTCTCCGACAGTCGAGTATGCTCGACTATAGCACCGTCCACTAGTTTTTTAATCGAAAGACTTGACAAAATTCGGTCAATGAAACAAGTGAATAAATGTTTTTTCATAAACAACAAAAAGAGCTTACTTAAAATAATTAATATCTCGATTAATTATCGATACCAGTCCAGCCCTAGTAAAATGAATAAATATTCTTAAGCCAACAACTGACATTGAATAATCCTTTACAATATCTAAATATTACTGCAAGACGTTTTACGATCACTAATAATTATTATGCAATTAATTTTGTTTATTTAATCAAAAAAAAGAGGGATAAGAAATCCATAAAAGTCCAAGAAATTATCCATTTTCAACAGCCAGGAGAAATGCGAGTGGTTCACAACACTGGTTCCAAGTTCGTCTTACAACGTCCACTGACTCTGGCCACAGACGCACTGCCTGATCTTCTTCTCGAGCGCATCCAGTTGGGCCAAGAGGTCCTTGCAGAGCTGTCCTTGTGATGGGCAACCGGGGCAATTCTTACCTCCGGGTCCACATTGCTGGCACTTCTTCCATGGGCGGGTTGGCTTAGTGGGCTTGCAGGTGGTTGTTCTCTTTGTTGTTGCTGGTTTGCAGGTGGTTGTTCTCTTTGTTGTTGGCTTGCAAGTGGTTGTTGTTGTCCTGCATGTGGTTGTTGTTGGTTTGCAGGTGGTTGTGGTTGTCCTGCATGTGGTTGTTGTTGTTGTTGGCTTACAGGTGGTTGTGGTTGTTGTTGTTGTTGTTGGTTTACAGGTGGTTGTTGTTGTTGTTGTTGGTTTGCAGGTGGTTGTTGTTGTTGTTGTTGGTTCACATGTGGTTGTTGTCTCCGTGCAACCGCACTCCGATCCTGCGGACAGATCAACAAAACCTAGGAACAAGAAGCTCGCTGGAAATAGAATATTCGTTGTTGAGCTTAATATGAGGTCGTCAGGATCGTGGGATCTCTGAAGTTTACCAATAAGACAGGCAATGGCAGTTTTCATGACGATGGATTCGGCTCACAGTACTTCTCGAAGGGAAGCTAGAAACTGATACTTTCTACGGCTCAAGTCTCCCGTTTTATAGGACCCCTCGTAGTATTCTCGATGAACACGTGCCGTCATATTTTTGGACGCGAACAATTGCGCAAATAAATTATAAAAATAAATTTAACTTATTTTCTTAAAGTAAACTTTTGTTTAATCGGGTTTTTAGGGGTTGAGTTTTAAATATATGCAAAATTATATGCCGAACTTGTGACATATGGCATTTATTACCATAAATAGTGATTGATCTTATGTTTCTTGAACAATTGACTACTGATAGAATACTTTTAAATAATGACCATAGAATAGTATTTGAATTTATCCATAGTTCTTCATAATCGGGGATAGCCAGCAATAGTATCCTGTATTCGGGTTCGATATCTGATTAGGTCAACAAATTTTTTTCGTTTTTAAAAATATTTTTACTTTTAATAAATTTTTAAAAATTAAAGATAACGTACAAATTGGTTAAAATCACTCATGTATATTATATATGTATGAAGCTGCCACAAAAACGATAGGTCGATAATTAAGAATTATTATGGGAATTGCATGGGCATCAAATTTCGGCGTGCCGGGGCCTAGGCTCAGGGTATATTACTGTCGAGTGCACTCGACTGTTCAGGTTGTTTTATTCTCTACTCATTAACCCAGAACATTTTAAGTCAAACTTGAAAAAAAGAACCAAGAAAAAAGCAGATTTTGTGAATTTTATAAATTGTCAAATCCAAAATTGTGATATTGGTTTTGGGGCATTTCAAAATTGACGGCTAACTTTTCCGGTTTCAATGTAGGCCGTTAACCGGGATATATGTATGTACATATGTATGTCCTTGCGATACGAAGTAGCTCGGAATTATCTGATTAGATTTTGAGCCTGTTTTTTCCATGTTGTGTTCTTGCAGCTACCGAAGTTGACATTATCATTTATTTCTCCTGTTTTACTTTGCAATTCGCAACTTGTTTGGCCAGTGTGCACACACACGCGAATATCTGTGTGAGTGAATAGTGCAAGCGAAGGAGGAAGCAAGGATGTAAAAAAATAACAATAACAACAAAAGCAGCAGCTACAAAATTATGAAAAACCACGCATTTCAAATTGTGCATACATACAAACACACATTGCATATGCACATATGTATGTACATATGCATACGCGATAGAGCATAACAACAAAAATAAGAAAACAGCCAAACACACCGAAGTTTTCATGCCCTTTGATTTTCTAAAATAAAAAAAATGTGATAAAAAGTAAAATGAAGCAACTATTTCTCAAAAACAAATAAAAAAGTTGTTATTTAATTTTATTAAAATATCTGGAAAAATACCTTAAACAATATTTTTATTCAAATATTGTATTTTCAACCGTTTGATGTCATATATACTATATGTAAAGTGAAATGTCATAAATTTGTCAAATTTGCGTACAATAAAGATATTTTGATGCGGGCTTCTTATATTAATCACTGCGGACGGCAGTCCGCGCTAGTGACGAAAGCAGCACGAAGGGTGCGAAGGCGACTAGCATATATACACAGGAAGAATGGAAGATTTGCTATGACTGTCCGATCAGGTCGAGTTATATACCGATCGAAAGGTATTAATTAAACTTACAAGTGTGCATACTAAGACTTTTGAAAACTCACCTGGTTCGTGAGATAAACAGGTGTAAGTGGGAGGGGCAAAATTTACATTATTGGAGCTAATGGGGCCGTTGGAGCCTTTTTGAATTTTCGTTGAATTTTTTACAATTCTCATCAAAAATACGCGTCGAATGACACCTCGATCATCAAAATCGGACAACTGGTTCAAAAAATAATTAATTTTGAAATTTTGAGTCGCCTTCCGAAAATGAGATGAAAAGTCAGTATGTTTGTTTGTTTGTTTGTATCAAAGCGATGATTTAGCTTAAAAGTTTGAATGAGGACTTGTTCCCGCTCAAAAATCTAGAAACGTTTGTTCTACGACTTTTTCGAAAAATCGCTAGTTTAGCGGGAAATCGCTAAAACCGCTAAAACTAAAAACCCCCATAGTGTCCAAACTATGAAAGCTACAGATATGATCTATATGTCGTTGGAAAGGTACTTTGAAGGGCTCTTAAGCATATGTTCAAACTTTTTTTCTAAAGTACACAGGTAAAAAGCTACAGGTGAAAAAAGGTAATTTTTTCCACATTTTGGCGGTTTTCGAGAAAACGCCGCTAGCGATTTTTTTTAATTTTGAATATGTTTGAGCTTTTAATATTTCGCGTTTTTTGATACATCATGCATAAATTTTTGTTGATTGGTTTGGAAGATATAACCTATTAACTGAATATATACGTTTTACTTTGAATTGGAAAAGGACAGCAGCAACAAAGTGTCATAGCAGCCAGAGTTTGAGAGTGCTGATAAATTTTGCGCTTGGCATGTTGGCATGTGTGTTAGTAAAGAGAAACAGTGTTGCCAGACAGTTTCTTTTTGCTTGTACAAACAATAAACACCGATTGACAAAGTTACACTGTAAAAAAATATTTCAATTGTCAAAACTTCCTATGTCTTATTAAAATATTTCTGATATCT